>CAWUFW010006557.1:600000-1050000 GCA_963921515.1 Calotriton arnoldi
TATTGCATTTTGGTTTCAACAAGAGTGGATAGAATGGAGGAAGAGTTCGTGGTAAAGTATTCATGTTCCAGGGTCTTAATTTGTTTAAGGAGGGAGTTAGTGGCTGAGAGTGTCTTCTTCTTTTTCCGGGAAACAAAATCAATGATAAACCCTCTGGTCGTAGCTTTAAAGGCGTCCCAAAGGAGGTGAAATTGTGACACAGACGAAAGATTATCCTCAAAAAAGGCCTGCATGAATTGTGAAAATTGTTGAACAAAAAGTGTGTCTAACAAAAGGGTGTTATTGAAGCGCCATCTGCGTGAGGTAGAAATGAGTAAAGGGAGGTCCATATCCAAGATAACGGGAGCGTGGTCTGAGATGAGGATAGAGCCGATCTCGATATGGGTCATGCATTGGAGAGAGGATTGGGTAAGAAAGAGATAGTCAATATGGGAGTGGGATTTATGTACGGGGAAAAAAAAAGAAAATTGTAAAGCATCTGGGTGTGCGATTCTCCAAGCATCCAGTAATCCCCTAGAGTTAATAGATCTTTGAAAAGATTTTTGCATTTTGTTGGGAATTAACTTAGATTGGGATTTTCGGTCCAAAAAGGGATCCATCAACTGATTGCAATCACCCCCTGCAATCAAATCCCTAGAGTCATGAGACAACAGGAAAGTAGAGAAATCATTCCAGAATGAGAGGTCAATGCCATTAGGGCCATACACGTTACAAAAGGCAAGTGGGATGTTATTAATTTTAACCTTCAAAAAGAGCCACCTACCAATGTTGTCTTTATCCTCATGCTGCAGGCAAACAGATAATGATTTGTGAAACAGGATTAGTACACCATTTTTGTTATTAACAGCAGGGGAGCAGAACACTTCTCCCACCCATTGTTTACGCAAGGAAGACAGATCCTGTTCGGTAAAATGCGTTTCCTGCAGTAAAGCAACTTGACATTTCAGTTTAGCTAGGTGCGACAAAACACGATGTTTTTTAATAGGATTGCGGAGGCCTTTAACATTCCAAGAGATTATGCGTAGACCAGACATTGGGAAAACATTTTACAAGGAAAATACAACTGGAAGACAAGAAGAGGGAAGAGAGAGATGAAAATAGAGAGCAAAAACAGAATGGTATTGAACCATGCCAACCTCATATAGAAAAGGAGATAACAAGGAGAGGGAAGCGGGCAAGCCATGACTGAGAGGAGGTTGAACCCGAGAGGGAGATATGAAAAGATGAGAATAAGACAGAAGGAATCGGAAAGAAATCTGACAAAAGAAAGGAGGAACAACAAATCCGTTAGGGAGAAAAGAACAGTATGAAGAAAGGTGGCTACAGCAAAGCGTGGAGAAAGAGATAAGTGAAGAGGGGAAAGGGAGAGGGCTAAGGCGAGGAAAGTGATAGGAGAACATGTTCTTCTGAAAACAATATACAAAAGAGAGATGACAAGGAGCCAAAAGACTACAGTCATAGTGATAAGATTAGAGAAGAGCATTAAGGTAGGTGGGGGGGCGAGGAAAAACAGAGACCACCCCAAGAGGGGTACCGAGAATGTGAATAGTATAACCATAGAGGGGTTCGAAATAAAAAGATCAAAGAGAGGACAATAAAGACATAATATTGAGCGAGAGCATGTATATAAAGAAAAAAAGAGAAGGGGAACTTACCAAACAGAGGGGGAGAACACCACGAATGGATTCGTACAAAACAAAATAGACGAACAGTTTGAGCAAACAACAGTACTACTCAACCAAGCGCACGGGAGGGAGTCTGTGAAGAGAGAAATATGGAACATATGAGAGCAATGTAGCAGAACACAGCTTCTCCAAGACATCCCTGCAAAAAGGAAAAGGTACTTCACAAACAGTACTAATAACCAAAAAAAGGAACATGCGCATAACAATCTCTGTTAAGTGAACGATGCAATATATAAAACCTGGTAAAAGAACAATGAAAGATTGAACAATAAAATAATCGTCAAGTTTTGCTCAGTTCCATGGCATCCTCCCTGTGAGCGTGAATACAAGGCAGCCGGGTCTTCGAAAGAGTAAGATCTATCCTTGTAAGTCACCTTGAAGAAGCAGGGATGGATAAGGCCATAGCGGGCATTCATGGCACGCAGAGAGGGTCTAAGGTCGAGAAACTCCTTGCGACGATTTGCTGTGGGTTTGGAAACATCCTAGCTACAGAAAATCTTGTGACCAGACCAGAGCATCTGCTTGCGTTGTCGTGCTGCATTAAGAATCGCCATGAGGTCAGAGTACATGAGAAAATATGCAATAATTTCTCGTGGCCTACTAGAAGAGGCCTCATGACGTGGGGCGATCCTGTGGGCGCGCTGAATATTAAGATTAATGGACTTCGGCAGACCTACAATCTGAGGGATATGGATCTTCAAGAAGGAGATCATATCAGCATCTTCAGAACCCTCCGGAAAGCCATAAACGCGGAGATTATTGCGCCTGTTCCGATTTTCTAAATCTTCAGTGGGTTTTTTCAGTTGTTCCACCTCACGTGAGAGAGTATCCACCTTGGCGACAACGTCCTGCGCATCACTAATCCTTTGTTCCACGTCCGTGAGCCTCGAGTCCAATCCAGACCATTTTTCCTCAATTCGCTGGAGAGTCGCCGTTGTTTCTGTCAAAAAAGGACGGATATTGCGAAGTTCATCCATAATGTCCTCTAGGGTCAGCGGAAGAGGTGACTTCGTTGGGGAAGACGGATCCTTCTTGTGTCGTTTATTGGTATTTCCTAAGTCTTTACGACCGGACACTGAAGAACCAGAGGCGCCTGAGGACTTGTTAGAATGAGAAGAGTCCATGTTCGAGGAGAAGTGGGCTGCCGAGAGCCGTAAAGACAGTTGAGACTTATTAAAAGGTCAGCGGCCGCCACTGCCGCAAACCTGATGACCAACGCTGAGCTGAATAGACTGATAAAAGTCTAAGCAAAAGTCAGTTGTGGAAGAAGGCTAACGAATTTCCTACATCCAAAATCCTTGCACAATATGCAGCACGACCTTCAACTCGAAGAGACAGGCTTAATGTGGGCTCCGCTGACTAAAATAAAGAGGAAGGTTGATATAACAATAAGTCCCTGTGCCACAGAGACACACTAGAAACAGCTCTTCTGCGACACTATCTCAACGTGCCTCTCATAACTGCAGTAGAAGACTTTACAGCCAGCAAATTAGCATATTCATATAAACTATTCCTGTGACATCACCCTCCAAACAGCCAACATTGCGCATCCCATCCTTATATGCAGCAGCGCATAAAGTAAAGATCACCTCATAGAAGTCTTGCATAAACCTCAGAAATGCAGATGTGCGTTCAGAGGACGGAGTAACAAGGGTTTGCTGTGCTGCACATGTTCCAGATGTTATAATGTGTGAGAATGTTCAGGAGAAAACATCGTGGGAATCCGCTCACAAAATGGCGGTCGCAACCAGCAGGGAACTGAGGCAATCCTTCCCACGAGGAATAAATGATGAAAGGGACCTTCTCTGCGCCCAAAAACTTGCCTCGATGTGCCAGCCGACATCCGATACACCAAGATGATCCGCAAATGTATTTCCGCCGGCCGGAATGTGAACCTTGATTTACGAGCGGAGCTCGGCACCGCGGAGAGAATCAAGGGGCGGCCATATTGCTTCGCCTCCGCTCCGCGCCTCTTGTGATGCTTTTTTAACACGTTTTTACAGTCAGAACCACACCTGAGGTTGGGCTCTCTTGCCCTGTGTATTTTTTAAAAGCCTTTTTGTGGAGGTTCTGAAGATTTGACCTCAGATTTCACATTTTAGGAATTTTCAGAGTCTGTCTATGCCCTTTTAGGCAATTTTCCTACTGATCTCGAAAAGTGTTCACTTTCTTCCTCAGAAGTCCTTACATGATCAGATTTTGTCTTTTGAAGCCATAGTGACAGCCTCGCCTCTCTATCTTTGAGAGTTTTTGTATTAAATGATTGGCACATCCTCCTGTCCATTGCATTATGGACAGAATGAAAACAATATACGCACTCCTTGTGGGGGTGGAGGGGGTCCTCAGAGTGGAGCCTATTTTTGCTACATGTTTCTCATAATCTAGAAAAAACTTTCTTGGAAGATTCAGGCATGGCCTGGACTGTTTACGCTAAGCAATGTCAGTTTCCCCCAAAAATATGATTAAACTAACTTATCTGACTGATTGAGCGGAGTAGAACTCAAGGAGGCTCTCTTCACATACGACAAGAGGTAGCAATCCAAACTAAGGTGGCCTGCATGGGGAGAGGTGCAGACTTCGCTTTGCTCTAACTGGATGTTTTATAAAACTGTAAATAGGCTACTGTTGTGATTATGTTAATACCTTTCTGTGCAGCCGCGGTCTGTGCAGGTAACAGCAGTGGGGCCGGGTAAGGGAGGATTTCGAGGGATGATACAGAGGGAAAATTAAATAAATAATTAAATTTCCCTCGGCATCGTCCCTCGAAATCCCCCCTTACACGGCCCCACCGCTGTTACCTGCACGGACCGCGGCTGTTTCTGTGTATGTTTAAAATTGTATGGCTCACTATGCCTTCCGTGGGACTCCCAGAACAATGGTGGGGATGATTCAAGCATCGCAATCTATGAAAGATCAAATAATATAGAACATTACTGGTATGTTAATAGCATGCCTCACAACTACTCCTGCTTGTTTAGGGTTTAAAAGTAATGGACAAACTTCAGGATATGTCTATGTCTCACAAACAGACCAGGGCATGAAGATCTACAGCTTAAGGATTATTCGGGCAATTTAACAAGAAAGCTAGATCCTGGGAACATAATGTGGATTATGTGCTCGGATGTCCGAAAATGTATTTCTATATCTAACAACCAAAAATGTGTCCTGCATGAAAGTCAAAGGTATTACCCTAAATGTTAACAACAGCATCAAAACCAATTTCGACAGACTAAAGGATCTGGTGAATGAATATGCTGCTAAAAGTGATTGTGAAAATAACACTATTGTGGTGATGCAGCCAAGTATTGGCAGGTTAAAAAACCAGTGAGAAATTACAACTAAGATTTTGCATAGTGCTGATGGAGGGCTACAAAATGGGTACCGAAAGTACACAAAAAATGAAGGATGAAATGCTTGAGTTAATCTCAGCCACTGGTTATCGCTCAGAACCACATCCCAATCCGTCGTTATTTTGCACACCACACCACCTCAGTTTGGACCCAGCTATATGCAAATCAGTCTTGACCCTGCTCCAATGGGAGCAGTTCAGACCCCACTGCCAAGCCAGGTCCTCCCTGAACTGGAACACAAGCAACCCAGGACCGGTTTCACCCTTGTTATGAGCTCATCAGCCGAGTATAGCTTGGTTCCAGCGACACAGTATGCACGTCTGGGCATACCCGTCCCATTTAGGGTGACATACTAAAGTATAGGAGAACTGGTGGATGGAGTATTTGAAGTGGTTGAGATAAATTCAAGTATTCCATCCATCACTTTTTTGTATATTTTTATGGGTACCGAAAGGCATAAATGCCTCCTCCATGTCATTGGCACCAGACTGCAGCATCCGTTTAAATGCGTTTTTACAGGACTTTCAAACTGCGGTAAAAGCTATTTTATTTTGCGCGCTCATTAATTTTTTCTAGACCACGCTTGCACTGTTTCTTTTAACATTGACACCAAGAGTCAATTATTAAAATGTCTCTTTTCTTCGGTAGCTAATTTTGATCTCACTTTTTTCACATCACTCTTTGCACTGCAATTGCTCCACATCTAAACAGATTTTAGGAGATCCAACAATCTGATCTACCAAAACATCCCTGAGCTCCTCCCTCACAGTGAGGGGGTTGTAGCCCTTGGTTGCACTAGGGTTTGCAACCAAGAGGAGATCCCAGATGATGAAGCATGCCACCTCGGTGGGTGATGGGATTCCGTCCTCTTAAATAGGACTCCCCCATGTTGAAGTAGGAGTAACTTACTTGTACTGGTTGTGCTTTTGTTCTCCTTTCGGAGAGCTTGATAGACCCGCGGACTATATTGTTTGTTATATGCCTTGATGTTCCAGCCATGTCCAGAGGCGAAGGGCCTCTTGACATAGGGTCCACGACCCCACCCCGCCCTGTTTGTTGCAGTACCACATGGCGGTGGTGTTGTCCATGAACACCTGCACTACTCTTCCCCGGACAGAGGGAAGGAATGCATTGAGTGCAAGACGAATCGCCCGTAGCTCCAGAAGGTTGATGTGAAGCCCGGACTCCGTCGGAGACCAAAGGCCTCTGATCTCCGCCTCTCCCATGTGGCCGCCCCCTCCCAGAAGGGATGCGTCCGTCACCACAGTGTGGTCTGGTTGGGGAAGGGAGAGGGATCTGCCATTGACCCAATCCTGGTTCGTGAGCCACCACTGCAGTTGTCGTGCAGTGCCCTCCGAGATCTGGACGCAATCGGTCAGATTCCCCTGATGCTGCGCCCACTGGAACTTCAGGTCCCACTGCAGAGCCTGCATATGCCACCTGGCATGATCGACCAGCAGAATGCAGGAGGCCATGAGGCACACCAGCCTCAGAGTCATTCTGACTGAAACCCGTGATAGAGGCTGAAAGATCGGAATCATAGCCTGAAGATCCCGGCTTCGCTGTTCGGGAGGATAGACCCGAAACCGCGTCGTGTCCAGAACCACTCCGACGAAGAGGACCTTCTGAGAGGGAATCAGGTGTGACTTTGGCAGATTGATGGAGAACCCGAGCGAATGCAGAAGGTCGGCCGTAGTCTGGAGGTGGGTGACAACTGCCTGGGGCGAGCCCGCCTTCACCAGCCAGTCGTCGAGACAGGGGAAGACTGAAACCCCTGATCTGCGCAGGAGAGCTGCGACCACCGCCATCACTTTCGTGAACACCCGAGGGGCGCTGGTAAGGCCAAAGGGGAGCACGGTAAATTGAAAATGCTCGTGGCCTACCGTGAACCGTAGGTAACGCCGGTGGGCCGGCAGGACAGGGAGGTGAAAATAAGCGTCCTACAAGTCCAACGCTACCATCCAGTCTTCCGGGTCGAGGGCAGACAAGACCTGAGCCAGCGTCAACATTTTGATCTTCTCCTTCCGGAGGAAGCGATTGACGTCCCGGAGGTCCAAGATAGGACGCAGGCCCTTGTCCTTCTTGGGGACCAGAAAGTAGTGGGAGTAACAACCACGACCTACTTCTGGGACAGGAACGCGCTCGATGGCTCGCTTGGCCAAGAGAGCCGTAACTTCCTGCTGGAGAAGGGCCATATGATCCTCCGACATGCGGTGGTATCTCTGTGGCATGGCTGGAGGGGTAGTCTCGAAGGGGAGGGAGTAGCCCCTTCGGACTATCTGCAAAACCCACCTGTCCGACGTGATGGTGCACCAGTGGGGGAGGTGATGGCGAATCCTGCCGCCCACTGGCGTTTGATGGGCCTGAAAGGTCGGAATAGGAGGGTTTGGAGGCTGCTGCAGAGGGGGGGGGTTAGTAGACTGGCCCGCCCGCTGGCCCCAGGAACCACGACGGTTGTTCCCATATCCCCGGCCGCGCGAAGGTTGGGTACCTTGCTGCGGCCTGTGGCTCTGGGTGGGACGTAGCGGGGCACCCCTTCCGTAGCCACGAAAGGGGCGAAAAGCAGACTGCGCAGGGCGGGTGGAGAGGCCCAAGGACTTGGCCATAGCCCGTGAGTCCTTGAAACGTTCTAGAGCATAGTCTGCTTTGTCGCCAAAAAGGCGACGGCCATCAAAGGGCATGTCCATCAAGGTGTTCTGGACATCCCCTGAAAAGCCAGTGGACCTCATCCAGGCGTAGCGACGAAGCACTACCGACGTGGAAATAGTTCTGGCCAGAGAGTCGGCGGTGTACAGTCCACAACGTATCGTAAACTTTGCTGCATCCCTTCCGGCGGCAACAGCCTCGGATAGCACTGCCCGGGACTCCTCCGGACACTGAGGCAGCACCTGCGCCACCGTATCCCACACTGAGTGGGAATAACGGCCCAAGAGACATGCGGTGTTTACGGACCACTGTCCTAAGCTGGTGGAAGAGAAAAGTTTATTGCCAAGGTGGTCCAGCTTCTTGGATTCCCTTTCCGGTGGAGCGGTAGGGAAGGCGCCTTTGGAAGTGGAGGCTTGAACCACCAAGCTCTCAGGGGTTGGGTGTTGGGAGAGGAAAGTGGGGTCGCCCGGAGCCGGGCGGTAGCGTCGGTGCAATCATCCTATCGACAGGAGCCCCTATGTTGGGCCTGGACCAGGTGCCCAAAAGGATGTCAGTGAGGGCTTCATTAAACGGGAGCAGGGGCTCCGAAGAGCTCGCTGCCGGCTGAAGCACCTCTGTCAGGACGTTAGTCCTGACTGCCACCGTAGGAAGCTCGAGGTTGAGAGCCTCGGTTGCCCTACGCAACACCACTGCGTATGACGCTCCCTCCTCCGTAGCCACGGTAGGAGGAGACAACATGCCTAGGTCTGGGGAGGTATCCAGACCACTGGCATCCCCCAGCTCCTCTCTCCAGTCCGGATCGTACTCCAACTGGTCTGTCAAAGGGTCACCAGACCCCTCCCAGTCTTTCTCACCCTCCTCTGGCTGCCAATCTGGCTGAAAATGGCAAGGGTGGAACCCAGGGACAAAAGTACCCATCGGCATCAGATTCGGCGTCGGCCGACGCCGGTCCGGCTCCGTGTCCACATCTGGGCGGAAGCCGGACATGGTGCCGTTGGAGTCGGCGCCGGTGTAACGAGGTCGATCGGCGCCGATCCGGATCCAGGCCTGGATCCAAGGGGGCCCTGCGGTGCTGAGGCCGAAGCCACTGGCGTTGAAGGCCTAGGGCCCCCAGCCGAGTCCACCTGGCCCGAAAGCTCGCCGGCGGAGTCGGGCTGCCCAAAGATGGCGTGCATCGCTTCGTAAAACTGACGAAGCTGGGCAGGGGTCGCTCCCGGTCCTGCGAAGGGAGGGAAGGCCGGAGTCGACCCAGAAGTCTCCACACGGGGAGCCGCAGGAGGGGCCCCACCCGCACCCTTCTTCGCGTCGGCTGACAGACGAGGGGAAGTCGAAGAGCAACGACGCCTCTTCGACTTCTTTTTGTGCTTCGACTTACCTGACCCCGAGTGCGAAGACTTAGAAGAGGAGTGATGATGACTCCGCGATCGATCCCTCGACGACCCACGCGACCGGGACTTTGAGCGACGCGGAGCCGACTGCCGGGCCTCGAGGAGCTTTCGGGACCGCTCCCGCAAAGACTTCGGGGCCATGGTTCGACAGTCGGAGCACGACTTGGGGTCATGGTTGTGCTCCAGGCAGAAGAGGCAAACGCGGTGCGGATCCGTCACCGACATCAGTCGAGTACAGGAACCGCAGGCCTTGAAACCGGGCATCCCTCGTGCACCAGGAGTCGGTTGAGACTCAAAGACGAAGTCCACAAAAGTCGCAAAAAACTCAGTCAAAAAGTGACTGGGGGTACCGCTCTCTCCGGATCTGCGCTTGCTGGCGCGGAAAAAGAAAGAACTGACGTCAGCGCGCGAGGCAGCGTATATGTAGCTACAGCGACATCATCCCGGCGACCACGATGCTGACGACGAACGCGGAGACGACCAACACCACCTTCCGGCGCGCAGGGGTACTGCTGACAAAAAACTTTCCGGATCCAGTCTGACGCCTGGGGGTAATTCTAAGGTAAGGAATCTATAACTAACTGTTTCTTTCAGATAAATGTTTCTTCGGATGATAGCCAGCAAAACTGAAAAATCAATGTATATGTGTATATAGACATGTTTGAGTTACTATTCCAGTTTATTCTAGTAAATTTTATTTTAGTTGGTTGTACTGTGATGACTGTTTTAGAAATACAACCTTTTAATTTTCTGTTTCCTGGCATCTTTTTAATCAATTGTTGGTTTGGAAGAACTACTTATACCATTCCTTGATCCATAAATGGCACATACATAAGTCCCTCTAAAAACATCTTATTTACAGGTTATAGATCGCGTAAAATGTGAATAAAGATTTGACCACCAATTATTGTTTTACAGGTACAGTTTTACACATATTTCAGCTTACACTGCTTTACACTTTTGACAAAATGTGCTGCAGCATGGGTTTTCTTCCGCATATTTCATAACAAAATTGACATTTTTGTAAGATCATTTCAATACACTTTTATATACTTTCTAAACAACACACTGTCTGACAGTCTACTAATAAAATACCTAGAATGTTTGTCACATTTTGACAGAGTTTATCCTGGAACAGTTTTTTGTTATAGTTTAGTCCTTTTTGCGCATTTTTCCAAATAAGAGAATATAGGTTTTCGTATAGCTGCTGTGTGTGGGAAATGCCACAGCACTGTAAACCATGGTAACCTTGTCTTTATCTAAAAAGAGCTTCCCAGACAGTTTTTCCCATAAAGTATGCATTTGTGTTAAAAAGAAGAGTAAGAGATCGTTCTATCCTAACCTTGATATGAAGCATTTCAATTGAAAGAATACCTAAAACATATTTCCTGGCTTACGTTTTCTTAAGAAACCATGGGCCGTGATTCACAAAGTTAAACTTAGACCAAAAATCTAACTTTATAACTTTACGGTATTCACAAAGGGAAACTTACACTTTTGTGTAACTTTACTACTTTTCGGTATTCACAAAGGTAAACTTACACTTTTGTGTAACTTTACTACTTTTCGGTATTCACAAAGGTTAACTTAGACCAAAAGTCTAATTTTACTACTTTTCAGTATTCGCAAAGGTAAACTTAGACCAAAAGTCTAATTTTACTACTTTTCAGTATTCGCAAAGGTAAACTTAGACCAAAAGTCTAATTTTACTACTTTTCAGTATTCGCAAAGGTAAACTTAGACCAAAAGTCTAATTTTACTACTTTTCAGTATTCGCAAGGTAAACTTAGACCAAAAGTCTAATTTTACTACTTTTCAGTATTCGCAAAGGTAAACTTAGACCAAAAGTCTAATTTTACTACTTTTCAGTATTCGCAAAGGTAAACTTAGACCAAAAGTCTAATTTTACTACTTTTCAGTATTCGCAAAGGTAAACTTAGACCAAAAGTCTAATTTTACTACTTTTCAGTATTCGCAAAGGTAAACTTAGACCAAAAGTCTAATTTTACTACTTTTCAGTATTCGCAAAGGTAAACTTAGACCAAAAGTCTAATTTTACTACTTTTCAGTATTCGCAAAGGTAAACTTAGACCAAAAGTCTAATTTTACTACTTTTCAGTATTCGCAAAGGTAAACTTAGACCAAAAGTCTAATTTTACTACTTTTCAGTATTCGCAAAGGTAAACTTAGACCAAAAGTCTAATTTTACTACTTTTCAGTATTCGTAAAGGTAAACTTAGACCAAAAGTCTAATTTTACTACTTTTCAGTATTCGCAAAGGTAAACTTAGACCAAAAGTCTAATTTTACTACTTTTCAG
The DNA here is from genome assembly GCA_963921515.1 of Calotriton arnoldi. NCBI lineage: Eukaryota > Metazoa > Chordata > Amphibia > Caudata > Salamandridae > Calotriton > Calotriton arnoldi. Next base: position 611,389 of record CAWUFW010006557.1, read on the forward strand.
TATTCGCAAAGGTAAACTTAGACCAAAAGTCTAATTTTACTACTTTTCAGTATTCGCAAAGGTAAACTTAGACCAAAAGTCTAATTTTACTACTTTTCAGTATTCGCAAAGGTAAACTTAGACCAAAAGTCTAATTTTACTACTTTTCAGTATTCGCAAAGGTAAACTTAGACCAAAAGTCTAATTTTACTACTTTTCAGTATTCGCAAAGGTAAACTTAGACCAAAAGTCTAATTTTACTACTTTTCAGTATTCGCAAAGGTAAACTTAGACCAAAAGTCTAATTTTACTACTTTTCAGTATTCGCAAAGGTAAACTTAGACCAAAAGTCTAATTTTACTACTTTTCAGTTTTCGCAAAGGTAAACTTAGACCAAAAGTCTAATTTTACTACTTTTCAGTATTCGTAAAGGTAAACTTAGACCAAAAGTCTAATTTTACTACTTTTCAGTATTCGCAAAGGTAAACTTAGACCAAAAGTCTAATTTTACTACTTTTCAGTTTTCACAAAGGTAAACTTAGACCAAAAGTCTAATTTTACTACTTTTCAGTATTCGCAAGGTAAGCTTAGACCAAAAGTCTAATTTTACTACTTTTCAGTATTTGCAAAGGTAAACTTAGACCAAAAGTCTAATTTTACTACTTTTCAGTTTTCACAAAGGTAAACTTAGACCAAAAGTCTAATTTTACTACTTTTCAGTATTCGCAAAGGTAAACTTAGACCAAAAGTCTAATTTTACTACTTTTCAGTTTTCACAAAGGTAAACTTAGACCAAAAGTCTAATTTTACTACTTTTCAGTATTCGCAAAGGTAAACTTAGACCAAAAGTCTAATTTTACTACTTTTCAGTATTCGCAAAGGTAAACTTAGACCAAAAGTCTAATTTTACTACTTTTCAGTTTTCACAAAGGTAAACTTAGACCAAAAGTCTAATTTTACTACTTTTCAGTATTCGCAAAGGTAAACTTAGACCAAAAGTCTAATTTTACTACTTTTCAGTATTCGTAAAGGTAAACTTAGACCAAAAGTCTAATTTTACTACTTTTCAGTATTCGCAAAGGTAAACTTAGACCAAAAGTCTAATTTTACTACTTTTCAGTATTCGCAAAGGTAAACTTAGACCAAAAGTCTAATTTTACTACTTTTCAGTATTCGCAAAGGTAAACTTAGACCAAAAGTCTAATTTTACTAGTAGTAACTTACCTTTGTGAATACCAAAAAGTAATAAAGTTAGACTTTTGGTCTAAGTTAGACTGCTGGTCTAACTTTAACTTTGTGAATACCAAAAAGTAGTAAAGTTAGACTTTTGGTCTAACTTTACCTTTGTGAATCGGGCCCCATGAAAGAAATGTGTCAATTGTTTAAAAAATGTCAAGACAATCGAACAAAATCTTTCTAGCATAATTGCTTTGTATCACCTTGCCAAACACAGAAAATACAAAAAAAATCATATTCTCCACCACTTCCTTTTTACATGTGCTGCTGGTGGACCCTTCTTCCTTCATGCTTTTTTTTTCTTTTAGTCCAGTGTTTTGGTGATATACAAGCCCTGCTTCCTTTTAAGGCTGCTTGTTCATTTGTTCAACAACAGCAGATGCCAGAAAGCCCACCACATCCTGGGCGACGTTTTCAGAAGTGGTTTTAATGTTGGGCTTAACGATTTTACACTTTATGCAGGTATCTGAATTGTATCAGGCGTAAACGTGATGAGATGGCTGCCCCCCGAGGAGACTCCAGTTCATCAGTCCAATCATCAGTGTCAAAGGGACCTACATCAGTCTGCCATGAAGTCCTCAGGGTGTCGAGTGTGGTGTTGCTATATGTAATAAGGGACATATATATTCTTGAGATCTTATGGTCACCTAAATTACCCATTAGAAGTTTGCCCTCTAGTGGATTAAAGTCCGGGAGTGACTCCATCATAATGATGTAGGGCGTGATAGCATGACGAAACTGTAAGTGTCTATAAAACTGGGAGTGGGGCATTGAAAATTCAGTTCTTCGATCTTGGATTGACTTAAGTGTAGGGACGTGCATTACATCCCCGATGGTGGAGATCCCTATTTGGTCATACCCATGGAAACCCTGCAGGCCCACTAGTTGAGGCAGCAATCTATTCCGCCACAGCGGTGTTTTGCCCGTGATTCATCCCTACCAACCCATCCGTCGGAGATATTGTTACCAAGTAAGTATCACCACTCTGGTGGCAGGCGGTAGGGCTGTGACGTCCGATCTACGGTATAAGTATGAGATGAGCGTAGGGTCATCCTGCAGCCATCGTTTTACAGCGTAGGTCGGATTCTCGCTGGATCCATACCACCAGTCATTCACCACCTGTAGATGGGATGCCGCATGGTAGGCTTGAATGTCTGCGGCCGCAATCGCTCCAAAATATGTGGATTGAAAGCATGTGCGCAGCGCCACTCGGGATGTCCCCTCCACCCACAGGAATTGCCTCAGTATAGCATTAATTGGTGAAACCAGAATAGCGGAACCGGGTAAGGATGGTTCTGCAAATGATAAAGCAGTCGTGGGAGGGAGATCATCTTTAATATAGCCGATCTCCCATAGAGAGATAATGGTAATCCTGTCCAGGTTTGTATGTCTGTCCGTACTTTTTCAGTCGTATTGCCTATAAGGCCATAGATGTTAATTTGCACATTAAAATGTATTATTTTTTTTTTCATATAGTAATCTGAAAGTTTGCCACTTTTTAGAAAGTAGGATACAGATTTTACTTTGCACATGAAAGTGCTTAGTGTTACATGTTCCTCCTTCATGCAGATTTCAAATGTTTCCAAGCTTTGTGTTTTTTTGCTAGACTTTTATTTACTGTACCTTGTCTGTCTTGAATGTTTTTAGCATACCAAAGCACAAATAGTTTCGCAGAACAGTACTAGAGTGCTCACATTTTTCGTGTGTTAAATATCGGTTGCCGTTCAGAAGCAAAGAGCAAAGCCATGTGCCTGACAGTAGTAAATATTGGTGAGAGCCTGATCAGGAAGCGCTGGACAACAAAGGCTGGTCCGCTGTCTGCAAGCGTCTCCCTATGGAAAGCCACAGACCGGCCCTTTGTTTGGCCTCATGCTTCCTGCTGAGCTCCGAGAAAGACCTGACATTGAAGAATGGCCTTCCCCGCCTACCGCCACATCTTCACACTCGTCTTTTTGTGGGAAGAGCTCTATGTTGCCGGCCCCCTCTCTATATTGTACAACTTCTCACCAAGCTACAACTTGTAAAAAACAAGTTACTTACCTGTACATGGTGGTTCTCCAGTATTGATATCTTTCATAGATTCACATGCTTGTATCTTCCCCGTCGTCATGGTGGGAGTCTCTCGGTAGTTAGAAAAGTAGTACCATAGAAGTACATTAGAAACCACCAAAGGGAAAGGAAAACTTTAACATTTGTTAGCCTCATTATGTAGGTCCAAACTTTGGCCAATCAGAGATGAGCCCTAGACCTCAACTCCCCGGCACAGCCACCAGACCTCAGATTTCACGCACAAGTGTGCTAAGGTTAAGAAGTAGCATGAGGTAAGAAGTGGCAAGCCTAGACGGGGAGGAGGGAGGGCCGCATGTGAATCTATGAAAGATATCAATACTGGAGAACCACAGTGTACAGGTAAGTAACTTGTTTTTTCTCCAGTTTTGAATCTTTCATAGATTCACATGCTTGTATCAGAGTAGTCAGCAGTGTCAATCAATAAAAACCTTGCGACTAGGCGAAGACCTTCATATGCATTAAAAATAAACACATTTAAACATATCAATCTATATGAATCATGAAATCCAAGTAAATGACTATAAACATACAAATCTGTGAAACCAAATAAACAACATCAAAATTTAGAGGTGATAGATATAAATAGACTGTACCTCAAGAGAAGAGATGCCTCAGGACCGCTTGACCCACTGCAGCATCTGCTTTCCATGCCGAATCTAGGCAGTAGTGCTTAGTGAATGTATGCACGTTAGACCATGTTGCCGCTCTACAAATGTCTGGAAGCAAAACCCCGGCAAAGAGGGCTGTAGAAGCTGCCATCTTCCTTGTAGAATGCGCAGACACCTTTGCAGATAGAGGTTTTCCAGCTTTGCAATGGCAGAAAACAATAGCAGAGGAGATCCAACGTGCAATACTGCTCCTTGAAAGGGCCTGGCCTTTCCTTGGCGAAGTAAAGGAAACAAAGAGTTGATCCGAATTTCTGAAAGTTTTTGTTCTATGGATGTAGAACTTGATGCATCGCTTTACATCTAAAGAGTGCAATGCTCTTTCTGCAGTGGTTGAAGGATTTCCAAAGTACGTAGAGAGCACAACCGGCTCATTAAAGTGAAAAGAGGTTGGAACTTTAGGAATAAAACAAGGGTTTGTTCTCAATAATAGTTTGTCTTGCTTGAATTGAAGAAAGGGTGCAGCCACAGTGAAAGCCTGAATCTCACCGATTCTTCTAGCCGATGTGAGGGCCAATAGGAGAGCCGTTTTCCATGACACATATTTTAAGTCAGCTTTGTGTATCGGCCCGAAGGGTGATTTTATCAGTTGGGCTAGAACTGCGTTTAGTTCCCATGGGACTGCTGGGCGCTTTAGGGGTGGAAAAACCCTAAAAAGGCCTTTCATAAACTCTTTAACAATTATTGTTGACCACAAGGAGAGTTCACCTGGTTTTCTGCGAAACCTTGAAATTGCAGCCAAGTGCACTTTGATTGATGAATGAGCCAATTTTGATTTAGCTAAATGTAGTAGGTAAGGTAAAACCTGCTCTGGGGTTGAGAGCAAAGGGCGATGTCTAAATCTGTGAATTCATAGTCGTGAGGTTTCAAGCTGATAAACTTAGAGACCTTATATGAGGTGGAACTGCCCTCAATTCCAAGAGATTGATGTGCAATAGTTTTTCCTGAACGGACCATTTTCCATGGATTTGTAACTCCTGGAGATGCGCTCCCCAACCGTCCATTGAGGCATTCGTGGTCATAATGTAACAAGGCTGTGTTGCTTGAAACGAGAGGCCTGGCGAGATATTGCTTTCTTTCTCCCACCATGACACAGCCTGCTTCATTGACTGAGAGAGAGAGATGGTGTCCTCGAATGATCCGTGCGCCTGAATCCACTGCATGTCTAACTGCTCTTGGAGAGGCCTCATGTGCAGCCGACAATTCGGAATCAACGGGATGCATGATGACTGCATCCCCAGTAAAGACTTGAACAGTCCTACAGAAGTGGACTCTCTTGCACGTAGAAGGGCTGCTAAACGTCTTATCTTGAGCTTCCGCTCCGAAGTAGGAAACGCCTTCATCAATCTGTGTTTAGTGATGCCCCGAGAAAAATACGTTTCTGACTTGGAATCAAGTGCGACTTCTCTACATTGAGCTGCAATCACAGGGAAGTGAAGAGCCGTAGAGAAGCCTGTGTCGATTTTCTTGTAGATTGGAACGTTGCCCCTTTCACCAGGCAATCGTCCAGGTAGGGAACCTGGTGCCCCTGCCTTCTCAGAAAAGCCGCTGCAGGAGCCATACATTTCGTGAAAACTCTGGGAGCTGAGCGAAGGCCGAAGGGCAGGACCTTGAACTGGTAGTGATCCCCAGCCACCTCGAACCTCAGAAATTGTCGATGTTTCGTATGAATGGGGATGTGAAAATATGCGTCCAAGAGATCGAGGGACGCTAGAAAATCTCCCGTTTACTAATAAGAGAATCTCTTGAAGGGACAACATTCTGAATGATTGTTTCTTGATGTATTTGCGTTTGTATTTGTTCAGCTGTCTGAGGTCCATGACCTGTCTCCATTTCCCGCATTTTTTCTTTTTGAGGAAGAATTTGGAATAAAAGCCTCATTGACTGAAAGGCACCTTTTCTATCGCCCTAGGTAGGGGTAGACGAAGATTTTCCTCTTGCGGAGGAAAGCGGCTACCACCGCCATGCACTTGGAGAACGTCCGGGGAGCGGATTTGAGTCCGAATGGAAGTACTCGGTACTGATAGTGCTGACGAGACACCTGAAACCTGAGGAACTTGCGATGTTTCACTGAAACAGGAATGTGAAAGTAGGCGTCCTGCAGGTCGATGGCACACATCCAGTCTCCCAGATGAAGATGTGGGAAAATCTGGTGCAGGGCTAGCATCCGAAATCTTTCTTTTCTTATAAACCTGTTCAGCAGGCGCAGGTCGAGGATGGGCCTGTACTCTTTGGCTACTCCTCGTTTTTGGACCAGAAAGTACCGTGAGTATACCCCTTGATTTCGCTGGTGAGGTGGGACCTCTTCTATAGCCTTTTGGAGAGGAGGGTACACACTTCGCCCTGTAACAATACATTGTGTTGAGGAAGGCACGTCAAATGAGGGGCAACTTGCGGAGGAGGGGTCTTGAACCTCAGCAAGTAACCATGCTGTACAATATTCAGCACCCATCTGTCTTTTGTTATTGTTTCCCACTCTTCCAGGTGAAAGACGATACTCCCTCCTACCGGAGTGGCAAACGGGTGCGGAGGAAGCAATGTCTCACTGTTTAGGAGGCTGCTTGGAGGAGGACTGCTGTTGCTTATTGTTCCCTCTGCCCCTGCCAGGACGCTTGTTCTGGTATTGGAACTTTTGTTGGTTTTGGGAGGACCATTGAGGGGTTTGAACCCTCTGTTGGAAGGGGCGCTTGTCGTTCTGACGGAAGCGTTTCGAAACTCCTTCCGCTTCTCCAGTCCAACTGCTTTGACTGTGTCTAGCTCGGCCTTCATCTTTGTCATCTCCTCATCAGCATGAGAACCGAATAAGGAGGAGCCGTTGAAAGGAAGGTTTAGGATCTTCTTCTGGGCGTCCGGTTTTAGACCTGTGAGGCGCAACCACGCTGAGCGCCGTGAACAGATGCCCTGTGAGTAGCCGTGTGCGGCGAGATCTGAGGCGTCAGCCGCCGCGCTGATGATTTGATTGGCTACTAAGCCGCCCTCTTGCAAGATTTCATGAAAGTCTTGTCTATCTTCTTTGGGAAGCTTGTCGGTAAACCTAGACAGGGAGTCCCAAAGAGACCTATCATAGCGCCCAAGAAGGGCTGAAGCACTTGCAATCTTCATCGATGATGCCGAAGTATTGCACATCTTCCTGCCATAAGAGTCCATTTGTTTACTGTCCTTTTCTGGAGGAACAGAAGCGGATGAGGCTGCGGAGTGCGCTTTCCTGGCGGCTGCCACAATGATTGAATCCGCCGGAGGATCAGACCTAAGGAACAAGGGATCCTGGTCTGGAGCTTTGTATTTCTTTGCAATCCTCGACGGAACTGATCCCACTGTGGCTGGAGTAAGGAACGTGGTCATGGCTGGTTCTAAAAACCTGGCACCAGAGGGAGCAGCGGTCTGGGAGCTGTACGATGGTGCAATGTCTCGAAAATGATCGATGTAGGGATCACAGGAGTACATAAACTGATGTTTAGTTTATTAGCTCCTCTGCCCAGTACGTCAGAGAAAGTCCCAATGTCATCAATAGGAGACACCCTTGAAGGTGGTGTAGATGAGAAAGTTGGTGAGTAGTACCGAATGGAAGACGAAGAACAGGTAGAAGATGCTCTGCGCCTCCTCTTATGTGGATGATCGTGCGAGCTGTGACGACCTCCTGACCGAGATCGGCGTGTAGAAGGCGACCTTGGTCTTCTGGAAGGCGACTTAGAAAGTCTCGTTGCGTAGTGGTCCGAGCCCGGACCTCTGCGGGCACCTGTTCCGACCCCTGCAGCCAGCGAGGGGACAGGCCGCAAAGATTCTTTTCAGCAACTGTAGGAGATTTCTCTGGTGAAATCTGTACAATATTCAGCCCTGGAGATGACTGCCTTGACGTCGAACGGGATCTCGACGTCGACAAGGTCTGCGTCACCCTCGTCGTCGATCTGCGCCCTGATCTCGATCTCGACGTCGACCGCCCACGTCGATGGGGGGACTTTGACGTCGACTGTCGGCGTCGACGGGAGACTTCGACGTCGCCTCTTGACGCTGCCGCCGATCTCCTCGACGGCGAATGATCCGTAACAGGTCTCGACGTCGACCGCCCACGTCGATGGGGGGCCCTGATAGCCGCCTGGCGGCGCCGATGGGGGATCTCGACGTCGTCCTTCTCGATGACGTCGACCTCCTCGACGTCGAATGATGGGACCTCGACGATGCTCTCGACGTCGGTACGTCCTCTCGCGTCATGGCCTTCGACGGTGACTCTCTCAACGTCGACCCCCTTGAGGGTGGCGGAGAATGCCTCGACGTCGGTATGTCCCCTCGCGGCATGGTCTTCGCCGGCGAGTCTCTCAACGCCGATCCCCTCGAGGTTGGCGGAGTGTGCCTCGACGTCGACGGAAGCCTCGACGTCGACGGAGTTTTGGACAGTCTCTCAGTACCCACAGCCTTCGAGCCTGAAGTGCTGAGCGCCGACTTACTTGGCTTGTCCCTTGACGTTGAAGAATGTCTCGGCCTCTTCGACGGCGATCTCGACGGCGAACATTCAGGCACCTGCTTCTTCCTGGACTCAGGAGAGGTGGAGCGATGCCGTTTTCGGTGTTTACTTGAAGAGGGAGCTCTATGATCTCTATCCCTCTCCAGTAGGGCATGAAGCTTGATGCGTTCTCTGTCGCGCTGAGTCCTCTTCGAAAACTTCTGGCAATGATAACACTGGTCAGGATTGTGTGAAGATGGAGGCACACAATACACACCGAGTGTGGATCTGACAGTGCCATCTTCTTGCCACAGGAAGGACATTTCCGAAATAAAGCAGGCATTCTGACTGGAAAGATTTTTGGAACAAAAAAATGCCAAAAACCAGCAGAATATACCTCTAGGTATCCGAAACTGTCGAAATTTCCAAGGAAATATCAAAAAATTATCTTTCAGTCAAAAACTGAAGAGCTAAAACTCCAGGATCCTCACAGAAGGAGCCGGAAAAAGAACTGACCTAACTGTCACCTGTGGTGCATGATGGGAGCAGAGGGTCTCTGGCAGGCCTTAAAGGCACGGTACCCTAACCCTTGGAAGCCTTAAAGGCAAGGTGCCAGTTTCTTTTGTCTTGTTTTCATTATTACTCTGCAATGCAGCCTACAGGCGAACGCCTGCAATTACAAGTTTTTCCTTGTGGCAATAAAGCATTGGTATATCACAATTATGCTGTGAATGTACTCTTTTCCTTATGGGTTAGGAGAGTATTTGTTTTACAATGCAAACCTATGTAATTTCGGCAGTTCTGCCATGTTGGAAACTTTTTTAGGCTGCATGTATATGTTTCACATATGTGTATATATATATTTATATATATATATATATTTCTATATACTCCGGGATCCCGCACGTGGGCGGGGATTATTCATAGATTATGACTATTGATGAGTATCCCCTGGATGAGAACTCATGATTACATCGCTCCGTAAACTGACCACATAGAAGAGCCGAGGAAAACATGAGTAAGCAGGTGCCACCTGGGGGCTAGAGCATTTTCCCATGAGTAGTTGTGTCTTACTCCAGGCATATGTGTGAGGTATTGGTGAGTTTCTCAGAGTAAGATAAGCTTTCTCATGCACCTGATTTTCAAAGTTTTATCTTTGAGTAGTTATTTTTTACTCATGTCTTGGATGTGAATTACATCTTAGTATTCAGACTGGATTCACCAAACTTTTTACATATGTATAGGCGTGTGTTACTCTAGGCTCAAGTGTGACTTACTTATAAATTTCTAGGAGAAACACACAAGTATGCATAGAAAAAGGCTTTGTGAATCGGGCCCTGCTGCTTTTCGTATAAAGGCAAATTGTGAAATGGGGAAAATGGGAGAAAGGAAAATAGGTAAGTGGAAGTGCAATTTTAAAGTTAGCCACTGTTGACGTTACCTAAAATGTAGCCTATTAAATCCATCGAACTCACCATGCTTTTACAAAACTAATAATTATCCATCAATTTCTGGTTCACAGAAAGTAATTAAAAATAATTCACTGCAATATAATTTGTTCTTTTCTCCAAGAATAAACACGAATGCATCATTCAAGAGAAGGTGAAGCTTGACATATACTTTCCTTTCTCTGACCACCCAAGACGTCGATTAGTGATTTTATTTCTTGTTTTAGAACTTTCCAGTAAAGCATTACTGGTCACATATGTGCATGCGGTACATTTAGAAAATAGTTCATTAATATTCAAGACTCATGTTATAACATTTTTCTCAAAATAAACGAATGAACCAAGTAATCCGATTACTGAGCTACAGTTCTGATATTACTTTCTATTACGGAATTCAATCATAAATGTCAAGGACATTTGTATTTGTTGTTATTTTAAGGGGTGGAATTCCACTTAAAATATGCCGCAGCTCAGGAGTTTAAAATCACTTTCTTCTTGAACCTTCAGGGAAAGGATCGAATTTTTCGGACCTCTAAAGTTTATGAACTTGAATTGATGGGCGGGGGCGTGAGCATTGCAGCACCAAACCTAATTCACAAAGTATATTCATCCCAAAATGCTTCTGTTGTGCTCTTAAATTGAAAACAAGCAAAATCCGTTCTGTCATTTCAGCATTTAGATTCTTTCCAAGGCAAATCGAGCCAAAGTCATCAAATGTAGGTGGATTTTCTGTCCTTGGTATCCGTTTCCTGGATCGTCTTAACAATAACTGTTATATTAAGCCTTTGGGATTTGTATGTTACTAGCCTGTCACTAGTGTGGCGTTGTCTGGAACATGCTACTGTTGGCTGCGCAGTACGTGCTTCTCCTGACCTGTGGAGTATCTGAATTTGCATGTCACACTGCTTTAGATTGTTGGAAGGGTGAATTGGTGGATAAATGTAAGAAACATGGGTAAGCTTGTAGTGATAAGGCGAGTTTGTGTTGTGCTGAATGTGCCACATGCATAGTGGGCAGGCATTTGATGCTTTGTTGTTCTGTTTGCTTAAAGACTGTGATGGTTGGTGGATTAGGGGCTTGAAACGAGGAGGGGTGAATTTAAGGGGCAGCAAGAAGAATGGAAGGGGTACTGAAGTTCCCCTCGTAATGGGCTGACACATGTTATGAAAGAAGTTCATTGCTGGCTTCAGAGAAAAACTTGTGTGATTTGACTCTGCTTTAGACACAATAGAATGCACATTGAAGCTATCAGCGGGATTCAAGGAGACTTTGGTTATCTTTTTGTCATGTTACGCACAGACGTCATATTAACCAACATTTATTCATAATAATCACCATTTAAAGTTTCCTTTTTTTTAAACGAGATTGTGATGCTACATGGAATGAACCATGTTAAACATTTCCTCCCTCAAGCCCTGACCCTCCTCTTAAGTTGGAAGTGACTGTGTGCTTTCAGTGTCGTGGTCAGAATCCTACTGTACATGTATTTATAGCTACTTACATTAGTATTATGGCTCAGAATGGGAACTGTATATGTTTTCAATTCATGAAATACCTTAAAAAAATATACCACTGAGAAACACTAGGTCGGTTCCTAAAGCTGCCCAGTGGTCTGGGTTGTGCCAACAAGCCACCCCTTGCTTGGACTAAGCGTCTGGGCCTGAGAAACAGTGTTTGACACATTACTGTGTTCCAAGCAACACTGCGTTCTTACACGCTTCCTGCTTATTCTCTGCGGGCAGGAGGGCCCTCTGTTTTACACCGAGCTGTACACACTCACGAAATATAATCTTGTCACTCACCAGGTGTGAGTAGTTCGTCCACTCCTGTATCTGTCTTTAGTTTCTGGTACTTGATTTCCTCCAACGTAAATGCAGAAAAGCAAGTCCCAGAAGGTAAATGCAATAGCAAGAGTAGATGAGCGAGTCATTGGTGGCAGGGGAAAGGATAAGATGAAGTATCTGCCTCAGCATTGATCAGCATGCTTGTCCTCTTCTTGGTGTAGGCTGTGGGCAGCCCATGTGCCTGCCTTCTTTAGGATTACAGGCCTCCCATTGTCACTTCCGTCCTGTGTTGTAACCTGGGCTCTCTCTACCACTGCTAACCATTGTCTGTGACAGGTGTTTTACACAGCAGGTTCATAGTAACGTCCATGTATTAACTACCATTTGTATTTAGAAATAAGTTATGTTTGTATTAAAGAATGTTTCATAAAAGTATGCTGTTTCATTGCATTCCTGTACCAAATAAGCATTTACAAAGCTTATAGACCTGTCTTGGATGTTGCAACTTAACTAAAAAATAAAGTATTCAGCTGCAATGAAAAAAAAGCAAAACGAAAAACGATTGTTTTCTATATAAAATTCCTCTAGTAAATAAATAATTTATTAGGTGGTGATTCCGTATACTTTTGAAATGTACACAAGCCTAAGCACTCAGTAGGAGGTGGAGTGATACACCAGACAGCCAGTATTATGAAGTGAGAGAAAAATACACTTCTGGTTGAGGCCAAGCCCACTTTATCTATATTTTGAACAATTGGTTATAATAGGTCTTCAGACAGCTGCGCTGCCAAGCCAGACCTAAAAAGACCTCTTCCACCTATGGAGCTCCTCTTTTAGGGGACAAAATGAAAAAGGCTCCTTGGGTCGTGCAGATCTACAAAGGGCTTCTTCATGGTTAAAAAAGTGCGCCAGACTCACTGTAGAGGTAACTTCTTAGTCCTCATTACATAATATGTTCCATCTGCTGGGGCAGATGATAAATTACTTCTTGGGTGGACAAAACAGTTATAGTGGCATTAGGAAATATAATGCTACTCCACTCATTTTCCTCCCGGGAAGTGTCATTTATGCTGGCATCTCGGAGTAGCAGAAACAGACAGCTCAGTAGAGCTGTGGAAGGTATTTCATCTCCCTGTCCGCGGAGAGAACAAGGATTTTGGTGCCATTGGTAATGTAACAATTTGATGCCCCATCCCCAGGTGGCTGCCTCTCACCTTACTGTATCACCCGTCCTACACACTAGTGCTCTACCCCGAAGAGGGGGCCTCATTGGTCTGCATACATACATATACATGAGGGGGGGCAATAGAAGCCTATCCTACCCCACATCATGCCTCCTCTCTGCAAGACCCATGGGCGCACCTCACAAACCTGCCATAATTAAGATCAGCAAAATGTTGATTTAAAACTAGATGGTGTCTGCCGTGTCTCGGCCGGAAATCTAGTAGCCAAATGTATAATACAGCCGACAAAGCGAGGGAGCATGACTTCTAGCAAGTGGCACCCCCAAGCAAATAAGCCCTGCCAGCCTCAGAGATGTGTATGCAGATGGTGGGTGAATCCTCATGGTCCCATACATCTCCCACCTTTCTATAATATAAGGTACACTAATGCCTAATACATAAGTTCGTTCATCTTAGAACTCCGCACAGGGAGAATGGAATCTTCTGTAGTAATTAACGTTTTTTATGGTTTTTCTGAGGCAGCTCATAAGCTGGTGCTCACGAGGCATTATGTTGTAGATGAAATGGGGCTTAAAGCATGCCCATTGCTTACCATTGGTTAACTTCATTGTCGCTCTCATTGCCTTTTCTTGCTTTTCATTAGTCAGTGTGGGCTGGTTTCACTTTCTCTTTGTCTGTTTGTACTTTCCACTAGTCGTGCACTTTCAGAGGAACTTTTTTAGGTCGAGCCTGGGAAGCCCATGCGCTGCTCTGTGAGGCATGCTGTATTCGGTATATGGGCTACCGGGGACTTTGGACACGCCCACCGCTTTTGGTTGGTTACTTGGGCTGCTTTTTAAAACTCCTTTTCTCCGGTTGGTTAATATTGTGCATCCGCCCTGCCTTTCAGTGCTTGGTTCCCACCCAGCGGACACTGGGCTGCTGAAGAACGCCATGGGATCCTGGATGTAAGATTAAGATTACACAAGTATTTGCAATGCAATAGGTCTAGCATTACTGAAAGTTTTACCTATTGGCATTGCAAATGATAATGCAACGCCAATAGCTCAAACTTTAAGTAATACAGCAGGAGGAGCACAGTGTATTCATATCTCGATATCCGATGATTATAAGGAGATGGGGGGAAAGGAGGAGCCTCAAGCAGTGTATCCCACGCCGAAGGAGGTGGAAAAATATCCCCAGGAAAGGTCAAACTTCAAGGCAGCAGGGGGGATGGAGGGTAGAAAAAGAGCAAAAGTGCTTAATAAAGAACAAGATATTACCCTCGGAAAAGAAAAATATCCTGGCAAAAGGAATATATATCAGTAATTCAGAAGAGGGGGAGAGGAGTAAAAAAAGTACAGGGAAAATTGGGAGTAGGAAAAATAGTACTAGAAAAAATCCGGGGGAGAAAGAAGTGGGTGATATGGAAAGGAGGATCTAGCCGCCTTAGAGGCCAAATGGAGAAAGGTATGAATCAGAACGCCTAGAAGAAGGGAGGTCGAACCAAAGGATGGCCCACAGAACTTAGTGGCAAAATGTAGACAGGACCTGTGGGTATACTTTGAGCCGATCGGTCAGGGCAAAGGTGGGAAAAAACTGAGAAAACTGAACCCATTAAATCGATCACAACTCCTTTTTTCATTATCCAAAGGTGCAAGTCTATGGAACATCGGCACAGAGGATCTAAGAGAAGTAGGGTTTACGGTAAACTGTAAAGGGAACAAAGTAACTAAGGTTCTCCTTTACGCAGGGCTAGTAAAATCAGCATTAGTAAAAGCAGAACATGAGCTGCAAAAAGAAGGTATCAGACTGGTAAAAAGGGTAGAAATGCTGGAGTATGATAAGAATGGGATGCCATTTCTCATGAATCATGCAGGGTTGTGATTAAGACAGGTAAAGCTGACTGACGCCAGCCTGGATAACAAGCATTGAAAATGCAATAGGTCTCGCCTTTGATTAAGTTAAAGCCATTTGCTTTGCTAATGGTATTGTATAGCAAAGAAAATGGCTTTAACTTAATGAAAGGCGAGACCTATTGCATTTTTAATGCTTGTTTTTGAAGGCGGCCGCACTGCTGCTGTGCGCCTGCAACACATGTGGCAGACAATTTGTAACTGACAGCTGTCCTGCAAGGCTTCCGGTGCGGCCTTACTGGCGACAGTGTCAGCGCCACGCAAAAATGTGTGCACCGCCAGCACCACACAACTTGAGCACTCCTACAATCTGAGGCAGTGAACTCACTCCACAATGTGTGCCTGCAGCACCATGCAACCAGAGCACTGGCAGCACCATTCACAATGTGTGCACAGCCCAAGGCCACACAATGTACGTCACAGACAGCATCACCCAAAATTAACGTGTGCGACTACACAATCAGACAGTCACACCCTTCACAATCTGGGGGGGGGGAGGTGAGAGGCGAACTAATGCAGTGTAAGGAGTTAAAGGAAGGTGGTATAGAGAGGAGAGAGGTGGTGAGGGAGGGGGGAGAGAGGACGGTGGTATTGGGAGTTGAGTGTGTATAGTGGGAGTGTGGGAGAAATGAGAGGGGAAGTGGGGGGAGCAACAATCGGCCAGCCTGGAGTGTAGCTCACGGAGATTTGTAAAATTATTTAAAGCACTTTAGAGTGCAATTGCTGCAGCACGGTGTAAGAGAAAGAGAAGAGTGCGCTAGAAATACCTTGTAGTCTAGCAATGGTTAATGTCTGTAGACAGCACTGGGAGAAGCCATCCCCATGCCTCCTTCCTCTTCCCGAGATGGGTTCTCAGGCAGCTGCAATGTAATGCTGGGAGCGAGACAGCAGCAGAGACACATGGAAGAGTAATAGGATTCCCTTCCTGCCATTTTTAAAAAATCAAAATAAAACCAAAAAACACATATGGAGCGGGGTTTGTGGGGAGAGAGGAGGGAGGAGTGAGTTAATTAACCCCATTTGTATTGTGGTAAATAATGGACTTTGTTATGCTGAATGCTATCACCACCTACGGCAGTTTCCATACAACCAGGCATAGAGAGTAGCAGGGCTTTAAATGGGCCAGTTCCATCCAGGACTCAGGACCGGTAGTAATTAAAAATAGATATTGAAACAGTCTCTATCGGCCCCTATACCATTGTCCTGTCCCTAACCAGTAAAAACACTGATCGATTTCTGAACAATTAATGCAAAAACTGTTAAAGGTAATCCACGTCGATGATTTAGCATATATTTCACTTGTTTTATTTAATTTTGCATTCCCTAAAAATGTTAGTTTTTTTTTTTAGGGTGTTGGTTTCTTTTTTTTCAGTGTGGCATGTTGCTCTTGTACAATGCTTTATCCTAAACACCTAACAATTATTGATAAAGCCAATAGTCATGGCTGGTTTTAGGTGTATGTTGGTTGTTGTGTATATATAGCTGTGTGGACAGTGATGGAATGGCCTGTCGTGCACTCTGGCACACACTGCCTTTTCAAGCCGCTCCGGGCAGTGCCACTGTGGCCGAACGCCCCAGGATAACACTAGGATGAAATAACCGAAAGCTCATAGAGGCACCAAAATGCTAGATGGGTGGCACACTATGGGAATCACAGAAATGTAGTTTACATGTGTAAGTCACGCCCTAAATTATACATGCCATGCCCCTTGTAGCAAACCACCATTTTTTTAGTCCCTCTTAAAGTCCAGGAAAGAAGAGAGCGTTTCTCCTATAAAATCCGCTAACAGAGGCGTAAATAATACGTACAAATATGCTTACAAATGCCGCTGTTTATTTTCATTCTATACAAAACATGGGTTTGTCTTTTTATTTTCCCAAAAAACAGAATATATTATTAAAATAGGCAACCCGTCTGTTGTATCCTGCTTTCCCTCCTCTTTGTCCTTTTTCAGTGTCTTGTTCTCTGCTGCTCAGCCAGTGAGGTCATCTTCTGTTCTATCTGTGTATGTTTAAGTGTACTGTCAGTTACCTTGGAGGCTGAGCAGCAGGGCAGCTGCTCCCGGTGGGGCCTTTACTGGATTCTACTATCTTATTATATGCTGTGTCTATTTATCCTATGACTTCATATCAACAATAAATCTACATCTGGAACACAGCAACCAAAGAGTCATCTTAATTTTATTGGATGTTACACCGTCCCTTGTTGAAAATGCAATTTATTTCGTTTTTTCGTTTTTTGCAATGGTGACTTTCTTTTTAAAACCCAAAATCTGAATTAAAAGATTAGATTCTAATAAAAAATTATAAAGAGAATTCTGCGCATGTCGTCTCGACACTAGTGTGTGCGTGAATCCGAGCTGCGTCAGCGGACGGGCCCTTAAGCCGGGCTCAGTGGGTCTTCGTGAATGCAGATGTGAGCGGCTCGCGCTGTCCCCGGCTCTGGAGGCCTCTGGGCCTGGGAGGAATCAAGCGCCTCTCTGAAATCAGGGCGGTGTGCCTGAGAAAAAGAGCCGAGGGACAGCAAGTGCTCCTGCAGAGGTGGGGACATGGCTAGTCAGAGGATGAAGTGGGAAGGGGGTGTGAGGAAAAGGGGGAGACGTCAGGGGGAGGGGAGGACGGGTGGGATATGGGAGAGGCGGGGGGTGGAGGGATGAGGTGAAAATAAAGGAAAAAGGCAATTTAGGAACACAAGTAAGAGGTGGAGGAGTGAAGATGAAAAAGTGGAAGCAAGGAAGAAGCAGCGTAGATGGGAAACTTGGGGATACCGGTTAAAAATGGGAGAGGTAGAAATAGAAGGGAGACAACAACGAGCTAAAGACGTAAAGTAAAATCGAGAAACGGTAGTAACATGAGAGACAGTG
This sequence comes from Calotriton arnoldi, assembly GCA_963921515.1. Taxonomy (NCBI): domain Eukaryota; kingdom Metazoa; phylum Chordata; class Amphibia; order Caudata; family Salamandridae; genus Calotriton; species Calotriton arnoldi. Next base: position 628,952 of record CAWUFW010006557.1, read on the forward strand.
CCGTGGAGTAGATGGAGAGAAGGGGATAGACCAGGTGGGAAATGGAGGGTGAAAGGGAAATAGGACTGGGGTTGTTTGGAGATAAATAGCACAGGTAGAACGGTCAGTAGGAGAGAAAGAATCCACGTCGGTGATATAGTATATATTTCACTTGTTTTATTTAATTTTGCATTCCCTAAAAATGTTAGCTTTTTTTTTAGTATGTTGGTTTCTATTTTTTTTTTCAGTGTGGCATGTTACTCTTGTACAATGCTTTATCCTAAACACCTAACGATTATTGATAAAGCCAATAGTCATGGCTGGTTTTAGGTGTATGTTGGTTGTTGTGTATATATAGCTGGGTGTGACAGTGATGGAATGTCTTGTCGTGCACTCTGGCACACACTGCCTTTTCAAGCCGCCCAACGGGCAGTGCCACTGTGGCCGAACGCCCCAGGACAACACTAGGATGAAATAACCAAAAGCTCATAGAGGCACCAAAATGCTAGATGGGTGGCACACTATGGGAATCACAGAAATGCAGTTTACATGTGTAAGTCACGCCCTAAATTATACATGCCATGCCCCTTGTAGCAAACCACTTTTTTTTTAGTCCCTCTTAAAGTCCAGGAAAGAAGAGAGCGTTTCTCCTATAAAATCCGCTAACAGAGGCGTAAATAATACGTACAAATATGCTTACAAATGCCGCTGTTTATTTTCATTCTATACAAAACATGGGTTTGTCTTTTTATTTTACCAAAAACGGAATATATTATTAAAATAGGCAACCCGTCCCTTGTTGAAAATGCAATTTATTTCTGTTTTTTCTTTTTTTGCAATGGTGACTTTCTTTTTAAAACCCAAAATCTGAATTAAAAGATTAGATTCTAATAAAAAATGATAAAGAGAATTCTGCGCATGTCGTCTCAACACTAGTGTGTGCGTGAATCCGAGCTGCGTCAGTGGAGGGGCCCTCAAGCCGGGCTCAGAGGCCCGGGGGATCTTTGTGAATGCAGATGTGAGCGGCCCGCGCTGTCCCCGGCTCTGGAGGCCTCTGGGCCTGGGAGGAATCAAGCGCCTCTCTGAAATCAGGGCGATGTGCCTGAGAAAAAGAGCCGAGGGACAGCGAGTGCTCCCGCAGCGGTGGGGACACGGCCAGTCAGAGGATGAAGTGTGAAGGGGGTGTGAGGAAAAGGGGGAGACGTCAGGGGGAGGGGAGAACGCATGGGATATGGGAGAGGCGGGGGGGATGGAGGGATGAGGTGCGTAACTGAAATAGAGGCGAGAGGACAACGTAGAAACCGAAAAACGCAGAAGGGAGAGGGGGCAGAAATATGAAAGAAAATAGCAAAGAAGCACACAAAAAAACAAACAAAAAAACACGGCAGTAAGAAGGAAAAGGGGTGAAATGCGACAGGGAGTTTAGAAGGCGTGTTAGAAACGAAGGTTAAAAGAAACAGGACGAGAGACGAAGAGAAAAGAATACGAGAGATGGGAAAAGAAAAACAATAAATACAACGTATGCTATAAAGAAGGAGGAGTGTAAGGCAAAATTAAGATGGTTAAAGGCAAAGAAAAAGAACACGAAGGAGAAAGGTTGACGCTAGTGAGAAGGAGCAAGAAGAAACGGAAGAACGATAGAAGTGGTGATACAGTAGCTCAGTAAGAAAAGAAAAAAAGTGCTTAGCGGCTAATTAGGAGACACTGTCTCCTGCCACCAGTAAAAGATGCAATCCCGGTGGGCGGGGCCAAAAGTGGACAGGGTGGTAACCAGGAGGGACTAAAAAGCCTCCTGGACAATCATAACACCCGGTTTTGCATAATTGGTGACGCAAAATGACGCGCACCAATGCAAAACACGGGCGGAGCAGAAAGCGAGCTTCTGGAATTGTATCGATTCCAAGAAGCCCTCGCAATTACCATAAGAGGTATGGAAATAGAGAGAGATGATGAAGACGTACTAGCTGGAAATAGGTATAGAGCCCTAGCATCCCCAGGATATGAGGAAGATGGGTGCCTAAGTGAGATCGATTAGGAGCAAGGGACGTCGCACAGCCTGCCATATTATCCTGGAACATAAATGGATACAATAGAATATTGGACCAGGAAAGCTTTAAAGATGCCATTAAGAGCAATGAGATTGTGTGCCTGCAGGAGACCTGGCTGTGCGACGACACCCTAGAAACATTAGCAATCAAAGGATTTGCCCAACAGACGAAAGCAGCGAATAAGAAACTCTTTGGTAGACCTTCAGGAGGGCAACTGACACCGATCTCTACAAAAATTGCAAGGAAGGTGGAACCTTTGAAAGTAAAATGTAAATGGGCATTAGGATGTAGAGTGCTGTTGCTAAACCCCGTCTCACGATATGAAGGCATAGTTATTGTTAACGTATATATACAGAAGGGGAAAGCGAATGAATACAAGGTAGAACTGGAAAATCTAAAAGAAGATATGTTAACCCTAACAGAAAATTATCAGAAAGATGTAGTTATTGTGCTAGGGGACTTCAATCACAAACTAGAACCCTGTAGGATTGATCCATGGTGTAAAGAATTGTTGCCCTCCTACAATATAAAGGATGCTTTGTTCCCGAGGGGGGATAGGTCGGCACAGGATTTGGCTTTAGGACAAATGTTGGGCTCGATGGGTTAGTATGTGTGAATGGGAGAATGGACGCAGATCGACCGGCAAAGCGTACATTCAAGATAGGTCAGCAACTCTGCCCTATTGATTATGTGTTTATACATGCTTGGAACTTTGAATTAATTAAGAATTTTGAGGTGGTAAGAATGGAAGGAAGCGACCACTTTCCCCTGAAGACTGAGCTCTATGGAATAAGGGAAAGACAAAGAGATACAGTACTTCAGGTACATGTGGACTATCCTAGACGGCTTACAACTCGTATATCAGAGGAACACATTGACAAACTAGCCGCAGTACAACAGACCCACTCACTAGGAAATACTCTGATTTTGAATGACAATGACTGGTATGAAAACACAATCAAACAACTGGTGGAATGCTTAAGGGTGAAAATTAAAATTAGTAAAGCCGGGGTTGGTAGTAAATATAGAACCCAAAGCAAGGAGCGGACATGGTTTGACAAAGAATGTTGCAAAGTAAAAGCAAGCATTAGACAAAGGGAAAGAAGACTTAAGGCAAAGTATAATGTAGAATTGTTCGATACCCTTCAGAAATTAAGGATAAAATATAAAATGATTATCAGGAATAAAATAAGAACCTATAAAGAGAGTTGTTGGGCAAGATTGTTAGCCACAATAGAGTCTAAAGATTTGAAAGGTTTTTGGAAATTGGTACAAGAAAGTTCTGGCAAAACTCCAGGGTCTATGAATTGTGCTGTACCCGAAGATGATTGGGTGAGTTACCTGGGGGAAATTTATGGAAAGTGGCCAATAATAGAGAAACCGAGATTAAAATCATGGTCAGGAGTGAGGGAGGAAATTAAGGAATACTTTACTCCCAAAAATATTAGGAAAATTATATCGAACTTAACCCTGACCCGGGCCGCCGGCCCAGATAATCTTCCGGCTGTGATTATAAAAAGTAGACCAGAGTGGTGGGTAGAGTTTTTCTCAAAAAAGTTCCAGGGGATACTTAACACAGGTATTATACCAGAAAACTGGCGAGGCGCAATCATAAGACCTATCCACAAAAAAGGAGACACAAAAACCCCGAAGAATTACAGATTAATTAACCTCCTAGATGTAGGAGAAAAAGTTTTCGCAAAAGTAATCTTGGAGAGGTTGAAGAATTGGGCAGAAGTAAATCAGGTTGTGCCACCGGAACAGGGGGGGTTTAAAGAGGGGCACTCAACGGTCGACCACTGTTTTGCGCTCTGGGCCATAGCGCGGAAATCAATCGAGCAGAGAGGAAGTCTGTTCTGCTGCTTTGTGGACTTCAGCGCAGCTTTTGATTTAGTGGACCGTGAGTCGTTGTGGAAGACGTTGATTGGGCAAAGTATCCCAATTGATCTGTTAAGGCTAATTCAAGTATTACATTCCGATAACTTGGCTCAGATAATTTTGGACGTAGAGGGTAGCCAATCACAGAAAATTCAAATTGGGAATGGGCTGAGACAGGGGTGCGTATTGCCCCCCCTGCTCTTTTCCTTATTTATTGCAGACTTACCCTCAGCTTTGGGTAATGAAAGGGGGGTAAGCCCAAAGTTTGATGGGAAACATATTTCGTGTTTACTATATGGGGATGATCTCGTAATAATAGATCAAACAGAGATCGGCCTGCAAAGAGAGTTGAACAGGATTAACGAATACTGCGGCCTAAAAAAACTTGTAGTCAACATGGAAAAGACAAAGATTTTAAGCTTTGGCAGATGGAAAATAAGGTTTAGCTGGTTTTTGGGCTCCACGAAGCTAGAAAAAGTAGATGAATATAGGTACCTGGGGATGTGGTTCGAGAAAAGTCTGAACTGGCATACCCACCTCGATGCATTAAAATTGAGATCATCAGCTACGGTTAGTGGATTAAAAAAATTCAATGGTGTGTATGGCGATAAGTCGGATAGACCGGTTTTAAAAGCCTATACAGCCATGGTACCTCCACAATTCCTATATGGAGCCGAACTGTTATATCTGAGCGGTAAAACGGATGGGACATTGAGGAGGGAAAAACTCAGAAAATTTATTTTCATTGCCTAAGTCCTCAATGGTGCTGGCAGTGAGATTAGAATTAGGTATCACCTCAGGGGGTATAACGGCTTGTATGGCCTTATTAAGATTCTGGCAGCGCCAGGGAATCGGAGAAGAATATAAAATCTCGCAATGGTGCAGAAACGAGATAGCGAAGAGTGAGTTGACGTGGGCAAAAGGGACAAGAGAAAAGATTATCAAAGCCTGTACAATGATGAAGCTCAAGTTGTGCCCCCTGACTCTTCAAATAGAGGTTGATAAGAGGGAACTTACAGCCCTGGGGAAAGAAATATCTCAAACCCAGGACCAAAATTACCTCTTGGGGAAAAAATCTGTACGTTTTATGGCGTCTTCATGGCAAAATGAACAACATTTCCCTTATATCGAAAGGCTACCCTGCCGTTGGGTAAGAAGAGAATTATTAAGGCTAAGAATTTGTGTCAACCCTTGCTATGCCAACAACGGGGTAAAAAGAACTATGATCGATAGTAAGGGAGACTGTGCCTGTAGTCTGGGAACAACATGTGACATTTTACATTTATTATTGGACTGTCAGAAGTTTTTAGATATACGGAAAGAGTTCCTACGCCAGATTTTTATGAAGTATGGTATTAATAATAGGGCTCAAGCAGTAGAGCTTTTAACAGAAATGAGTAGTTTAGATATAGCCTGTGCCATGGGGAAGTTCATTCAGAAAGTTAAAGAAATCCTTAAATGCGAATAGAACTGAAATGTGTGCTCCACCATTTTTAATGTGGCTTATGCCATATGAATCAACGGAAGGACACATGTTATTATTTTATGAATTTTATGATGTATTAATTTATGAATTGTGATTTTAGGATTTATATTAATGTGGTTTTAAATGTTTAAGGACCAGCTGGTCTAAATAAACTTTATTTTTGAACTGAACCGTTGTGTATGCAGATGGTGGGTGAATCCTCATGGTCCCATACATCTCCCACCTTTGTATAATATAAGGTACACTAATGCCTAATACATAAGTTCGTTCATCTTAGAACTCAGCACAGGGAGAATGGAATCTTCTGTAGTAATTAACATTTGTTATGGCTTTTCTGAGGCTGGTGCACACGAGGCATTATGTTGTAGATTAGATGGGGCTTAAAGCATGCCCATTGCTTACCATTGGTTGACTTCATTGTCGCTCTCATTGCCTTTTCTTGCTTTTCATTAGTCAGTGTGGGCTGGTTTCACTTTCTCTTTGTGTGTTTGTACTTTCCACTAGTCGTGCACTTTCGGAGGTACTTTTTTAGGTCGAGCCTGGGAAGCCCATGCGCTGCTCTGTGAGGCATGCTGTATTCGGTATATGGGCTACTGGGGACTTTGGACACGCCCACCGATTTTGGTTGGTTACTTGGGCTGCTTTTTAGAACTCCTTTTCTCCGGTTGGTTAATATTGTGCATCCGCCCTGCCTTTCGGTGCTTGATTCCCTCCCAGCGGACACTGGGCTGCTGAAGAACGCCATGGGATCCTGGATGTAAGATTAAGATTACACAAGTATTTGCAATGCAATAAGTCTAGCATTACTGAAAGTTTTACCTATTGGCATTGCAAATAATAATGCAACGCCAATAGCTCAAACTTTAAGTAATGCGAGACCTATTGAATTGCAAATGATTGTTGTTAAGTGAGGGGCCACACCACATCTTGGTGTTCTCTTAAAATCAAATTCAACATGTAACGTTTTAGTAATATGCTTGATGTTTTTGGTTAATTTTATTGCCAAATAGCTGTCAGCTTTTATGGAGTAACACACCAGGTATTACAGCATTTATATAGCACCTACTAACCCTGTATGTGACACCGAATGCACAGTTTATGGTTCTCAGTGAGGTGTCAGCTTTGAACAGTTCTTCGGTGCCTTTATGGTATTTCTTGTGATCACAGCTTAATTAGCTGGTTACTGCACTCGATTGTTCAAGCCTGATATTTTGTGTACATTTTTTATAGCCCTGAACAGGCGTTGCTAGAAAGAAAAGCGGTGGGACGCAAGGGTACATAGATTTTGAATACTTAAGATGATCTGTGCTTTGGAGACAAAGATAAGGTATTCAGTAGGATGCAGAAAGTAATACTAATTGTTCTGAAAGACGAACAAGTTACTTACCTTCGGTACCGCATTATCTGGTAGAGACTGTCTAGCTGCAGATTCCTTACCTTTGAATTTCCCAGGCGTCAGGCTGGATCCAGAAACTTTTGCTGAGCAATACCCCTTGCGCGCGACGTCGGGTGGCTCCATTCGGCTCCGCGTGACGTCGTCAGCAGTGTCGGTTATGACGTCGCCGTGCCTATATAGGTGCCACCCAGGCGCGCGGACGTCAGTACTTTTCGTATTTTCCACGCCAGAAGCGCAGAGCCACGAAGTAACTGACGTAGTCATGTGCAAAAACTAGGACCCTGAAAGGGGAAAGAACCCTAGTCCTACTACATCAGTCCGCAAAGCGGGGAGGCATGGGTGGGCTGTAAGGAATCTGCAGCTAGATAGAGTCCCTACCAGATAATGAGTAACCGAAGGTAAGTAACATCTGATAGAAACTTCTAGCTGCAGATTCCTTATCTTTGAATCAGACACCCGAGCCACACCATTCCGGCGGTGGGTTGCGGACTCATGACCTAGACTAAGAAGTCTTGCCCGTCCCTGCGCACTTGACCATCAAGGCAATAATGTTTTGCGAACGTGTGCAATGATGCCCACTGTAGGACTTGGCCTTTTTGGCTAAAGTTCCCTAAACTTTTTGCTTTCCCCCTGGACCGTTTTCCTGACATAGAGTTGCCAATTTAGATGCGTTGGGTACTTTGCCACTGCTGATCAGTGTCAAAGTACAAGTGTTCCCTGTGTAAAGTGTAATGGTAATTGGTTGGCCATGATTGGTATGTTGCCTTACTAGTAAAGTCCCTAGTGATGTGCACTGTGTGTGCCAGGGCTAGTAATGCAAAGGTGCGCGGAGAAGTGAACTCAGGCCTGCAGTGTAGGGCCTGCGCGCAGTTTGCTAAGTTAGCATGTTGTCCTGACAAGTGCAACCACTTGTCAGGCCTTACTTTCCCTTTTGCGTACACAGTGGGCACCCCTGTGGTAGGTCCCGGGTAACCCCTGGGCAGGGTGCAGTGTAAGTAAAAGGCAGGACATATACTGAGGTGTGTGTTATGTCCTGACAGTGAAAGACACTCCATTTCGTTTTTCACTGGTGAAAGGCCATCCTGCCCATAGGACAGAATGGGGGAGGCTGGGTATTGTGTTTGTTGGCCTAGTTTCCCATAAGTTTAAAATGGAGAGGTGAAGTTTAGTATGTATGAACTCACAGCGTCATAACACATCTTTCTATGAAAGTGGTTTTGTCACTGTGTGTTCAGAAGCCACTCTTTTAGAAAGTGGCTGAGTTTTGTGCTTTAAGCATTTCTGTGTGTCTCTGCTGAATGTGGATTGACTGTCTGGATCTGAGAGGGGAGAGGAGCTGGGGGAGGTCTTGACCCAGGGAGGGGTTGAGAGGGCACTAGGCTGACCTGCATCTGGAGAGTATGCGAGGAAAAGCACCGGGAGGTGAAGAGGCCTGGGTTGCGGCTATAAAACAATTGACCCATCTCCTGCTGAGTGATTAAGGATCCAGACCCCCAGTATCAAAGGGAGAAAGGTGACTTTGGGAGGGAGACACCCAGAACTGATTTAGGCAGGGGTCAGGGACCCCTGAGCACAACGAACTTCAAAGACATGAAGGGGTATAACTATGAGAGCTGAGACCCCTGAACGTTGGAATAGAAATGGATTGAGACTGAAAAGGCTTGGACCCATTTCGTGGTCAAGAGGAACCTCTGCTAAGGAAGGAACAACTGAAGAGACTGCTGGGAAGGACCAACCCTTGCTTCGTGATCTGGGCTGGTCTGCAGTTTGCTGTTTTAACCAAGGAAGAGGCTGTTGGGACTGTGCTTTGTGCGCTGGGTCCCCCTGCTTGAAGAAGACTGTGCTTTGTGCTGTGTCTTGTTACCCCAAGGGCCCGAGGTGAGCTGGCTCCCTGTTTGGAAACACAGGAACATAAAGGTTTCCGGAGAAGTTTCAAGCGACGCGGTGGGCGCGTGTTGTGGCAGCTTGAGACCCTCGGAAGGTGTGCCCTGTGATCTTGGACACACGGAGGAGAAGTGAGACTCAGACACGCTGGGTGCGTGTCGTGGTGCACAGGAGGCGTTGGTGAAGAGCGCCTGGTCAACGTGTGCATCGAAGGTGAAGTGAGTCTCGGACGCGCTGGGTGCGTGTCGTGGTGCACAGCAGGCGTTGGTGAAGAGCGCCTGGTCAGCGTGTGCATCGGAGGTGACGTGAGACTCGGACGTGCAGTGTGCGTGTCGTGGTGCACAGGAGGCGTTGGTGAGGAGCGCCTGGTCAACGTGTGCATCGGAAGTGGAGTGAGTCTCGGACGCGCAGGGTGCGTGTAGGGGTGCACCGGAGGCGCTGGTGAAGAGCGCCTGGTCATCGAGTGCACCGGAGCAGAAGTGAGACTCGGACACGGTGAGCGTGTCGGGGTGCGGCCGAAGGCGTTGGTGAAGAGAGCCTGGATATCGGGGCACCGGAGTTGGAGTAAGTCTCAGTGAAGCAGAGTGCGTGCTTTGGTGCAACCTGGGACTGTGGAGGTGGTCGGCTGATCATCGTGTGCACCGGAAGAAAGTGAGTCTCTACAGTGCGGTGTGCGTGTCTTGGTGCCAACTGAGACCGCAGGAAGGAGTGCCTGGTGAACGTGCACTCGGAGTCGACGTGAAGTCCCATCAGCGTTGTGTGTGTGGCTTCGTGCCAGAGGAGACCCGGAGGGTGCTGTGGTGAACGTGCACCCGGAGTAACGTAATCTCAGGGGCGTGGGGTACGTGTGCCCTGCGGCCGCCTGAGACCTTCCTAACAGTCGCGGCCCGGACCGGCATCCCCGGAGGAGCTGAGCTGCCAGGCCGAGCCGCTGAGGCCCATTGAGAAAGTTCTACACGGAAGGCCCAGTTCGCTGAAGGAGGAGAGGAGAGTGGGGTCGCGCCCCCAGGTAACGTGGATCACTGCCTGGGCGGGGTGCGGGCTCGGAGGGACACTCTCTCGGCCTCTCAGTCCTTCTGGCAACGCGAGCCTTTGCTTCGGCTCAGATTGGGGCCCGTACTGACCAAAGGAGTGGCAGTACTGGGGCCTGAGTGAGAAGCTGTACTTTATGTCATCGTTGATACGTGTGGGGGGCAACTGTTATCGAAGAGGCTGACTGTCGTAATAGACATTGCCAATATTGCTGCTAACAAACTGCCGGACTGTCTTATGACGCCTGACATTATTTCTGCATAACGAAGTACACGATTGTAGCGCTACGCATTGCATTATTTCTCCATTGCAAAGTACAGGATTATAGCGGCCCGCATTGCATTATTTCTTCATTGCAAAGTACATGATTGTAGCTACGCTTTGCATTATTCCTTCATTGCAAAGTACATGATTGTAGCGGCGCGCCTTGCATTATTTCTTCATTGCAAAGTACGTGATTGGGGTGTGACGCATTGCATTATTCCTTCATTGCGCAGTACATGATTGTAGCGGTACGCATTGCATTATTTCTCCCATTGCAGGTACCAGGGTGTATCGTTATGCATTGTATTATTTCTCCTTTGCCCAGCACAGAATTGTATTGTTACGCAGCGCACTATTGTTTGTCCATTGCAATGTGTGTGATTCTAGCATTACGACCAGCATAGCATTTTGAAAGCTGTGGTTGGGATTTGAACCTACCATCCAGCCGGAACGAATATTACCCTTTATTACACGTTGGCTTATGTATCGTGTGGTCTGATTGTATATCTTTTTACATAAAGTTTATACTCGTTTTATCAAACTCGTGTGGAGTCCATTTGTGGTGCCACCAGTGGGTTGTTGTGAGTGTGGTTGCACATACTGTATACTCGTGCCTTGGAGATAGGCCTGGCTGCTCGTGCCAAGCTACTAAGGGGGTGAGCAGGGCTATCTCAAACGGTGTCCTTACTTGGCCTAACGTTGAGTGAGGAGTCCCGGGTCTCGCATTTGGTGACAGTGGTGCGGGACGAGGACTCCGGCTTCCAACACCCACATTGCTGCCTGACAGATGTCTTGGACTGGGACACCCCGAGCCAAGGCTGTAGTCGCAGCCTTTCCCCTGGTGGAGTGGGCCCTTAATCCCTCAGTGGGCTGCTTCTTCGCCAAGGCATAAAAGATTTTAATGCAGAGAACAACCAAGCGAGAGATGGTCCTTTTCTGCACTGCCCTTCCCTTCTTCTCTCCCACATACCCCACAAAGAGTTGGTCATCCACCGGAACTCTTTTGTGCGGTCAAGGTAGAACGACAACGCTCTTTTTGGGTCCAGTCGGTGGAGACACTCTTCTTCCTTAGAAGGATGTGGGGGAGCGAAGAAGGTGGGCAAAGTGATGGACTGACCCAGATGGAATGGGGTCACAACCTTTGGCAAAAAAGATGCCCTGGTGCGAAGCACCACCTTGTCCGGAAGGACATCAGATAAGGAGGCAAACTGGATAATGCCTGCAATTCACTCACCCTCCGGGCCGAAGTAATTGCCACTAAGAAGGCTGTTTTGATTGTCAACAGTTGGGACAATTGTGCAAAGACTCGAAAGGAGCGCACATCAGGTAAGTGAGGACCAAATTAAGGTCCCATTGAGGCATAACAAAGGGCGTAGGTGGAAATAAATGGCCCAGCCCTTTCAGAAATCTATTTACAATAGGAGATTTAAAGAGAGAAGGTTGGTCTGGCAGCCCCAAAAAAGCTGACAGAGCAGAGAGGTAACCTTTGAGAGTACCCAAAGCAAAGCCCTGCTGGGCAAGATTTAGAATGAATAAAAGGACAGTAGAAAGAGAAGCAGAAAGAGGGTCAATGGACCTTTCTGTAAAGTTTAATACAAATTTCTGCCAACGGCAGGAGTATACCGTCTTAGTGGAGGGCTGCCTGGCCGCCAGAATAACATTACAGACCTCGGTAGGACGGTCAAAAGCTATCAACTGTCGCCGCTCAATCACCACACATGGAGGCGCAGAGTTGATAGGTTCGGGTGGAGAACCCTCTCCTGCTGCTGCGACAGAAGATCCTCCCGAAGGGGCAGCCTGATCAGAGGATCGACACTCATGCAGAGAAGCTCTGAATACCAGACTCTCGTTGCCCAGTCCGGTGCCACCAGAATGACTTGGGACCTTCTTCAGAACCCTGGGCAGGAGTGGTATGGGCAGAAAGGCGTACAACAGGCCTGACCTCCACTTGCGACGAAACGCGTCACCGAGCGATAGCCGCCTTGGAAACTCCAGCGCGCAGTACTGCTGACATTGCGCGTTCTCTTCGGAGGCGAACAAATCTAACCAATGTTCTCCCCACTGCTGAAAGAGACCTTGCGGCGCCTCCGACTTGAGAGGCCATTAGTGATCCTGAAGGCATCGACGGCTGGGATCGTCCGCCCTGGCGTTCAGAGAACCTGCCAGGTGTTGAACCACCAGGGTTATGCCCTGCTATTCCAGCCATGTCCAGAGACGCAGGGCCTCTCGACAAAGGGTCCACGACCCCACCCCACCCTGCTTGTTGCACTACCACATGGCAGTGGTGTTGTCCGTGAACACCTACACCAGCTTCCCCTTGACAGAGGGAAGAAATGCTTTCAATGCCAACCGAATCGCTCAGAGCTCCAATTTATGTGGAGCCCCGTCTCCGCCGGAGACCTGTGACCCCTGATCTCCACCTCTCCCATGTGGCCGCCCCATCCCAAAAGTGACGCATCCGTCACAACTGTGAAATCTGGTTGGGGGGAGGGAAAGAGGTCTGCCGCTGACCCAATCGCGGTTCGTTAACCACCACTGCAGATCTTTTGCAGTTCCTTCGAGATCTGAACCACGTCGGTGAGATTTCCCCGATGCTGTGCCCATTGGAACTTCAAGTCCCACTACAGAGCCCGCATACGCCACCTGGCGTGTCTTACCAATAGGATGCAGGAGGCCATGACACCCAACAGCCTCAGAGTCAACCTAACCGAAATCCAGGATTGAGGCTGAAATATCAGAATCATAACCTGAATATCTAAGACTCACTGCTCGGGAGGATAAGCCCGAAACTGCACTGTGTCCAGAACAGCTCTGATGAAAGGGAGCATCTGAGAAGGAGTCAGGTGTGACTTCGGCACGTTTATAGAGAACTCTAGCGAATGCAGGAGGTTCGCCGTAGTCTGAAGGTGGGAGACGACTGCCTGGGGCGAGGACGCCTCCAACAGCCAGTCGTCGAGGTAGGGGAACACTGACACCCCTAACCTGCGCAGATGAGCTGCAGCCACCGACATCACCTTGGTGAACACCCGAGGGGCACTGGTAAGACCGAAGGGGAGCACGGTAAACTGAAAGTGCTCGCGGCCTACCTTGAACTGCAGGTAATGACTGTGGCCCGGCAGGATGGGAATGTGAAAATACGCATCCTGCAGGTCCAACGCCACCATCCAGTCTCCTTGGTCTAGGGCAGATAAGACCTGAGCTAAAGTGAGGATTTTGAATTTCTCTTTTTTGAGGAAGAGATTGACGGTCCGAAGAACCAAAATAAGCCGAAGCCCCTTGTTCTTCTTCGGAATCAGAAAGTAGCGGGTATAACAGACACTGCCTACTTCTGAAGATGAGACCCTTTCAATAGCTCCTCTGGCCAAAAGAGCTGTAACTTCCTCTTGGTGCAACTTCAAATGATCCTTCGCCAGCCGTTCCTGACTTGGCGGAATAGGAGGAGGAAAAGCAAGGAAAGGAAGAGAATAGTCCACCTGGACGATCTGCAAGACACACTTGTCTGTTGTTATAGATCTCCAGCGGGGGAGATGATGTCGAATTCTCCCACCCACTGGAGTAGTGTGGTCCTGCAGAATCAGCCTTGGAGTGCTTGGAGGCTGCGGCTGCTGGGGGCAGTGTGGCAGACGACTTCTGGTCTGAGCGGGACGGTGGCTAGGATAGGACTGACGTGGCTGGAAACCCCTTCCGTTGTCATGAAAGGGGCGAAAGGAAGACTGGCCATGAGGAGTGGAGGAGAGGCCAAAGGATCTGGCCGTAGCTCGAGAATCCTTGAACCTGACCAGGGCCGAGTCTGCCTTTTCCCCAAAAAGGCGGGTTCCATCAAAGGGCATGTCCATCAAATTGGCCTGGACATCCCACGAGAAGCCAGTTGTATGAAGCCAGGCGTGGCGTCTCAAGGCCACCCTCGTTGAAATCGACCTGCCCATCGAATCGGTCGTATCTAATCCACACAGTATGGTGAATTTTGCTGTATCCCTCCTGTCCTTGACAGCTTGGGAGAGCACAGCCCGGGCCTCCTCCAGGACCCGTGGCAGCACCTGCGCAACCATCTCCCAAAGAGAGTGGGAGAAACGGCCCAATAGGCACGCAGTATTCACCGACCGCATGCCAGACTGGAGGAAGAAAACATCTTCTTCCCAAATGAGTCCAGTCTCTTGGATTCCCTATCCAGAGGAGCGGAAGGGAATGCGCCTTGGGAAGTAGAGGCCTGCACCACCAAACTTTCTGGGGTGGGGTGTGGGCTGAGGAATTCTGGGTCGCCTCGGAGCTGGGCGATGGCGGCGTGCAATCGTCCTGTTCACAGGAGCCCCTGTGCTAGCCTTGGACCATGTTCCTAGAAGGACGTTCGTAAGTGCCTCATTAAAGGGCAATAGAGGTTCAGAAGTGGAAGCCCCAGGCTGAAGCACTTCGGTCAGGAGATTAGCCCTGACCTGCACTGAGGGCAGCTCCAGTCCTAGGACCTCAGCTGCCCTCTTAAACACCATGGCATAGGACGCCCCCTCCTCCGTAGCCACTGTAGGCGGAGAGAGCATGCCAGTGTCTGGGGAAGTATCCAGACCACTGGCTTCCCCACGTTCCCCATACCAGTCCATTGTCTCCTCAGAGACATCCTGGTTCTCAAGAGGGTCTCCACCCTCCTCCCATTCCTCTCCTGAGCCCAGCACGTCCACAAAGTGCTCTGGCGACAACATAGAACCCCTGGGTTCTGTCGACATCAGAATCGGCGTCGCTCGACGCCGTTCTGGCTCTGTGTCATCGGGGATGACTATGGGGCTTGCGCCACCGACGGGCATCGGTGACGTCGTAGGAACCGACTTCGGATTTGATGCCGGGGAAGGTCGCGTTGGCACGACCGGCGTCGACCGGGATCGGATCCCTGAGGCCCCACCGGCGCCGTGGCCAGAGCCGACGGTGTCAAACCTGATGGGGCCTCATCTGACCCCACGGGGCCCGAGGGCTCACCAACGGGGTCGTTCCACTCAAATACGCAGCGCATGGCCTCGTAAAACTCTTTAATTTGAGCGGGAGTCGCTCCGGCTCCCGGAAAGGGTGGAAGGCGTGAAGTCGACTCAGGCTCCGGCTCCGCAGAACCGTGCCTAGAGCGTCAGTGCTCCTTAACTTTCTCAACGACGGACGTCAGTTGAGGCGAAGTCGAAGCCCGCTTGGACGACTTCTTCTTGTGCCTCTTCCCTGAGTGTCCAGAAGACCTCGAATGGGAGGAAGAGGACTTAGGGCTCCGTGAGCGGTACTGCGACCTCCTCTTCTTCGAACGGGACCGTGACCTCTTCGGAGTCTCACTTGACGGTGTCGACTGCCGGGCCGCAAGCAACTTCATCGCTCGCGCCCTCAAGGTCTTCGGGGCCATCGCCCGACAGTCCAAACATGACTTCGAATCGTGGTCGCGTTCAAGACACCACAGACATACACGGTGGGGATCGGTGACCGACATCATGCGGGAACAAGTCCTGCATGGTTTGAAACCTGTCTTTCTCGAAGACATCTCTCGCACACGAAGTCGAATCCAAAAATATTGACAAAAGTCGAGAAAAAGCCTGCCAAAAAGAGGCAGAGGGGTAGCTCTTTCCAGATCAGTGCTTAGCTGGCGCAAAAAGAAACAAACTGACGTCCACACGCCTGGGTGGTGCCTACATAGGCACCGGGACGTCATAATCGACGCTACCGACCACACGCGGAGTGGAATGGAGCCACCCGTCACGCGCAAGGGGTATTGCTCAGCAAAAGTTTCTGGATCCAGCCTGACACCTGGGAAATTCAAAGGTCAGGAATCTGCAGATAGAAGTCTCTATCAGATAAAATAACTTGTATGGACCCCAGTGCCTGCAAGCAAATGCAGCTCAGTGGGGAATCAAAAGTGAGACTTGACCCTCTCCTCTTTCATAAACTGTATGGCCCAAGTGATTCTGAGAGATCTTTGCTGGCACTAACCCCTGGACTTGGCAGTGTGACAGTCTGTCGTATGAGTCAGGAGAGCTGCACGTATCAAGATGGATTGGTGGCACCTTCCCCTGGTATTTACTCACATTTCACTAAACAAAACTGCGAAAGACACCAAAGGTTTCATTTGTTCTTGTTAATGGTGGGATCTGCGTGTTAGGACTTTTTCTCCCCACTGCCATCTCTGCTCTGGACATCTGTGTTAGGGTCGTCAACACAAAGGAGCAGAAGCGGGGCACTCAGAAGATTACATAATTCTCACCCACACATAAAGCACAAAGCGGCACTTAAATCAAGCCCTGTTGTGTTGTTACACATTTGGTTTCTACTGATAAGACCCCACAGGGCAACAGAACTTAGCTTATAAACTAACACAGCTTTTCAATGCTTGCTCTTTTTTAAACATTTTCGGTGTTATTAGTCTTGGCGTCAGCTTAACATCCTGTGATTCTGGACACATCACATAATGTTCCCGTTCCTAATGTAACTGGTGCTCATGTATAGCGCTCAAATAACTTCAGGTAGAGTTTGTGCTATACAAAACTGAAAAAAAAAACAAAAAAAAACGATTCGCTGATGTTCCTCTGACCTGCTGCATACTATAAGCACCTTTGAAAGTGTAAGATACTTTCTTTTGCTTTTAGGACTCTATGAGAGTGCAAGTGTTTTCTTGCCCTCTACCATTTGCTGCTTACCACTTAACGCTCCCATCCCCAAGTGCTTTCCAGGTTTCTCTCCCAACCCTCCATGATTTAAAAAAAAATAAAAATAACCTGCCATTGATTCCCAACACAACACTGTGCACATCAATAGCATTTACTTGCTCCCGCCAACTTCTTCACACACTGGACCTCTGCCTCTAGTGCTGCACTCTTTACTCTCACACTGCAGTCCTGCCTCTAGCGCTCCACTATCACACTGCATAACTGCTCAACAAGCTAAATCTCACAACAAAATAAAAAATTATATTAAGCAGATAGGCGAAACCTAATGCATTTACCAATGCTTGTTTATACGATGTACCCTTACTAAAACCCTGCTTAATTTCCCTCTACATATAAACTCGGTATCAAGCTCTTCAGTTCTGAAAAATACCTTCTTTATGACGTTGACTAAAAATAGCTGAATATCTGGATATGTGTGAATGCTGACTAGAGATTTGTTAATAACAAAAGACACACAATTGATCGACGGAATGCAGAACAAATCAAAACATTCACCCCAGTCAAGAGATCTGGGTTAAATCCATCATTCTTTTGCTCACTATGCCACCCCAGTTAAGACCTGGCCATATGCAAATTTTTGCCCTGTGCCTCATGGGAACAGTCCAGCCCGAACTGCCAAGCCAGGTCCAACCTGGACCGGAAAAAAGCATCCTAGGACCAGTTTCGGGGTTTCACCCCTCATCAGCCAGGATAGCTTGAATCCAGTGGCACAGTGAGCCCCGGACCCACGTCTGGGCATACCCGGCGCACTTAGGGCGAGAAAGCAAAAGACACACAATTGATGGACGGAATGCAGAACAAATCAAAACATTCACCCCCAGTCAAGAGATCTGGGTTAAATCCATCATTCTTTTGCTCACTATGCCACCCTAGTTTAGACCTGGCCATATGCAAATCAGCCTTGACCCTGTGCCTCATGGGAAACTGGAATGGCATGGTGAGCAAAAATACGATGGATTTAGGCCCAGATCTTTGCACTGGGGTGAATGTATGGCATTGTTCTGCATTCTGTCCATCAATTGTTCTTTTTGCATTTGTCACCCGAGTGGGACGGGTATGCCCAGACGTGGGCCCGTGCTCTCCATGCCACTGGAGTCAAGCTATCCTGACTGATGAGGGGTGAAACCCCGATACCGGTCCTAAAATGCTTGTTTCCAGTCCAGGGAGGATCTGGCCTGGCAGTTCGAGCTGGACTGTTCGCATTGGGAGCAGGGTCAAGAATGATTTGCATATGGCTGGGATCAAACTGGAATGGCATGGTGAGCAAAAAAACTATGAATTTAGGCCCAGATCTCTCTACTGGGGTGAATGTATGACATTGTTCTACATTCTATCCATCAATTGTTCTTTTTGCATTTGTCACCCGAGTGGGACAGGTATGCTTAGACCTGTGTCCCGTGCTCTCCATGCCACTGGAGTCAAGCTATCCTGGCTGATGAGGGGTGAAACCCCGAAACCGGTCCTAGGATGCTTGTTTCCAGTCCAAGGGGACCTGACCTGGCAGTTCGGGCTGGACTGTTCCCATTGAGCGCAGGCTCAAGAATGATCTGCATATGGCTGGGTTCAAACTGGAATGGCATGGTGAGCAAAAAACGATGGATTTAGGCCCAGATCTCTGTACTGGGGTGAATGTATGACATTGTTCTGCATTCTGTCCATCAATTGTTCTTTTTGCATAGAGATTTGTTGATTGCATCGATCAGACTTGCAATAATGGAGAATGCTTATAAGGTAATCCTAAGTGGAGTAGCTCGATCTTCTGTTCGGGCTTAGTTGTAAACTTAGTAGTAAATGTATTCCACATGCATGGATACTGGAGTTCAGTGAGATCAACCACCCAGTCCTCTTTTAGGTCCACCGCTCAAGCCAATTTCAGAGTAAAATTTATTTGCCGGCAAACATGTCCTTCGAAGAGTGGAAAGCTAATGTGATATAAAATGGCTAGTCTCCATATTTCTGTTCTTCTTTGGGGAGTCCTAAACTCTCAGGTCCTTTAGAGACTTAGCCAACACCCAAATGTTACATTACTCGGGCCACCCTATCCATTTGACTGAAGTTCCTTTCTTTGCGCCGTTATCTTTCCATTTTAAAACCTTTTCAACCCTAAAGAACATGTACAGATCAGACGGTACTTTTTGTAACTTGCTGTAAAAGATACCTGTAGCTTCTTCACAGTCATATTCTTTTAAGTAGTAAACATAAACGCCTTATTTAAGCTCAGGCTGTGTCTCCATGAATATTTCTTTGCTAAAGAATTACTGGGAAGTAGTAGGAAGTTGGCTGCAAACCCAGATCCATAACCCTTATGTGAACTGGGAGCCCAACTGAACAGTTGTATATCTGACCATGGATTATGGATCTGTTTCCTGGAGAGGAAGTTGTCAAGTTTGTCTTTAAAATCTTAAAAACGCTCAAAATCCCCATGATAGTTTGGAAGTGGATCCCACTGAAGAGGCTCTTGTGTTCCCAGGTGGTGTAGGAGTTCCTTCCTACAGTGGGGTAGAGAGGGGTTAAATGACAAGACGAATTGGCTGTAGTGGAATTGTCCAAACTAGAGCCACTGTGTCTCCCTATTTGAACGTGGCAGACCTTCTATGGCATTTGTGGCCCTTCACGAGTTTCCAACAGAAAGAAAGTGTCATAGAAAACATGAAGTACTTTACTTTCTGGCAATACTTCTTCAGTAATTAGGAATTTCCAGGAAGGAAGGTTAGTAATGGGAATAGTGAAGATGTAATTCACTTCACCTTTGACCCTGATGTGGCTGGCATCTAGGTGCAGCCCTAGGAAATCAGGGAACACTAGAAACAATGAATTACATTTGTTAACTTTTATAATGTTATGCAATGTTGCCTTGAAACTTTAAGAATAATGGAGAGGTAATAGTAAAGATTAACACAGATACAGCACAAAGATCCAGTGCAATATATCAGCAATAGATAACAATACAAGACTACCTAATATTGACCCTAATGGAATAGAAGAGATACCAGTTACATAAGATATAAAATAACAAAAAGACCAATTATGCCCATTTATGTCTCATCTAAAACAGAAAGGATGCCAGCAGATGATATGAAAACCAAGAAAATAGGTAGATAAGAGACTCTAGCATAGATAATCATACAATGCCATCTTAAGTAAGACCAGGCCTCAGTGAACCAAAACAGAGATAAGAGACTCCAGCAGCAGCTATTGAATAGTGATAATATAATCAGGTCTAGCAGCCAGTAACCAAAGGCAGAGATGCAAGAGACAAGCAGCAGACGTACCGTACCAATGGCCCAAAACAGAGATAAAACCCCCAGCAGTAGATAGCCAACAAAATCATAAACAAGACTTGCCATCCATGACCTGACACACAGAGATCAAGAGATATAGGGCCTGATTTAGATCTTGGCGGATAGGTTACTCCGTCACAACGCTGGCAGATATCCCGTCTGCCAAAATATAATTCCCTTAGGATACAATGGGATTTATATTTCACCGGACGGGATGTCCGTCACCGTTGTGACGGAGTAAGCTGTCCGCCGAGATCTAAATCAGGCCCCTAATCACTAACTGCTACATGATGCCAGAATATAAATCAGAACTAGCCATCGATAACTGCTGTAGATGCGACAACAATACCACACTCATGACTAGCAACCAGTGACCAAACAAAAATAGAATCCTAAAGAAGATACTACTCAATGACACGATTACAAGGATTATGGATTAATGGTTTTGCTATCTCATCAGCTTAGGTGTCAGGCCACGAGTGGCTCTGAGAGGGTGCATGGATGTTAGAAATGGGGGTCTCTAGTTGGCAATGGTTTGCACCTTTGTCCAAGTAGGGACCATTGCTACTAGTCAGGGTAAGGAAGATACACCCTTAGACAACCCCTGTTCACACCCTTGGTAGCTTGGCACGAGCAGACAGGATTATCTCAGAGACAGTGTGTAAAGCATTTGTGCACACATACAGTAACACAGTGAAAACACTACAAATGGACACCACACCAGTTTAGTAAAATAGGAATCTTTATCTAAACCAAAACAAGACCAAATGATAAAAATCCACCATACATATGTCAAGATATCATCAAAAATAGGTTGTTAATAAAACATATGGTTTGCAGTAACACATAGCTCCACCTGGGGCTATTACGATGTCGTGACAGATGAAAATTCCAAAGTACGGCGCTGACCGCAAGGTGCGCAGCATCGGGCCCGGAGTCACACGGCCCCCCGAAGAACAGTACCTTGGCAAACCATGAAAACAAAGACAGTGCACGGCGTTGGGGAGGTGATGGTTCGTTGGCGCTGGGCGGCGTTGGTTCCTTATAACCACAGGTGTTGGTTCCTTACTGCGATGCAGGGGAGGTGAGGCGTCGGTTCCTTACTGTTGCCGGGGAGGTGACGTTGCGGTGGCGTCGGTTCCTTACGACGATGTGAGGTCGATGGATTCGGGAGGTCAACCATGTCAGGTATCGGCTCTGCGATGATGAAGCACAAGCGTCGGTGAGGTCGGGGCTCCGGTGTGAGTCGGGCGGTGTGTCGTGAGCATCACAAGTGGTGCCCTCAGCTTCAGTGCAGGCAGCAGCCCCTGTGACGGCGTCAAAGTTTGTACTGTGTGGCGGCGGCAGGGCTGCGGTGCAAGTCGGGGCGGTGAGTCGTGCACTTCACGAGCGAGGCCCACGGCTTCATTGCAGGTTGCGGCGTCGCTCGCCGGCGTTGCAATTTCCTGTGTGGCAGCTGAAACAGCAGTTCCAGGTACAGGAGGACAGAGGAAACAAAGTCTTTGTGTCCCTGAGACTTCAGAACAGGAGGCAAACTCTACACCAAGCCCTTGGAGATCTTCTTCAAGCAGGATACACAGCACACAGCAAAGTCTTGGTACTCTCCTTGGTAGAAACAGCCACTGCAGGTCTACCCCAAACAGCACACAGCAAAGGGGCAGTACTTCTCCTTCAGCTTTCCCAGCTCTTCTCCTTGGCATAAGTTCCTCTTGAGTCCAGAAGTAATCTAAAGTTCTGGGGTATGGGCCCCAATATTTATACCACATTTTCCTTTGTTATCTTGTGGCAGAAAGTTTCTTAGCTCAGTTCAAACCAGTTCTGTCCTCTGCGGCCCAGCTTCATGGCAGGAGATGGAGACAGCATTGTCCAAGGCATACCAGGCCTATTCAGGCCAGCCCTGACTCATCCAGGAAAGGCAGGACACACCTCAATCCCCCAAGTGGCTGTCTGAAGGGAATGCACATCCCCAGCCCTTGTCACTCCAAACCAGACAGCCAATACACAAACCAGCAGAGGCACACAGGATGGCTAAGCAAGAAAATAGCCAATTTCTAAAAGTGGTATTTTCAAACACACAATATAAAAATCACCTTTGCTAAAAGATGCATTTTTATATTCTGAGTTCAGGTATACTAAACTCCATCTTTCTATCTTGTCCAAGTGGGAAGTTATACTTGTAAGATGTTACAAAGTATTCCCCATTCTATCCTATGGGACAGATAGCCTTTCAATAGTAAAAAACAAAATACACCAGTATATGTCCTACCTTTCACATACACTGCACCCTGCCCAGGGGAGTACCTTGGGCCTATCTTAGGGGTGAGTCACATGTAAGAAAATGGAAGGTTAGGGCCTGGCAAGTGGGCGGACTTGCCAGGCTGCCATGGCAGTAGAAACTGCATGCAGACACTGCAGTGGCAGGTCTGAGACTCCTTTGAAAGGATGCCTGTGTGGGTGGTACAATCAGTGCTGCAGGCCACCTAGCAGCATCTGACGTACAGGCCCTGGGCACACACAGTGCACTGTACTAGCGACTTAGAAGTGAGTAAAATAAGCCAATCATGGAAACACCAATCCATAACCACAATTCACATAGGGAGCACTTGCACACTGATCGGCAGTGGCAAAGTGCCCAAAGCATCTAGACAGGCAAAAACGAAATCCAGCAAACAGCAAAAATACAGGAGGCAGAGGCAAAAAGACAGGGGAAAACCACACCAAGGATGTGAGGTCCAAAAATGGATAATTTGGAACCTTTGAACCCCTCTTACCCTCCAGCTCCATTCACTGTTGAAGATGTCTCTCTTTGCTATATCCAGGCGGTTCCATAGCAGAGCGAGTTTGAGCTGGTAGGTCCAGTTGTTGTAATCCATGCTCTGTGACGCTGCAAAGAAACAGGTGACCAACAGGTTGACATATAAGTGACATTCTAGTTTGGGTACCAACATTTGCATGCAAATTAGCACATATCCATTAGGTACAGATCAACATGAAATCCCTGACACGCTTAGAGAGAGGTTTATTGTAAGACCTGACCAGCAGAAAGAGGATGACACAGATAAGGAGCACCACAAAGGTTTTTATTATCATGACAATAGTAACGAGTGAACGAAATGTTTAGTTATGTGAAATGTGGCAGATACCGAGGCCATACCTTGGACACCACTCTGAACTGCCCCCACTCTGGGCGAGGGTAATGGGCGTCTTCACAGCTAGTGTTACCACGACGAGGACACTGGTCGGATTCTTCAATAGTTTATTTCAACACAATCATGGAAGATGAAAATGATGACCTGTACTTACAGCCTCACAGGTGGTTGGTTGTAACATCCTCTGACGTATAGAGATATTTCCTTTTCGGCTTTTGTTGATAACGTTTGACTGGCAGCAAATTTGTCAGCTGCATAACTCATTTGCATCTGATTATCTCATCAAAACTTTGTGCAAATTGGTCAGGGGGAGTCAAAGTTTATTTTTTAGTGGGAATCGCATTTTGTGAGACACATAATACATTTTCGAGTTACTTTTTTCTAGAGAGAAGTTCCATTTGTTAATTGATGAAAATTACTCAAGGAGTTAAACAAAATTTCAAAGCTTCGGTTTGGAGAATACATTTGATTGGCTGAGATGACTTCCGGCTTGAAACCTGTTTTCTACTTTGACAGCGTTTGACATGGCAAGATGAGGCTAGAACCTCCCCAGATCAGATAAAGGAGCCAGGGTCTCAAACCTGGATCCCGAGTTTGTGAACTGGGGCTGTGGACAGTAAGGGAGTCAAAAAAAATTCATGAATCTTTGGTACAAACCAAATGTTGTTCACAAAGCAAAAGAGGATTACTATCTTTTTAGGTTCATGAACTAGAAAACTCAATTCACGAACCAGAAGGTTGATCAAAGGGTTTATGATCAGCTGTGGTTCACAACAGGGTTCACAAAATAATTTAAAAAACGTAGTTTCCAAACAGAAGAAAAACATCTAAAAAACTGCATTATGGACAATTATGGTTGAGACATAGGAAAAAAACAATGGTCTTGCTCAATTATAGTTATAAGCACTGCTGGACACTAACAACACCCATGCTGAAAATTAAATAGAAAGAAGCACAAATCTAACAGCGTTAGTTTAGGATGTGGATAGTGCAGACACCTATAATATGTGTTTGTGTTTTCTCTTTTTATGTTTCCTACTATGCATTGTTATTATACATGTCACATGCAACACGTTATATGCTATACCTGGTGGCTCAGTGGACTACACCCACTCCAGAAACCTGTGTTTGACTTCATGGCTGCAGGTTCAAATCCTAGCGAGTCCACTCAGCCTTTCATCCGAATCAGGTCAATAAAATGAGTACCACTGAGTTGGGTAATACTAAACCCTTGTTTTTCACTAACAGATACCCAAGGCTTAAAGATGTGCGTTTACAAATATGTGTGTTGTTATGTTAGATGTTCTGGAAGACTTCTAGTGTGCAGGTAAAGCCTTTACTAACCTTTCAGGAGGGCCATAGCGACATCCACATCCCGTGCACTGCCTTTCTCCTCCCTGAAGATGGTGATCAGCTGCCTCCTGCGCACAATGTCCTGGATCTGGAAAACAATGCAAACATCTTGGGATAATCCCTAATGTGCACAATGTCATAGCCCGAGAAGATCAGCAATCAATAACAGAAGGGTTTTAAAGGAGTCATCGATGATCAAGAAATATCCTACTCACACCATATATTATGACAGCGTTCCTGCCTCCATGGCTCGCGCATGAGGGACAGTGGCACAACGGAACAACCCTCCACGTCTTGGTGGAGCAGCAAGGTGGCCTCCTGAAATGTACACGCTGAGCATGGTGTCAACATGATTCCGTAAGTAGTGAGTGCTACCATTGCATGACAGACAGGCTGTAACCACATATTTCCAGGCAGCAAGCACCAAGCAGGAACATGATGAACATGTCCAGGGAGTGCCACAGACCTGGAGCTCATCACGGTCAGGTTTTTGACCCTAGAGAGTGCTCTTCAATGATATGGGGGAATGTATTGAATTGTGGGGCCCTAAGGACATTACATTTGGAGACTGTTTGCTCTGACACTCGCCAGGGGCACCTGGCAACTACTTTCCACAACTGATTCACTTTTATTATCACGTTTTCATTTTTCAAACTTTTCCAGGAGAAGAAAAGGGTCTCAGTTAGAAAGATGCCGTGGTTGTTTCCGAGAAAACAGGCTGCTGTTGATCCTAGGCTCTCTCTAGGAAACCCAATGGTGGATTGTACTACTGAATATCGAGGACATGAATGTTGTGGTACAACAATATTGTGGATAAAACATCAAAAAGTAAATACATATAGAGGAAGTATACATTTTCTAATCATAACTCCACACTTACAAATGACATATATATATATATATATATATATATTCACTGAAAAAAAAAACCAAAGGTTACAAGGACGTTATAGTTAGGAAATAGAATTAAAAGAAATTCACTAAAAAACACAAAGGTTACAGGGACGTTATTGTTAGTAAATAGAATTGAAAAACTTGAAATTCACAAAAAAACAAAGGTTACAGGGACGCTATAGTTAGGTTCACATTTTACACACACAAAACAATAGAAATTCAGCAGTTATAGTTATCTCAAGTAACTATCTCGTGCCGCCCCCATGCAGTTTTCTTGTGAACAATTTCACTGCAAATGTTACAGTGATATTATCAAGGATTTCATAGATGTCATGATTGATGTAATATTTGGGGTAATTAGCAGTGCAGTGCCGAATCATCCCGAAACTTTCCAGACAGCAGCTGAAGTAAGTGGCAAACTAATTTTGGAAATTTTGTGAAGATTTGTCAATTGGCGGCAAAGTTATTAGCAAAAGAAAAAACGCTTTTCCTATGGAAACTGCATCCTAACAATGACTACCTACTGACAGTAGGAATCATATATGGGTGTGTGTGTATGTATATATGTGTGTGTGTGTGCGTGTGTGTGTATATATTTATATATACACACACACACACATATATATACACACACACACACATATATATATTTTTTCACACAAAATAGAAATCTACCGCTGCGCACTAGTCTCCAAACTTAAGCACACTTTATTGCTCCAACAAACACCAACACGTTTCGACTCACAAGGAGTCTTGTTCACCGTGAACATGCGTGCATGTATGAAGCCGCTCGCTTCATTTGAATGCGGCGGAAAGTAAATAAAGAGATCGGTTAGTGGCACTGCTTCCCTCTAGTAGGCCACAGTGATTTATGTCCTGATTGTACTCGATCTGTGCTCCCTACACACCGTGGTGCATCTGAATGTGCCCAGGGTAGCAAAAGTTTGCATAGGCCCTGCCTAGAGTGCTCTTCAGGTGGCTCCTTCCACATTTTATTACCTGAGTATTCGCCTGCTGGGGTTCTGCACTCCCGCTGACTGTAGCCCTCGGCTACCCTGACTGTGGCACTTTGAGGCCTTATCGGCCTTATAAAGTATGTAATACCGCCCAATAAGAGACTTTTGAGGATGCCGAAAATTACCAGGAGCAAAAACAACAGTTGATGGACAGAATGCAGAACAATGTCATACATTCACCCCAGTACAGAGATCTGGGCCTAAATCCATCGTTTTTTGCTCACCATGCCATTCCAATTTGAACCCAGCCATATGCAAATCAGTCTTGACCCTGTGCCTCATGGGAACAGTCCAGCCCGAACTGCCAAGCCAGGTCCTCCTGGACTGGAAACAAGCATCCTAGGACCGGTTTCGGGGTTTCACCCCTCTTCAGCCAGGATAGCTTGATTCCAGTGGCATGGAGAGCACGGGACCCACGTCTGGGCATACCCGTCCCACTCGGGGTGACAAATGCAAAAACAACAGTTGATGGACAGAATGCAGAACAATGTCATACATTCACCCCAGTACAGAGATCTGGGCCTAAATCCATCGTTTTTTTGCTCACCATGCCATTCCAGTTTGAACCCAGCCATATGCAAATCAGTCTTGACCCTGTGCCTCATGGGAACAGTCCAGCCCGAACTGCCAAGCCAGGTCCTCCCTGGACTGGAAACAAGCATCCTAGGACCGGTTTCGGGGTTTCACCCCTCTTCAGCCAGGATAGCTTGATTCCAGTGGCATGGAGAGCACGGGACCCACGTCTGGGCATACCCGTCCCACTCGGGGTGACAAATGCAAAAACAACAGTTGATGGACAGAATGCAGAACAATGTCATACATTCACCCCAGTACAGAGATCTGGGCCTAAATCCATCGTTTTTTGCTCACCATGCCATTCCAGTTTGAACCCAGCCATATGCAAATCAGTCTTGACCCTGTGCCTCATGGGAACAGTCCAGCCCGAACTGCCAAGCCAGGTCCTCCCTGGACTGGAAACAAGCATCCTAGGACCGGTTTCGGGGTTTCACCCCTCTTCAGCCAGGATAGCTTGATTCCAGTGGCATGGCGAGCACGGGACCCACGTCTGGGCATACCCGTCCCATTCGGGGTGACAAATGCAAAAACAACAGTTGATGGACAGAATGCAGAACAATGTCATACATTCACCCCAGTACAGAGATCTGGGCCTAAATCCATCGTTTTTTTGCTCACCATGCCATTCCAGTTTGAACCCAGCCATATGCAAATCAGTCTTGACCCTGTGCCTCATGGGAACAGTCCAGCCCGAACTGCCAAGCCAGGTCCTCCCTGGACTGGAAACAAGCATCCTAGGACCGGTTTCGGGGTTTCACCCCTCTTCAGCCAGGATAGCTTGATTCCAGTGGCATGGAGAGCACGGGACCCACGTCTGGGCATACCCGTCCCACTCGGGGTGACAAATGCAAAAACAACAGTTGATGGACAGAATGCAGAACAATGTCATACATTCACCCCAGTACAGAGATCTGGGCCTAAATCCATCGTTTTTTTGCTCACCATGCCATTCCAGTTTGAACCCAGCCATATGCAAATCAGTCTTGACCCTGTGCCTCATGGGAACAGTCCAGCCCGAACTGCCAAGCCAGGAGGGCATGCAAGCCTCTTTGGAGGAAACCTAGTCAACGCGTTGGACAATAGTGGCCAGTTATCCGTTAGAGCCCTGGTTACGGTTCTGGGTGCCCTCACTCACCTGTTTAAGGGCTTCACCTGTCAGCAGGGTTGGATCCCTCTTCTCACACCTGTGGAGGGTTTACAGGGACACTCTTTGCAGGCCTAGTAAGGGGAAAGATAAAGCAAAATTGTGGATGCATACAGAGGCCTTCAAGAAACTGTCTACGACAGCCAGAGATGATTATGTTTACAGTGCCACTCAGCCTCGTGATGTGGATGACTCCCTTAATTCATCTGGCCTGACAGATTTGTACTCTTCTTCCCCTGTCCCCACTAATAGCGATGAGGAAGATGCTCCTGGGCCTAGTAAGAGGAAGCGCTCGGGCGCCCCTTGGCATTATGATCACAGACCCCGAAGGTGTTGACCTTCAACCTGGGGGATATCGTCCACCCTCGACCATCTAGCTGGAAACCCTCCCCCCCAGGAGGTTGCTGAGTACATTCAGGACCATATCATGCAACGTTTCGACAAAGATGTGCGTGCAAAGTCACCAATACTCCAGTGGTGGATCCCACCATGGTAACTTTTATGAAATAGTGGGCCAATGACTCTAAAAAAGGCATTGATAGGGCCCGGTGTAACTGCCAGGGCAATCTCCTGGACGTCACAGGCCCTTACAAAAATTTTGGAGCTGGCCTTTCAGGCTAAGGAATTCAACAGGCCCATAGACCCAGATCTCCTGGTTGGGTGGGCTCAACGTGCGGTCGGACAACTGGAAAACACCAATGTGGCAATCTCCACTGACCGCAAGCATCCTATCTTGCTGCAAATCAACATGCAGTTAAATGAGTTGGCTTCTTCGGAGGCGGGGTCAGTGGCACATGGTGGTCCCTTTGTTAAAGATTTGACAAAATTTGCATCGACCTTCAGCTCCATGGACAAGTCCCAACTGTCTCTGAAGAAAGTTTTTCGCAACACCCTTTTTCCAAGGGCTGGACGATTTAGGGGCCGATCGTCACGCCGTAACTACTGCCAGGGTCCCCAGCATAACTTTTCCTACAGCGGAAGCGGATATGGATAAAGCCAGTTGCCGACAATACCTTTTACCCCACCTGAACTCGTGCAGGACGACAACGTTTCTGCAAGGGATACAACAAAGGTCAGCAAGGAGCCTCCAAAGACCCAGGTTATGCAGGTGAAACTTATTTCTCTTTCCGAGGTAATGTTGGGGGGCAGGACAAGATTGTTTTTACCAAATTGGCAACGTCTGACCTATGACCATTGGGTTCTACAAACTAGAATTTTACAGCACCCCCTCTCAACTGTGTCCTCCTCAAGAACTATATTTTTCCCTACAAGAACAAGAGGTAATCTCAGCAGAAATTCAGGCGCTCTTACTAAAAGAGGCCATTTGCCATTCTTCCTCTCAACTCGAGGGCTTCATCAGCACCATTTTCTTGGTCGACAATAGAGGGGGAGGTTCTCGTTTAATACTAAAGAACAAGTTACTTACCTTCGGTAACGCTTTTTCTGGTGGATACAGTGTCTGCCTGTGGATTCCTCACCTTTTGAATTACCCCTTGTGCAGCATTCCACGAAAACTTTTTTCATAGCTTTCGCACATTGGAGAGGACGTCACAATGAAACGACTCCGCACGCGACTCCGAGTGACATTATCGGAGCCATAAGAAGGCCTCGTTGGCGTGCTGACATCAGTTCCACCCATTTTTTCCGTGCCTTTGGGGCTAGCGGGTGAGCCGACAACATTTACACAAGTATACAAGGTTTACAACAACTTTCAAGTATACCTAAAACTTCCCAATAGAGAAGAGAGAAAACTGGAAATTCTATAGAATAGACATTTCCTAGCAAAAAATATCACAACATCATGAAAGAAATTTGAAATACAAGAACTTCATAAATAATAATCTTTTTGGTGTCAGTAGACAGGCAACAGGGAGGCGGGTGGGTCAGTGACGAATCCACAGGCAGATACTGTATCCACCAGAAAAAGCATTACCAAAGGTAAGTAACTTGTTCTTCTGATGGCTACATCTGCCTGTGGATTCCTCACCTTTTGAACTGAATCCCCAAGCAGTCCAGCTCCTGGAGGAGGGTGCCCGCCTACCTACACCAAAAACTCCTGCAGCACAGAACGTGCAAAGTGGCCGTCCCTCCTCAACTCTGAGTCCAAGCAGTAATGCTTTGCAAAAGTGTGGAGGGAGGCCCAAGTTGCTGCCTTGCAGATGTCTACAACAGGGACACTTCTAGCCAAAGCCGAAGAAGAAGTAGCTCTAGTGGAATGAGCTCTAATACCTTCAGGTGGCTTCTTCTTGGCCAAGGCGTAGCAGATCTTGATGCACAGGATGATTCACCTGGACAGCTTTCGCTTGTGGACAGCTTTGCCCTTCATTTTTTCCACGTAACCAATGAAGAGCTGATCATAAAACCTTAAGTCCTTGGTTCTGCCCAGGTAGAAGCTGACCGCCCTCTTAGGGTCCAGGCTGTGAAGTCTCTCCTCCTCCTTGGAAGGGTGAGGGGGAGGATAGAAAGTGAGTAAAGTGATGGACTGCCCTAGATGAAAAGGAGTAACCATTTTTAGGCAGGAAAGCAGTCCTGATCCTGAGAACCATCTTATCTGCATGGATAGTGGTGAAAGGAGGCTTAGAACTAAGAGCCTGTAGCTCACTAACCCTCCTGGCAGAGGTAACCGCAATCAGAAAAATTGTTTTAAATGAGAGAAGCCTCAACGGAAAACTATGTAGAGGCTTGAAAGGAGACCCCATTAGGAAAGTAAGAACTACATTTAAATCCCACTGAGGCATAATAAAAGGGGTGGGAGAAAATCTATTAGTGAGACCCTTAATGAATCTCATGACTATGGGAGACTTAAACAACGATGGTTGGTCTGGCAAACAAAGAAAGGCTGACAAGGCCGACAAGTAGCCCTTAACAGTCGCTACAGCACAACCATGCTGAGCCAAAGAAAGAGAACAACTAAGAATATCAGACAAATAGGCCTTCAAAGGATCAATTGAACTTACTCCACACCATTTAACAAATCTGGCCCACCTACTGGAATAATGTTAGACATGAGAAGTGGCAGGGTCACATGCGCAAACTCATTTAGGTTTAACCCTATTCTTTTTGATTCCAATCAGGTTTATTTCTTCATACGTTCTTCTACTCAACAAATCTTCAACATCAGATATAGTTGATATAGCCAACACGTGTTTCGTCAGATCACGATGTCATCACATCACTGACTTCATCAGGGCTTCTCTAAATCAACATTCAAAATTCTCTGACGCCGTCAGGATTTGTACAAGGAGCACTCTCCGCCTCATGAGGCAATTGGACACGTTTTTACCCAACAATTTGATGAAACATACAAGAGAACTTGCGGAAGCTGTATAATCAGTTCAAATGCGTCCCTCAACGCTCCCCAGATCGGATACTGGAGACTGCAGAACGACGGGCAGTGCGCGTTCTCGTGAGTGGCAAACAGGTCCAACCGAGGAAACCCCCACATCCTGAAAATGTGGTGGACCACCTCCGAATGAAGACGCCACTCGTGATCGGCCGAGTATTGCCGACTGAGACTGTCCGCACGCACATTCAGCACCCTGGCCAGATGATTTGCAACTACGCAAATCCGGTGGTTCTGAGCCCAGGACCAGAGCCGCATAGCCTCTCTACAGAGACGATACGACCGTACTCCTCCCTGTTTGTTGATGTCCTACATCGCGGTAGTGTTGTCTGTCAAGACCTGAACTGACTGACCATGAAGGGAGGGAAGAAAGGCCTTGAGAGCCAAACGTATAGCCCACAGCTCCAGAAGACTGATGTGAAGCGATCTTTCCTCTGGAAACCAAAGACCCTTGATCTCAAGATCCCCCAGATGAGCTCCCCACCCTAGAGTGGAGGCATCCATTATCACTGTGGCCACCCCGGAGAAGGAGGTTGAAAAGGCTTCCCTTGAGACACTTTGCCTGGAACACTCCACCAAGACAGCTCCGCTGCAGTGTCTCTGGAGATTCTGATCGACTCCCTGAGATCTCTGTTGGGTTGATACCACTGTCTGAGGAGGCACCACTGGGGTGTCCTCATGTGCCAGCATGCATGGTTGACCAACAGTATGCAGGAAGCAAACAGACCGAGCAGATGTAGCACCTTCAGGACTGGAACAGCCGCTCCATTTTGAAACAGCGGAATCATAGGCTGTATGTCTAGAATCGTCTGAGGAGGCGGGAAGACACGACTCACAGTAGTATCCAGTACTGCCCTTATGAACAGGTTGCACTGAGAGGGCGCCAGGTGAGATTTGGGTACATTTATCGAAAAAACCCAAGTCGAACAACAATCTTGTTGTCACTTGCAAATGATGCAGCACCATCTCTGGCGACCTCACTTTGAGCAGCCAGTCGACCAGATAGGGGAAAACAGGAATCCCCGACCGTCTGAGATGTGCCGCTACCACTGCCATCACCTTAGTGAAGACCGGAGGTGCTGAAGTAAGACCGAACGGAAGGACCGCAAACTGGTAGTGCTGAGTCCCCACTATAAAAAGGAGATACTTCCGATGCGACTTCAGGATGGGAATGTGAAAATACGGATCCTGTAAATCGACCAACACCATCCAGTTTTACTGCTGCAGCGCCTGTAGAACCTGAGCCAGGGTCAACATCTTGAACTTCTCCTGTTTGAGGTAAAAATTCAAAATCCTGAAGTCTAGGATCGGCCTCAAACTGCCGTCCTTTTTGGGAATCAGGAAATACCGGGAGTAGCATACCTGACCCCTTTCCTGCTCCAGAACCACCTCTATCACATCTTTCTGAAGAAAAGACAGAACCTCCTGCTAAAGAAGCAACAGATGGTCCTCCGAACACCAGCCCAGACAGGAGGGAAAGGGGGAGAAACTCCTGGAAAGGAAGAGCATACCAATTTTCTACAAGAGTCAAGAGCCATCAAAAGTAAGATCCCACAATGTGGGCTGAACATCCAGAGAGAATAGTTGCCACCGAAGAGCCCATCACCCCGGCATCGGAGTCAGCCGTATCAAGCCCGGACTGGATCACCTGCCAGGCGGAAGCCTGAGTGTCTGACAGCACCTCCGCGAAGTGACCCCGGACATCCTCTGGAAACTTTGGTATCACCTACTTAGCTGACTTCATTAATGCATGGATGTAGCGCCCCAAAAGGCGCGTGGCATTGGTTGACTTCAAAGCCATGCTGGCTGATGAAAAGACCTTTTTAGCAGATGGTTCGAGCTTCTTGGAATCTCTATCCCCCGGAGTGGAGGGAAAGGAACCTGCGGATTGCTCTGAGGAACATGAAGCTTGAACCACCAAGCTTTCCGGTGAAGAGTGTGACGACAAAAATGCTGGATCCCCAGGCACAAACTTGTAGCACCTTGCCACCATTCTGGATACAGCTGGGGCAGACATTGGCTTCTGCCAAACCTCCAGAATTGGTTCTGTCAAGGCTTCATTGAACAGAAGCAAAGGTTCCACCGCTGATGAAGAGGAGTGAAGTACCTCAGTCAGAATGTTAAACTTGACCTCCGCAGTGGGCAACTGTAAATCCAGAAGGTCTGCTGCCTTCCTTATAACTGAATGGTATGAAGCCACCTCCTGAGAAGAAAGAGCCTTGGGAGAAGAGAGCTCCCACTCTGGTGAAGTGTCCAGCCCACTGGCTTCTTGAAGCCCTTCAAAGTCATCCATAGGAGCCAGTATCTCTCCTTCCTCAGCTTGCTCCTGCTGCTCCTAGAACTCCTCCTCTTGAGAATGCACCCAAGTCACCTGCGGTGAAGGAGAAAGTGAGACGTCATCCTTCCTATGACGCCGCAGGAAGGGGACACTGACTTCAGGGACTTGTCCTTCGAAGAGCAGCGCTTGTACCCATCACGCTGCTTCTTCTTGTGTTTTTTGGACGACCTCGAGGTGTGTGGAGTCGGCAAGTGCGACCTCAACTTTGTCCTCTTCCGACCTCTCTTCTTTTTTGCCCAGGCCATAAACAACTTTGCTTCCCTCTCTTAGAGGGCCTTCGGATTCATCCGACGACACGAAGAGCATCCCTCGAAGTTGTGGTCAGACGACAGGCACCAATGGCAATGTTCGTGGGTGTCCATGACAGACATATAGCCCCCACATTCCCTCCAGGGTTTAAAACCAGACTACTTCTAAGTAGCCATCGTACAGAAACAGTTTTCAGACAACTGTAACAATGTAGACTACAAAGAAAAGGAGAGTCCTAGAAAAAACGTTAAGCGCCGACGGCACGGAAAAAAGGGAACTGACGTTAGCACGCCGACGAGGCCTTCTTATGGCTCCGATGACGTCACGCGGAGTTGCGTGCAGAGCTGTTCCATTGTGACGTCCTTGTCGACGTGGGAGAGCTATGAAAAATGTTTTCGCAGAATGCTGCGCAAGGGGTAATTCAAAAGGTGAGGGATCCACAGGCAAATGTATCCATCAGAATATGAGGGATTTCAAAGCCTGGATAGTATACATTTCAAGAAGGAAGGGATCCATCTTCTTCTGGATATTCTGCAAGAAGGCGACTGGATGGTCCGTTTGGACCTGAAGGATGCGTACTTGATGATTCCCATTTTCTCCCCTCATCATCGATTCCTCCAATTCACTTGGCTCAGTCACTGCTTCAAGTTCAAGGTCCTTCCCTTTGGTCAAGGTAGATGGTAGAAAGCTCCTTGGTGCTTCACCAAGCTAATGAGACCCATAGTAGAGGCTCTTCATGCCAGAGGGGTGAAACTGATCATCTACCTTGACGATATGACTCTCTTAGCCGCAGACCTGCAAATGTTGGCTATACACTTGTCCTGGGCAATTCAACTCCTCCAAGACCTGGGGTTTGTCATCAACCAACCAAAGTCTTGCCTGATCCCTTCACAGCGCATGGAATTTTTGGGGTTCCAGATAGATTCGGTGTTGTCTCAACTGATTCCTCCTGCCCCAAATATACAGAATATCCAAAAGGAGTTGAGAGCTCGGATTGTGGGTCTCCTAGCGTCTTCCACCCAGGCCATTTTTCTGGGTCCCCTGCATTACAGGGCCTTGCAGAGACTCAACATCCAGAACCTGCATAAGGCACTGTCTTATTCAGATCAGGTTCACCTCACAAAAGAGGCCAAGACAGAAATGAAGTGGTGGCTTGACCACACGGATGCCTGGAAAGGCAAAGCTGTCCTTTGGCAGCTCCCCGGATGTCATTCTGGAGTCGGCTGCCAGCAGATGGCGCTGGGGAGACAGGTGTGGGTCCTTGGCCATTGGAAGTGGGAGTGTCGATGGTCGGAGACAGAGCTTCAGCTCCACATAAACTGCCTGCAGCTCCTTGCGGGTTCTTTTGTGATCAAGAGTCTCCCCTTCTCGGACGGATTGCTGTATACTAATAAGGATGGACAACATCTCAGCAGTTCGTTATGTTAACAAGTTGGGCGGTACGAGGTCTCTGCTACTGGCGGATATTGCCTAAGATTTCTGGTATTTTTGCCTTCGGCACCGGATCTCAGTCATAGCAGAGTACTTGCCCGGGGAGAGGAACTCAGTGGCGGATTGTCACTCCTGCTTTCTCCACATTTCAGCGATTGGAAACTCCATCCGAAAGTCTTCTTCAGTCTCAATCAGAGGTAGGGCCCATGTTCAGTGGATCTTTTTGCTTCACATCTCAATTGTCATATTCATCTATTTTTTAGTTGGAGGCCGGATACAGGGGTGGCAGACACAGATGTTTTCTTACAGGACTGGCCTCTTCATCTGTGATATACATTTCCACCGTTCGGCATGAGTACCCAGAGTTCTGTCTCAGGTGCGCCATCAGAAAGCGGAGATTGTTCTAGTGACTCCATTCTGGAGGGCCCAGCCATGGTTCCCTATGGCTCTGGAGTTGTCGTGAGATTGTGACACTCCTCTCTTGATTCCAGCTCGCCAGAACTTGTTGCTGGACCACGTGGGACATACCAACTCCAATTGGTATCCTGAAGGGTTTCCA
Source organism: Calotriton arnoldi (assembly GCA_963921515.1). Classification (NCBI taxonomy): domain Eukaryota; kingdom Metazoa; phylum Chordata; class Amphibia; order Caudata; family Salamandridae; genus Calotriton; species Calotriton arnoldi. The sequence continues at coordinate 664,932 of CAWUFW010006557.1, forward strand.
GGGTTAATGGCAAGTGGCAGGCATTTCTCCGCACGCTTCCTTCTGTATCAACCAGGCGTGGGCACCAGGCACCAACAAGCATTACGCTTCGGCATGGCGATGATGGGCTCATTGGTGTGACAAACGGAAGTCCAATTCCACTAGAGCAGATGTCAGGATGGTGATTAATGTCCTTTCTTCTTTGGCATCTTCTAGCTTAGCTTATAGGTCCCTTAGCAATTTTAGGTCTTTCATATCTGCGGGGCATCTCCCCATTGCAGGGAAACTGGTTTAAGAACACCTAGTGGTGTGTAAGCTCATGAGAGCCATTTGTTTATGTTAACCCCTGCAAGCCAGATATTCTTTGCTTTAGGATGTTAGTGTGGTCTTAAGTTTTCTGGAGAGATGGCCGGAGAATAAGTCTCTTTCACGCAAGCAGCTGTCGGTCAAGCTTACTATGTTGCTTTGTTTAATATCTTGTAAAAGAGTATCTGATGTCTGTGCTCTACTACCAAGACAGTATCTTACCCTGTATTCCCTAATAATTCAAAATTGTGTGTTGTGCAATGTCTTAAGGCTTATGAATCTGCCACCAGTGAGTTTTGGGTAGACCCTGAAGGACAGGTGCTCATTGCTTTGCAGAAACCTTTCAAGTCGGTGGCGACTGCTACTTTGGCAAGGTGGATGCGTTGGTTACTTGGTGCATGTTCAGCCCAAGGTGCTATGGCCTCTAAGTCCTTCGTTATGGGTTCACATTTAGAGGATAATTTGAAAGCAGCTGATTGGTCCTCCGAGTCAACCTTCAAGTTCTTTTATTATATAGAGATTATAGATGTTGCTTCAGTGGTGGTAGCACAGCTTTGAGCAAGCATAATTGAAGCCTTCAGTCCTGACATAAAATAAAAATAATTCTAGCTTATGCTATAAGAATTTTCAATTCTATTAAGGACACAGAGGCGAGGATTATCCCACCCTGATGTTTTGTGTATTACGCATTTACATAAGGTCTAGGTATAATTTTATGTGCAAATATTGTTGATTACATGATTTTATCTAGGTTTTTCCTGCCCTGTATGCGATGTTTATAATTATAAGCTTTTCGGCTGTTGTTTTCTATGCCTATATGTTTCTTCCTTGGTATAGATATTATGTCTTCATTTTTCTGGTTTCATAGAAAATTACCTGAAACGATCTTGAGGTGGACTGCTTCATCTGAGACATATCTCAGACAGGAGTTCCAGTTATGGGGAAGACTGCCTTGTTCCTCATCAGAAGTTTCAGAGGAGCACCTCAGAGGTGGTGGTGTTTGGTAGACCTCTCCGGTTGAAAGGGTTGGAGAGTCTTCCTCCTGATTTGGATATGGCTTTTTTCACCAGGATGTTTGTTTCGACTGCAAAGAAAGAGGATTCTAAAATGGAGGTGCCTGATCTTAAAGGACTGAGTTATTGGAGATTGGAGCATGTGACTACTTAAGGACTAGAGGTTCATTGGATATGTAGTATTTCATTTTATTGTTTTAATTGGCTGCTGTTAATTCCTGCAGTAAAGAGAGAGAAGTATAATCCTTGCCTGAGTGTCCTTAATAGAATTGAAAATTCATATTGCGTAAACTAGAAAAAATGTATTGGCTGTCTGCACTTTATCCAAGAGTGCTGGCAGCCATCTTGGGACCAATATACATGATAGCACCCTATTGAAATGCATTGTAGTGAATGGCAGGTTTTGAGGGTATCAAAAAGGAGAACGTGTAAAGGTTGATAACACATTTTAGTTACAATATAAATCATTTGTTGATGGTACCATACTAATTTTAGGAATTGTGGTGTGTTTTAAGGTGATTTTACCCTGTAAAAAAAGCCTTCTGCTGGGATTTCATGAATCATGTTTGAGAGAAAACTGTTTTCTCATGATTTTCCCAAAGAAGTTATGGAAGGTGCTCCAGAAGCTAAAATGAGAGCATGTTTTCTGTAAATTAACACTATCTTTATCAGCCATATGAAAATGAAGTCTGACGCTCTCAGTAAATCATGTACTTCCGACAGGAGCAGCATCTATCAGCTGATACCCAGTGTTCTACTGCAGCCCCCCAGAGTGTTCTAAAGAACAACTAGAGCACTGACAGTCTTTCTGATGACAACAGTGCGGCATAGCTGAAGCCATCTTGATTGAATCAAACTGTTAAAACTTAAAACATTTAATTTAGAAAGGAACACAATTAGGGGGTTCATTGTGACATAGAAATTATGGTTAGTACTGTAGAAAGAAAAATTGGGACACATTTTAAGTGAGTTCTCAAATATCTTCCTCTTCTATTTCATTAAAACATTCTGACATGCACATTGAAACATGCACTTCCAACACCAGCAGCAGACTGCCAGTTAACTCTCTGGTGATCAGCAGCATTGCTACAGTGTTCTAATGAGCAACTAAGAGTGCTAACATTCCGAATTTATGCCAAAAGCGTAGCACATCTGAATTCCATCTTGATGGAATCGAAGTGGAAAACTGAAAGCATTTTCTACTGAGGCTACTGCAGTAAATGAGGACATTAAGGAGCTTCATAACAAATAAGTCTCCCAAGATGGCCACCAGAGAAAAAAGAGCCCAGATTTGGCACAAATATCACCCAAATGTAGCTCAAGTTCAGCACAATGACAGAAGTGTGCTTTACATGAGCATCAGTTACATTACACAAGGACACATTCATTTTGGTTTTAGGCATTGGGGGATTAAGTGCTATGCCTAGAATCACAGTATGTTGTGCTGACTCCGAAACCCAAACCTGCTCCACAGTTGCAAAGTCTGCAGCTCTGGTTGTAACACCATATCCTTCCCGCTTAGTGTAACATATAATCAAGTGATCAACTGGACAAAAAAAACATAAAGATAGCAAATAATTTAAAAGTGCTTTGTCACTATTTGAGAACTCAGAAAATATGTTGAAGTGGAAAACTGAAAGCATTTTCTACTGAGGCTACTGCAGTAAATGAGGACATTAGGGAGCTACATAACAGATAAGTATCCCAAGATTGCCACCAGAGAAAAAAGAGCCCAGATTTAGCACAAATATCACCCAAATGTAGCTCAAGTACAGCCCAATGACAGAAGCATGCAAAACACTTTTTTTTTTTTGCAGTTTCATATAGCGCAGACTTGAACCTAAGGTATTAGAGTGATTTACGTGAGCATCAGTTACATTTGGTTTTAGGCATGGGAGATTATGAGCTATGCCCAGAATCACAGTATGTCAAGCTGATGCCAAAACCCAAACCTGCTTCCCCAGTTGCAAAGTCTGCAGCTCTGGCTGTAACACCACATCCTTCCCCCTTAGTGTAACATATAATCAAGCGATCAACTGGATAAAAAAACAAAGATAGCAAATCATTTAAAAGTGCTTTGTCACTATCTGAGAACAAAGAAAATATGTCTTCATTTTTGTTTTTTAGAGCACTAACCATAATTTCAATGAGAATAAGACTCATTTTTTTCATTAGTTTATGTCTTTTTTGATACATAAACAACATACAGTGCCATCAGTGCCAATCTCATTTCTACATCTATTCACTGGCATAAGGTCACGCTCAATGATCCATTATACAGTACACAGGTACACTTTTTGCGAATAGTTTCATATACAGTCTTCCTAGGATTCTTCTTAGATTGTATGCAGGTAGGCGGTAAAAAGGGCTCCAAATGTCCTTAGGTCTAGATGCTCGGGGGATTTCTTCCACATAACATTCAAGTGCCATATCCTGTAACCAGTGTTGGTGTTTGGGGGACATTTTCTTACCCCAGTGCATCAATACTCTCCTCTTTGCCAGGAGCAACGCCACTGCCACCAATTTCCGATTAGAGGGCTGCAGAGACTTAATAAGGCCTAATAAACACATCTGAGGGGTCCCCTTCACTCTTTCCAGTATTATGTCCATGAGCATGTGTGTCACTTGTTCCCAATATTGGTGGACAGTTCCACTCTAAGTGTATGAAGTCAGCAGATGGTGCCCCACATCTAACTCAGTTGGCTTCTTCTCGGAGTCCATACTTATGCAATTGAACCGGAGTGTAGTATACCTGGTGCACATATTTAAAATGTATGATTCTGAGATAGCAATTGGACGTGAGTTTGCCTGTTAATGTACAGCAAAAGCCCCAGTCCTCTGAACTGAGTGGTGTCTTAAGTATATTGTTCAATTTTTCAAGTGGCCCTGTTGGGACCGGGACGGCCTATCCATTTGCGATGCGTTGTATAATTTTGTAACTAGGTTCTTGCATGTAGTGCTTGTGAGTAATGTTTGCAGTGCTCCTAGAGTCTGCGGCGCTGCCGGAAACTGTGGGTATAAGTTTCGAAGTGCTGCACGAAGTCTATTATATGTGAAGGTCAGCATTGGGGATACATGGTTATTTTGTTGAAGTTCTGTAAGGGATATGAAGTTCCTCTTGGGTAGACATCACCCAAAGTTTTCAGACCTACTTCCCCCAATATGACGAGTGCACCATGTTCCTGTGTCACTGAGACGGCAGGGTGGTGCAAGAGAGGCAATGCTGGTGCATAAATCGGCTCCACTGCTGCTCGCATGCCAAGAACATCCATGCCTGGGTGGCGCAGTGTATTGTGTTTATTTACCTGCATGGGATATCTGTGTGCATGTGAGGAATCATAGCCTTAAGTGGGATTGGATGTGCGTCATCACTTTCTATTGCCACATGAGGGGTATATTAGGGTGGAAAGTGCCAATAGTGAGCACAGTGGGCTTGCGCGCAGAGATAGTACAATTGCAGATCTGGGGCACCAAACCCTGCCTGATGGTAAGGTAGTGTGAGTGTATCCTAACTTACTCTAGGCTGCCTGCCTGCCCAGGCCATCTTAATTAGTAATGAGTGTAGGATGTGAAAAAAGGCCTGGGTGAGTAATATTGGGATATTCATAAACAGGTGCAGGATTTCGGCAACATTATCATTACAAGCAAGATTGATGATTCTTTGCTTTCAAAATAAAATGTTCACAGAAAAATGCAACTAGGAAAAAAAAACGTTTTGCTAAACTACTGTGACATTTTAGGTACCATTTCTATGAAGCATTATTTAGTAAAATGTGTTGATGCATGTTAGTATTTCCAAAAATATTTATAATGGAAAATCAGTGTAACCAGTTTAAGCAAGATTATGGGAAACATGAAAATAAAACATGCAATGGCAAAGCCAACATTTCTGCAATTGTTGGTCAGCTTTTTAGTTTTGTTAATGCGTTTCTTGTTTTGACATGGCTTTTGTCAAACTTTGTTTTGGGAGCTGCCGGGCCCTCACCATTAGAACAAATATTGGCAAAAAGCAAAAATATTTTTTAGTCTCGAAAAGCACACATTGCCACAGTAGTCCCTTACACTGAACAAAACTACTGTGTGTGCCAATATGCTCCTTGTAGAGCGACAAAATGCTGTCACTCACTGTGAAGTCAGCCGATGTATAGGTAGAGAGACAGAATTTTAATAAAAACAAAAGGTCTTGGTTAACACCTGACCTAATTAGAGGCCCCATTCTTAAAGACAATCACAAAAGAACACCCAATGGTAAGTGTCCTAGCTTTAGTGCAGATGTACGGCTTTAATTAATTTATAAGAATTTACAGAAGTAAGCTGGGAAATAGTACTCCTAAAATATATTGATGAACTGCATTTTAGCACAAGAAAAGATGCATGAGCAGATTTGCTCATTCGAAAATCTGCTGAGTGTTTACAAGTTCACTTTTCCCCCAACCCCTTTTTTCTTAAACCCTGGAAGACGTTTTACTTCTGCCCTTGTCAGGAGTAAATTTCCAAGCTTTAACAGTATGGAAAAAGATTAGAGAAGAGCTGATGAAAATCCCTAAAACATGCAAATTAGTAGGTTTGCACAGACTCAAAAGGGCATTCCAACCTTGAAACTATTGCCTACCGCTATTTCCAGCCTCAGTATGTAGGTCTGTGGAAAGGTGTCAAAATAAGTGAATTGCCAATATTCAAACCCTACTATAGTATGAGCCCTGGCATAATCAGAGAGGCTATTATCCGAGCTCTTATATAATGAGATTGCTGCCATAATTTGTCGGTGCACTACGCGGTACCAAAGGGACAAGTGGATTTATTTACAGGACAAGTAGATTTATGAAGCAATCTGTCCCATGGACAAGTAGATATTTTATAGATTTCCACACCCCTGCTGGTACGACCAGTGTCAGTCCGGATCCAGGAAAAGATCCTTAAGGCCCAACTGGTGCCGAAGAGCCACCGGCACAAAACCAGAAGGGGCCCCTGCCCACCCCTCAGGGCCCAAAGGCACGCCACAGGGATCGGGTCACCCAAATAAGAGTGGCATGGCATCATAACATTCTTTCAATTGGGTGGGGGTCACTCCAGCTCGCGGAAAATCAGGGGGCATGGAGCAGTCAAAGGCACAGGCTCAACCGCAGAGCAAGGCTGTGAATGCAAACGCTCCATTGTCTCATCTGCCGACGGGCGAGGATAACTTCGACTTCTTCCTCCTTTTGTATTGAGACGTGCCCAAGTGGTCCGACGATTTGGAGTGTGATGACAACCTCAGATTCTGCGAGCGCTCACGGGCCTTCCTCTTGACCGGGACCTCTAATAGCACAGCGTCACTCGCCGGGCCACTATGAGCTTGAAGGATTGCTCCCACAAGGCCTTTGAATTCATGGCGCAGCAGTGGTGCACAACTCTGGGTCATGGTCATGCTCAAGGCACCAGAGACAAACAAGTTACGGGTCTGTCATCAACATCAGTCGATGAAAGGCACCACAGGGCTTGAAGTCAGCTTTCTTAGATGGCACCCCTACCACACCAAGAGGTAAACCTAAAAAAAGACTTGACAAAACATTTTAAAAAATTCAGTCAAAAACTGAGGGGTAGCTCTTCTCCGCATCTGTGCTGGCTAGCGCTGAAAGAAAAAAACTGACGTCAGCACGCCTAGGTGGGGCCTATATAGGTGCCACGGACAATGCCAACGACACATCCGGAGCCGAACAACACCACCTACCAGTTCATAGGGGTACTGCTCACGAAAAATCTTCTGGATCCAGTCTGAAGCCTGAGGAAATTCTAAGGCAAGGATTCTGCAGCTAGAAGTCTCTATCAGGTTTCTAAGTTTAGGCTTGAAGTCTAAGGGCCCGATTCACAAAGATAAACTTATGCTTAAGGGTCTAAGTTTACCTTTATGAATTGGGCCCTGAAATTCACCAGTTATAGATTACTGAGATACCTATAACTTGAGTCCCCGCCATGCCCTGCCAATGACCTCATATACAACATATCACATATGACATCATCCAGTCATTGTGACAGAGTCGTATATGGTTCTTGGACTTGGAACAATTCAACACACTACACCAGTGGCCAATTTCTATAATCAATCATGTGATACTGGATATATGGTATTTGGTAAATGTTAACCTAATTTTACTGGTAATCTCCCAAATAATAAAATGCCTCTTTAGATTGTAATGGGGGCACCCATTTTTAAACCACCATCCTCCAAAAAAGAGATCTTACTCTGTTCATCTTAACAGGATTATCTTCTTAAAGACTTTACATTTTAGGAATTTGACAATTATGCATCTTCCACTGAAAAAAACACCTTCTGCTACGCCCTATGGAGAACCCTCTGTAAATTAGTAAAAAACATATGGGCACAATGGCAACCAACAATAAAAACAATTCTTATAAGACCAGTGTAAGATAAACCATCTCTAAGTGGGACACCGCTATATTCTACATTATTCAGAAATCTGCAATGCCTCTGAATCTTCAGTGAGGCTCAGGAAATTAACATCCACACTGTTGGACCTCTCATCCTTGGTGTGGTTTCCCAAAATATTTGCCTTCCATCCTCCTGTTTTTGCCAGCCTTAGTACTCTGCACACTGCCTACCAGAGCTAACGTGCTTGTGCACTCTCCCTAAAATATGGTAAGATTTACTTACACCCAAATGGAACATTCACTTTACTTGTAAGTCCCTGGTGAAGTGGCACTACAGGTTCCCGGGCCTGTAAATTAAATGCTACTGGTGGTCCAGCTCTGGGCAGAGGCTCATCTATGAATGACGGAACTGACGTGTGCGGCCAGCTGGGGAATGTTGCCAGCTTGAGTGAAGGAAATAAAGTGTGTGCGCTCTCTAGGATGGACCTCACCTTATGTGACAGAACTAAACTATGTGTCCAGCTCTGGGCTCTGCATGGCCTTGCATAACAGCGAAAAACGTGCTTCCAGCTGTGTACTAGGCCTTACACTGAGTGACAGTACTAAAGCGTACAGCCAGCTCTGTGCTAGGCCTTACACTGGGTGGCGTTTGGAAGAGAACAAGGGCTCCTGTGGAGTGATATATAACCTGTATGTAATAATCAATGCACAATGGCAATTCTTATCAGGAATGATGTCAGAAAGAAAACTCAGCTCTTACACAAATGATGCAGTTATCAATTATATGTTTATAAGGAAATGTAGAAAGTATATACAGATTCAAAATCTTACTATATTAGAACAAACAATACAATTTAAAATCTTACTATATTAGGAAAAACAATACAACATTCAGTGTAAGGTGTCCCAGTGAAAAACAGAACCTTCTTTATACAAAATGCAAAAAGTGCAACAAAGATATTCACAAGGTTTCACTATGAAGTTCATGCGACCATTTAAACATTTATAATCACTATTCCAACACTGGTCATCGTTGTGTGTGTTGTGTCATGGTTCGCATTAATCTACTGTCGACGGCGTTTCGACCCTTAATTGGATAAAGGGTCTCCTCAGGACCAAAAATTCTAAGGACACCTAAGGGTGATCCTGCACTGCCTAGTGTAAAGACTGTGGCACCGTGTGGAAAGTGAACAAAAGAACTTACAGGGAACCCAGCGGGGTGCCCGTGTAAGGGAGAGGAAGGCAGGCAGCTGTATACAGTGGCCGGGATTACTCGGCGGTACAAGGCGCTTTGAAATGAAGGCGCTGTGCACAAGGTGCACCGAGCTAGACGAGCCCTGTGCCGCTGCTCCCCCGGATCCATGCGGAGAGAATCAATGATATCACGAGTGTCTGCTACGCTGATTACAACGTCATCCCTAATTGCTCCTCATCTCTCCGCCTAAAGTGCCTCTATCCTTGTGCACAGCGCCGTCGACAGTAGATTAATGCGAACCATGACACAACACACACAACGATGACCAGTGTTGGAATAGTGATTATAAATGTTTAAATGGTCGCATGAACTTCATAGTGAAACCTTGTGAATATCTTTGTTGCACTTTTTGCATTTTGTATAAAGAAGGTTCTGTTTTTCACTGGGACACCTTACACTGAATGTTGTATTGTTTTTTCTAATATAGTAAGATTTTGAATTGTATTGTTTGTTCTAATATAGTAAGATTTTGAATCTGTATATACTTTCTACATTTCCTTATAAACATATAATTGATAACTGCATCATTTGTGTAAGAGCTGAGTTTTCTTTCTGACATCATTCCTGATAAGAATTGCCATTGTGCATTGATTATTACATACAGGTTATATATCACTCCACAGGAGCCCTTGTTCTCCTCCAAACGTTACTTACCCAGGCTCCCTGTGAGTTTAGTCCTCGTGTCCTTTTTCTCTTACACTGGGTGGCGGAAGTAAAACAAGCATCATCTCTGGGCGGGGCCGCCCTTTTAGTGATGGAACAATGCTGCTGTTGCATCCTTCTTTCCCTTCCCTTTGTCCTTTCTTAGTGTCTTGTTCTCTGCTGCTCAGCCAGTCTCTGTGATGTCATGTACTGTTCTATCTGTGTAAGTTTATGTGGATTTGTCAGTTATCTTGGAGGCTGAGCAGCAGGGCAGCTGCTCCCGGTGGGGCTTTTACTGGGCCTTTACTGAAGCCTTTGCTGGAACTTACCATCTATATTATATGCTGTACCTGTCCACCTTGTGATTTCATTTATTCAATAAATCTACCCCTTGGACACAGCAACAAAGGATTCACTTCTTTTATTATATTGGATTTTACACTGGCGGCGATTGGAGAAACGGAACTACGCGCAACAGAACTACAAAGAAGGAACTACTAAAGAAACTTAGAGGAACTAAGCCCATTGCTCAACGCTTTCAATGCCCCACCGTTGTCTTCAATATCAGTCAGCCTACAGAAGTAAGTTGAGCGTTGGTATATTGCTTGGGACATGTCAAAAGTCTGCCTTCGCATCGGATGTTTGTTGAACATCATATGATCTAATATTTGATACCTGCAGTTTGAATTTTTTTTGGGGGGATCCAATATTACAAGCTTGAAGTCCTGCTGAAGTGTTTAGTACTTTTATTTTGACTGACAATAAAATCGTTATTCTGTTGGAAGGTGCTGCCATCAGGGATTTGCCTCGTACCAGTCTCCTTTTAAATGACTGAGAGTGAGATTATTATTATTCAGTTTGGAAGCTGCTGCCATTAGACCTGTGGACTGTAAACTGTTGGGAATTCGGCTTTGGGAGTGCAGCTGAGGGGAGCCTGCCTATACTCATAAAAATGCCTCTTACTAATGAAGTTTGCATGTATTGCAGCCTATTTTTTTACTTTCACTATGCTGGCAGCAAGTACATTTTTGCTCTGTCAAGTTTGGCCATGTATTATTGCTGCGCCATCAGTGACCGTTCAACAGTATTGTTTAAATGCTGGCATGAGCCCCCAACACAGCGCGCGCATTTTTACCGGCATTGTTGTCTTTCAATCCTCTCACGTCCCGAATGCCGCTCTGGAGGCCTGTTTCTATTACGCTGCCTACACAGACGTGCCGTGAGCCATCCGGCCGGACGTCTAAAACGTGCAGCCATATTGTGATTGGTACGTTTGTTCTCGTTTGAGACACATCTTCTGATTCGCCAACCACGTTTCCTGCCAATCTCGTTCTCGAAGGATTTTTGCAGTTATTTTAAATTGAGGCACTCCGTTTTTGGGACTTCTACCGGAGTGTTGGTGGTATGACTGGACTTGCCGCTTTTGGAAGGTTAATTTTCAGTTTTATGTCATGATCTTCCATCGTTGGATCTAGTCCTCTGGTAATCGGAACTTCCTACATCGCCGTGCTGGAATTTATGACTGACTGTAAAATGAATAGTTTACCGGAGTTTTCATTCACGCTTCGTTCTACGAGTCAGGGAGGAAGTTGCCTCTGAAGATTGGACTACGGTGACCACATTTATTATTTTAACTTGTTATGTTGGAAGTTGCCTCTGAAGATTGAACTCTTCAGAGGCGTATTGACTACGGTGAACACTTTTATTATTTTAACTTGTTATGTTTTTAACTTTTGTGATCACTTCTGTTGCATATTTATTAAGTTGTGAAGTGTGCTGTTTGCGCTACGATTTTGCATCTGGTGTTGATTATAGGTGTATTTATGCTGTTATGCTTGCTAAACCCTAACCACTTTTCTGCTCAACCTTCTGAGGTGTTCATTCAGATGCTCATTCTATTTGCTCACTGAATTTAACCACAATAGTGTTCTATTTTGTTAGAGGTGTTTATTTCTAATTTATGGGTTTTTGAAGTAATGGAAGTGTACATGTGCGGAGCCACTATTGCTCAATTATTATTGAGGTGCTCATTTATATTTATTCTTGCCATGTGTAGGAGAGTAGTATCTGCTTCACATGGGTACCCTCACTTTTTGCTGATGCTTCACTGTTGTTCGACTTTAGTCTGGCTGGGGCCCTGCTAATCAGAACCCCAGCCTAGCTGCTTCCTCTCTAAAATGGTTTCCATGTACCTTAGGTACATCTTTGATTGGATTCTGGAGTGCCCTTATAAGTCCCTAGTATATGGTATACTATGTACCCAGGGCATAGGTACCCCAGAGGCCTACCAGGGGCTGAAGCATGTATTATGCCACCCCTGGAAGGCCAGCCCAAATGACACCACAGGTCTACTACTGCAGCCTGGGTAAGGTGGTGCATGCACCCCTTACTGTGATATAGGCTACCTATATCACTACCATTGCACACACATATAAACCTATAAGTCACTCCTATGGCAGGCCTTACCAATCCTGAAGGCAGAGTGCTTGGTTTTTATTTGAGAGGGTGCCCCTGCATGAGCAGAGCCCCTCTGCAGCGTTCGGAGTCCATCCTCTGATGCTGTTTGTGGTACAGCCTAACCATATACTCTTAAGTGCTTTATATCCTCGTGATACAATGCTAACTTTGGACTGGCTGCACCAAAACATGTCGTGTTTGGTGTCAAACACCTTGGAATACTACCCCCCCACCAGTCCTGGCGGCGGGGGTAGCATTCCACCCTTCTAGAGGGAGAGACATGTACACACCGGCATACCCGGTATCATCTTTTCAGAGCCCTGGCATCACAAAATGGATGCCGCTGCCACAGACACGGGTCTGGCCTCCTGCTGCTGACCAAAACTCCGGCAGGGGAGGCCTGGACAATAGGTTTCCTGTCGCAGGGAGGTGTAACCACCTCTCCAGACAGGATAATGTGTATTGGGGCTGGGCGGGAGCACTCCCCGGTGCTTTGTAGACCAGCACTGGTGCACATTTGGTGTCCCTGTGCATAGTCCAGTTCAAACCGGTTGCAGGGGCTACCTGCCCCTGCTCTGGCGCGAAACTGGACAAAGGGAATGGGTGTAACCACCCCTCTTCCCTGACCCTCCCATAGGTGGGTCCCCAGAGTATGTCCAACCCCCTACCTTAGTATAAATATGGGACCCCAGTCCTTAGGACTTTAGATTACCCTGGACGAAACTCTGAAGCCGAATCCTGGACCTTTGACGCTCTACTTCAAGATTAGAGGACTGAAAAATCTCCCTTGGGGTCAAGGAGTGACTCCCCTGCTTGGCAGGCACCTAAGAAGCAACTGTCCGGTCTGCATCGCTGAAGCTCCCGTCGGACGCCGAAGTCTTTGCATCACCAGAGGTGGATTTCCAGACTTCCCCAAGGCTGCCCTGAGACCCCAGCGAAGCTGAGCCACATAGCTGTCGTGAGTAACGTGGAACCGTTACCCCTGGACACTGAGATCTTTTGCAAGTGCATCATCTTCCTGGTCTCCCTCGAAGTTGTGCTTTGGGCTCCGAGTAGCCCCCGCCTCCAGAACCGATTGCACCGAAGATCACTGGCCTCCACTCCACGAGTGTCCTGTGAGCCAGCTCCAAGTGCGTCCACTCGAGGCTCCTTCGCGGTCGCTAGTCCGTTGGCTAGTGGGCCCTCCCGAAGGCAACTCTTCTTCTGTTTGGGCTTTCCTGGTTGCTCCAGACGTGCACTGACTTACCCTCGCTGGGTGAGTCCCTCAGACCTTGCTGGTCTACATCAACGTCCTTTCTTTGTTTCCACGTGACTTGCCGTTGCCAAGGTTTGTTGGGTCCAATCCGGTCGCCGACACCGCAGCAATCGACAGACATCGTGGGACAGCTCAAATCCAGCTCCTGGTCGTCGTCGATGCCTCCTGGACCTCGTAGCTGAAGAGTCAAGACGACCGTCAACCTACCTGAAGCACCCGACATCGGTGGGCATCTGCTCATCGCCTTCCTGGTCACTGGCTAGTGACCCAGACTCTGTCCCCTCTGCTTTCAGGTTCTTCAGATCTTCGATCCACTCTTGGATCCACCCGGACACTTTCGACTTGGTCGCCAGCAGCCCGCTGCAGCAGATCGCCATTGAAAACGACGACGAAACCCGACGCCAAAAGACCCCTATGCACCCGGCTTCCCAGGGTGAGTTAACTCGAGTACTCCGGTGCTCCCGTGAGTATTGACTCTAGAACTGCCTAGTTCTAAAGGGGTTTGCTCCAAGTCCTCCTCTAAGTGTCCTTTCCTTTTGAAAATCCAACCGTGACTTTCCCCATAGAAGTTAACGGTGGATCGCGGCTGTGTTCTCACACTGCACGCGTCCCCCGTAGGTCCCCTGTGTCACTACCTTGGGTGGTTCTTTGGGGTCCAAGCACTTCTACAGGCTCTAGGCCTTGTGTCTATAGCTCAGTCGTGGTTCTTATACCACTTTTTTGGTATATGGTTTGGTACGCCCCTAGGGTCAAACGTGTATTTGTGCTATTACTGTTGATATTTGACTTGTAACTTATGTATTTCGAACTCTAGCCTCATAAAGAGACTAGAGGGGTGTGTTTAAGACTAAATACATATATTTTATATAAATACCTGGTGTGGTCCTCTTTTGTTTGGTCACTCAAGAGATTATAGACTGGTAAAACAAGCTGCTTTACATTCCTTCAAGACTTAGCCTGAAGGCTGCTCTCCATAGCTACCACTAGGATAGCTTTCACAAAAGGTTGTCTTTAACCTATCTCCATAAGGGGTTGTTTGGACTTCTACAAGGTGCCCACTTTAATTAGTGGACAGCATATACCAGGCCAACTTCTCACATTGGTGTGCAGCGTGTGGGATTCCAGCTTGCTATTGTTTTACCAGATAATCTCAATTGAATTGATCAACTGAAAACCACTAAGGGTACCTTAGGTACATATAATAACAAGCTTAGTATACAGTAAGTTCTACTGAACTTAGAGTTGTGTGTTAAGGGCTAGCACACCCTTTCTACAACTCAAGAGAGTTTAGTAGGCCACACTAGAGTAGGTAGTGCATACACCACACCTCACTAGTAATGTCTTCACTAACAGGAACCAGTTGGCTCCTGCCATCCAAATATGACAACCTCCCATTCTTGGAATTGAGAGAGTTATGCACGATTAGGAAGTTGAAGACAGGCAAAAGTGCCAACACCCAACGTCTCATGGAGATGCTTCTGCTAGATGATCTCAGAAGACCCATAGGGTCTGCTAAGGTAGGCAGAGAGGGAGGGGCAGAAGATGAGGAAGGGGCCAGGGGTGAACATACCCAGGACCTGACCTCTGAAACTGGCCAGGAGGATGACAATGATCCTGATATGGAAAATGCAGCTACTCCTGAGGATGAGGATCAGAATGACCTCCCCTTTGTCCCCCCAGGAAGAGTTGTGAGTGTGCCCAGAAGGTCTAGATCTCCTTCTCAGGAGTCTAACCACTCTGACACCTCAGTAGGTAACTCTGTTTCTTCTCATAGGAGGGAATCCTCTCATGAGAGGAAAGAGAGACTGCTCAAGTATGAGGAAGCTCAGTTGAGAATCAGAAGAGAGCAGTTGGCTATAGACAGGGAGTCCCTAGAGCTTCAAACGCAAAGAAGAAAGTTGAGACTAGAGTCCCATGGTGGCAGCAATTTCCCTAGTGGTAGGGAAAGGTCTTATGACCATAGAAACCTGAGCAAGATTGTCCCTCCCTACCAGAGTGGGGATGACATCCACAAATGGATAACTGCACTGGAGAGGGCCTATAAGGTACAGAGGGTCCCTCAGGAGCAGTGGGCAGCAATCTTGTGGCTCTCCTTTGCAGACAAAGGTAGAGATAAGCGCCTCACTGTTAGAGAAGAGGATGCTGATAATTACCAAGTCTTAAAAAGTGCATCGATTGATGGGTTTGGCCTAACAACTGAACAATACAGGTTAAAGTTCAGAGATACCCAAAAAGCACAGAATCAAGACTGGGTGGACTTTGTTGATTGTTCTGCTAAGGCTCTGGAAGGTTGGTTAGTGGGCAGTAAGGTATGTGACTTCAAAGGTTTGTACAATCTTATCATGAGGGAGCAGATTCTTAATAACTGTCAAAATCAGCTGTTGCATCAGTACCTGGTGGACTCTGATCTGACCTCTCCCCAAGAATTGGGAAAGAAGGCAGACAAATGGGTCAGAACCAGGGTGAGGCAGAAGGTACAGAACCAAGGTGGTGACCCAAAGAAGCAAGATTCTAAAAACTCTGATAAGGGTGGGGAGAAGGGTAAAGACCAGAAGTCTTCACAAGGCCCCCAAAAATCTTCTTCAGGTGGGGATTCACAGTCTAACAAGGGAAAAGGCCAAATGAAACCATGGTGCAAAGTCTGTAAGCAAAAGACACACTGGCCAGTGATTGCACCAAGTCCAAAGACTCTATTCCAGCCACCACCAATGCCCCTAAGGCACCTGTTCCCCCTAGTGCAGTTACAAATGGTGGTGGGAGTACACAAGCCAAGGGTTTAGTAGGGTTGACCCTGGGTAATGAGATGGGCTCTGGCTTAGTCAGAGAACTCACTCAGGCTGTCCTAGTCTGTGATGGAGGCATGGATGTGACCTCCTCTGTGAGTCCCAGTAATCTGGGCAAGTACAGGCAACAGCCATTAATTAATGGAAAAGAGGCTTTGGCATTCAGGGACACAGGAGCAAGTGTCACCATGGTGACACAAGATCTTGTGGATCCTGGGCAGATTATACTTGGTGAGATGTACCAAGTGACCAATGCTAGCAGTGTCAGAACAGACCATACTCTGGCAGTTGTTAACTTCTCCTGGGAAGGGGTACCTGGCCTTAAGAAGGTTGTGGTAAGTGCAGACCTACCAGTTGAATGCTTGCTTGGCAATGATCTAGAAACTTCAGCTAGGGCAGAAGTGGAGCTCAGGACCCATGCAGAAATGCTGGGCATCCCTGCAGATGTGTTTGCTGTGACCAGGTCAAATGTCTAACACTGAACAGGCCTTGGATCCTGGAACAATGGACCAAGTGCCATCCAAGAGGAGGAGTAGTAGGGTAAAGGCAGTGCCTTCCCCCTTGGTTCAGAAGGAAGATCAGTCTCTTGAGGGAGAGGATCTCAGTCCTGAGGAAGGAACTGTCCCAGAGGAGCTTGAAACTGATCAGGTTGAGTTCTTAGGGACAGGGGGCCCTTCCAGGGCAGATCTGAGCCAGGAGCAGCAGAGCTGCCCCTCTCTTGAACCCCTCAGACAGCAAGCTGCTGCTGAGGCTGCTGGGAATGCTAGTGGTCCCCATAAAGTGTATTGGGATGATGGACTCTTGTACTCAGAGTGTAGAGACCCCAAGCCTGGTGCCACCAGGAGGTTGGTTATACCTCTGAAGTTCAGGGGCTTCCTGTTGACCCTAGCCCATGATATTCCCCTAGCAGGTCACCTGGGCCAGAACAAGACTTGGGACAGAATTGTCCCTCACTTTCACTGGCCCCACATGTCTGAAGACACCAAGGAGTTTTGTCGCTCCTTGTAACCTGCCAGGCCAGTGGCAAGGCAGGTGGCACCACAAAGGCCCTCCTGATACCACTACCTGTGGTGGGGGTTCCCTTTGAAATGGTGGGGATTGATATTGTTGGTCCCATGGATCCCCAAACAGCATCTGGGCACAGGTTTATCCTGGTGGTGGTGGACCATGCCACCAGGTACCCAGAGGCTATTCCCCTTAGGACCACTACAGCACCTGTGGTGGCAAGAGCCCTCCTGGGAATTTTCTCAAGAGTGGGCTTCCCTAAGGAGACTGTATCAGACAGGGGTGCAAACTTTATGTCTGGATACTTGAAGGCAATGTGGAAGGAGTGTGGAGTGACTTACAAATTCACCACACCCTATCACCCACAATGCAATGGTTTAGTTGAGAGATTCAACAAAACCTTAAAGGGCATGATCAAAGGGCTCCCAGAAAAGCTTAGGCAAAGATGGGACATACTCTTGCCCTGCCTTTTGTTTGCATACAGGGAGGTGCCTCAAAAGGGGGTTGGCTACAGCCCTTTTGAACTTTTGTTTGGCCACCCTGTCAGGGGTCCATTGTGCCTGGTGAGTTACCTCTCAAGCTCCCAAAGCAGGACATAGTGGACTATGTACTTGGTCTCCGCTCCAGGATGGCTGAGTACATGAAAAAGGCAACTAAAAACCTTGAGGCTAGCCAGGAACTGCAAAAAGCCTGGCATGACCAAAAGGCTGTACTGACTGTTTACCAGCCAGGACAGAAGGTGTGGGTGTTGGAGCCAGTGGCCCCAGCAGCTCTCCAAGACAAATGGAGTGGACCCCATACCATTGTTGAACAGAAGGGTGAGGTTACCTATTTGGTAGACCTAGGAACACCCAGGAGTCCCCACAGGGTTCTCCATGTCAACAGATTGAAACCATATGTGGACAGGGCAGACATGAGCTTGCTCATGGCTACTGATGAGGGACAGGAGGAAGAGAGTGACCCACTCCCTGACCTGCTCTCACAGAACCCTGATGATGGGTCAGTGGATGGTGTAGCCTTGGCAGGCAGCCTCACTGCCCAGCAGCAAATTGATTGCAGACAGGTGCTCAATCAGTTCAGGCATATGTTCTCTCTGACTCCAAGTCAGACCACCTGGTGCACTCATGAAGTGGACACTGGGGACAGTCTGCCTATTAAAAATAAGATTTATAGGCAACCTGATCATGTCAGGGACTGTATCAGGACAGAAGTCCAGAAAATGTTGGATTTGGGAGTTATTGAACCCTCAGATAGCCCTTGGGCTAGTCCAGTGGTCCTTGTGCCAAAAGCTCACACCAGTGGTGGGAAAAGAGAGATGAGGTTTTGTGTGGACTACAGGGGTCTCAATGCAGTCACTAGGACTGATGCCCATCCAATACCCAGGGCAGATGAGCTAATAGACACTTTGGCCTCAGCCAAGTATCTAAGCACATTTGACCTAACAGCTGGCTACTGGCAGATCAGGCTAGCTGATGACGCAAAGCCAAAAACAGCATTCTCAACCCCTAGTGGGCATTATCAATTTGTGGTAATGCCCTTTGGTCTGAAGAATGCACCTGCCACTTTTCAGAGGTTGGTGAATGTGAGAAGTTGGCCTGGTAATATGCTGTCCACTAATTAAAGTGGGCACCTTGTACCAGTCCAAACAACCCCTTATGGAGATAGGTTAAAGACAACCTTACATGAAAGCTATCCTAGTGGTAGCTATGGAGAGCAGCCTTCAGGCTAAGTCTTGAAGGAATGTAAAGCAGCTTGTTTTACCAGTCTATAATCTCTTGAGTGACCAAATGAAAGAGGACCACACCAGGTATATATTTAAAATATATGTATTTAGTCTTAAACACAGCCCTCTAGTCTCTTTATGAGGCTAGAGTTCGAAGTACATAAGTTACAAGTCAGTTATCAACAGCAATATCACAAATACACGTTTGAGCCCTAGGGGCGTACCAAACCATATACCAAAAAAGTGGTATAAGAACCACGACTGAGCTAGACACAAGGCCTAGAGCCTGTAGAAGTGCTTGGCCCTCAAGGAACCACCCAAGGTAGTGACACAGGGGCCACACGGGGGACGCGTGCAGTGTGGGAACACAGCTGCGAGCCGCCGTTGACTTCTATGGGGAATGTCGCGGTTAGATTTTTAAAAGGAAAGGACACTTAGAGGAGGACTTGGAGCAAACCCCTTTAGAACTAGGAAGTTCTAGAGTCAATACCCACAGGAGCACCAGAGTACTCGAGTTACCTCACCCCGGGAAGCCGGGTGCATAGGTGTCTTTCGGTGTCGGGTTTCGTCGTCGTATTCAATGGTGATCTGCTGCAAAGTGCTGCTGGCGTCCAAGTCGAAAGTGTCCGGGTGGATCCAAGGGTGGATCGAAGATCTGAAGAACATGAAAGCAGAGGGGACAGAGTCTGGGTCACTAGCCAGTGACCAGGAAGGCGATGAGCAGAAGCCCACCGATGTCGGGTGCTTCAGGTAGGTTGACGGTCGTCTTGACACTACAGCCACGAGGTCCAGGAGGCGTCGACGATGACCAGGAGCTGGATTCGAGCTGTCCCACGACGTCTGTCGATTGCTGGGGTGTTGGCGACCGGATTGGACCCAACAAGCCTTGGCAACGGCAAGTCACGTGGAAACAAAGAAAGGACGTTGATGCAGACCAGCAAGGTCTGAGGGACTCACCCAGCGAGGGTAAGTCAGGGCACCTCTGGAGCAACCAGGAAAGCCCAAGCAGAAGAAGAGTTGCCTTCGGGAGGGCCCACTAGCCAACGGACTAGAGAAAGCGAAGGAGCCTAGAGTGGACGCACTTGGAGCTGGCTCACAGGACACTCGTGGAGTGGAGGCCAGTGATCTTCGGTGCAGTCGGTGCTGGAGGCGGGGGCTACTCGGAGCACAAAGCACAACTTCGTGGGAGACCAGGAAGAGGATGCACTTGCAAAAGTTCTCGGTGTCCAGGGGTCACGGTTCCACGTGACCCACGACAGCTACGGGCCTCAGCTTCGCTGGGGACTCAGGGCAGCCTCGGGGAAGTTTGGAAATCCACCTCTGCTGATGCAAAGACTTTGGCGACCGGCGGGAGCTTCAGAGATGCAGACCGGACAATTGCTTCTTAGGTGCCTGCCAAGCAGGGGAGTCACTCCTTGACCCCAAGGGAGATTCTTCAGTCCTCTAATCTTGAAGTAGAGCGTCGAAGGTCCAGGATTCGGTTTCAGAGTTTTGTCCAGGGTAATCTAAAGTCCTAAGGACTGGGGTCCCATACTTATACTAAGGAAGAGGGTTGGACATACTCTGGGGACCCACCTATGGGAGGGTCAGGGAAGAGGGGTGGTACAACCATTCCCTTTGTCCAGTTTCGCGCCAGACCAGGGGCAGGCAGCCCCTGCAACCGGTTTGAACTGGACTATGCACAGGGACACCAAATGTGCCCCAGTGCTGGTCTTCAAAGCACCAGGGAGTGCTCCCGCCTAGCCCCAATACACATTATCCTGTCTGGGGAGGTGGTTACACCTCCCTGCGACAGGAAACCTATTGTCCAGGCCTCCCCTGCCGGAGTTTTGGTCACCAGCAGGAGGCCAGACCCGTGTCTGTGGCTGCAGCATCCATTTTGTGATGCCAGGGCTCTGAAAAGATGTTACCGGGTATGCCGGTGTGTACATGTCTCTCCCTCTAGAAGGGTGGAATGCTACCCCCGCCGCCAGGACTGGCGGGGGGGGTAGTATTCAAAGATGTTTGACACCAAGCACGACATGTTTTGGTGCAGCCAGTCCAAAGTTCGCATTGTACCGCGAGGATATAATGCACTTAAGAGTATATGGTCAGGCTGTACCACAAACAGCATCAGAGGATGGACTCCGAACTCTACAGAGGGGCTCTGCTCATGCAGGGGCACCCTCTCACATAAAAACCAAGCACTCTGCCTTCAGGATTGGTAAGGCCTGCCATAGGAGTGACTTATAGGTGGATATGTGTGTGCAATGGTAGTGATATAAGTAGCCTATATCACAATAAGGGGTGCTGGCACCACCTTACCCAGGCTGCAGTAGCAGACCTGTGGTGTCATTTTGGCTGGCCTTCCAGGGGTGGCATAATACATGCTTCAGCCCCTGGTAGGCCTCTGGGGTACCTATGCCCTGGGTACATAGTATACCATATACTAGGGACTTCTAAGGGCACTCCAGATTCCAATCAAAGATGTACCTAAGGTACATGGAAACCATTTTAGAGAGGAAGCAGCTAGGCTGGGGTTCTGATTAGCAGGGCCCCAGCCAGACTAAAGTCGAAAAACAGTGAAGCATCAGCAAAAAGTGGGGGTACCCATGTGAAGCAGATCCTACTCTCATACAGTGAATACAGTCCTTACAGGTCCGGAAGCCTATAGTGCAGCATATCTAGATGATATTGCTGTCTTTAGCTCCACCTGGGAGGATCACCTGGTCCACCTCAGAAATGTTTTGGAGGCCCTGCAAAAGGCAGGCCTCACTATCAAGGCCACCAAGTGCCAGATAGGGCAGAGTCAGGTTGTGTACCTGGGCCACCTTGTAGGTGGAGGCCAGGTTCAACCACTGCAGAGCAAAATCCAGACCATCATGGACTGGGTTGCTCCAACTACCCAGACTCAGGTGAGAGCCTTCTTAGGCCTGACTGGGTACTATAGGAGATTTGTCAAGGGGCATGGATCAATAGTGACACCCCTGAATGACTTAACTTCCAAGAAAATGCCCAAAAAGGTTCAGTGGACAGCTAGCTGTCAAAAGGCATTTGATGACCTGAAGCAGGCCATGTGCACTGCTCCCATTGTACAGAGTCCTGATTACTCCAAGAAGTTCATTGTCCAAACAGATGCATCTGAATTGGGGGTATGGGCTGTACTGTCACAATTGAATGATGAAGGTCAGGATCAGCCAGTAGCTTTCATTAGCAGAAGGCTGACCCCTAGAGAGAAACGTTGGTCAGCCATTGAGAGGGAGGCCTTTGCTGTGGTCTGGGCTCTGAAGAAGTTGAGGCCATACTTGTTTGGTACTCACTTCCTTGTTCATACAGACCATAAGCCCCTCTTATGGCTAAAACAAATGAAGGGTGAAAACTCCAAACTGCTTAGGTGGTCCATTTCCCTACAGGGGATAGACTTTACAGTGGAACATAGACCTGGGAGTAACCATGCCAATGCAGATGGACTCTCTAGGCACTTCCACTTAGAACATGAAGACTCAACTGGTCAAGGTTAGTTTAATGTCCCTGCGTTTGGGGGGGGGGGTTGTGTAGGAGAGTAGGATCTGCTTCACATGGGTACCCCCACTTTTTGCTGATGCTTCACTGTTTTTTGACTTTAGTCTGGCTGGGGCCCTGCTAATCAGAACCCCAGCATAGCTGCTTCCTCTCTAAAATGGTTTCCATGTACCTTAGGTACATCTTTGATTGGATTCTGGAGTGCCCTTATAAGTCCCTAGTATATGGTATACTATGTACCCGGGGCATAGGTACCCCAGAGGCCTACCAGGGGCTGAAGCATGTATTATGCCACCCCTGGAAGGCCAGCGAAAATGACACCACAGGTCTGCTACTGCAGCCTGGGTAAGGTGGTGCATGCACCCCTTACTGTGATATAGGCTACCTATATCACTACCATTGCACACACATATAAACCTATAAGTCACTCCTATGGCAGGCCTTACCAATCCTGAAGGCAGAGTGCTTGGTTTTTATGTGAGAGGGTGCCCCTGCATGAGCAGAGCCCCTCTGCAGCGTTCAGAGTCCATCCTCTGATGCTGTTTGTGGTACAGCCTAACCATATACTCTTAAGTGCATTATATCCTCGCGGTACAATGCTAACTTTGGACTGGCTGCACCAAAACATGTCGTGTTTGGTGTCAAACACCTTGGAATACTACCCCCCACCAGTCCTGGTGGCGGGGGTAGCATTCCACCCTTCTAGAGGGAGAGACATGTACACACCGGCATACCCGGTATCATCTTTTCAGAGCCCTGGCATCACAAAATGGATGCCGCTGCCACAGACACGGGTCTGGCCTCCTGCTGCTGACCGAAACTCCGGCAGGGTCGGCCTGGACAATAGGTTTCCTGTCGCAGGGAGGTGTAACCATCTCCCCAGACAGGATAATGTGTATTGGGGCTGGGCGGGAGCACTCCCTGGTGCTTTGAAGACCAGCACTGGGGCACATTTGGTGTCCCTGTGCATAGTCCAGTTCAAACCGGTTTCAGGGACTGCCTGCCCCTGCTCTGGCGCGAAACTGGACAAAGGGAATGGGTGTAACCACCCCTTTTCCCTGACCCTCCCATAGGTGGGCCCCCAGAGTATGTCCAACCCCCTACCTCAGTATAAGTATGGGACCCCAGTCCTTAGGACTTTAGATTACCCTGGACGAAACTCTGAAGCCGAATCCTGGACCTTCGACGCTCTACTTCAAGATTAGAGGACTGAAGAATCTCCCTTGGGGTCAAGGAGTGACTCCCCTGCTTGGCAGGCACCTAAGAAGCAACTGTCCGGTCTGCATCGCTGAAGCTCCCGCCGGACGCCGAAGTCTTTGCATCACCAGAGGTGGATTTCCAGACTTCCCCAAGGCTGCCCTGAGACCCCAGCAAAGCTGAGGCATGTAGCTGTCGTGGGTAACGTGGAACCGTGACCCCTGGACACCGAGAACTTTTGCAAGTGCATCATCTTCCTGGTCTCCCTCGAACTTGTGCTTTGGGCTCCGAGTAGCCCCCGCCTCCAGGACCGATTGCACCGAAGATCACTGGCCTCCACTCCACGAGTGTCCTGTGAGCCAACTCCAAGTGCGTCCACTCGAGGCTCCTTCGCGGTCGCTAGTCCGTTGGCTAGTGGGCCCTCCCGAAGGCAACTCTTCTTCTGTTTGGGCTTTCCTGGTTGCTCCAGACGTGCCCTGACTTACCCTCGCTGGGTGAGTCCCCCATACCTTGCTGGTCTGCATCAACGTCCTTTCTTTGTTTCCACGTGACTTGCCGTTGCCAAGGTTTGTTGGGTCCAATCCGGTCGCCGACACCGCAGCAATCGACAGACGTCGTGGGACAGCTTGAATCCAGCTCCTGGTCGTCGTCGACGCCTCCTGGACCTCGTGGCTGAAGAGTCAAGACGACCGTCAACCTACCTGAAGCACCCGACATCGGTGGGCATCTGCTCATCGCCTTCCTGGTCACTGGCTAGAGACCCAGACTCTGTCCCCACTGCTTTCAGGTTCTTCAGATCTTCGATCCACTCTTGGATCCACCCGGACACTTTCGACTTGGTCGCCAACAGCCCGCTGCAGCAGATCGCCATTGAAAACGACGACGAAACCCAACGCCAAAAGACACCTATGCACCCGGCTTCCCAGGGTGAGGTAACTCGAGTACTCCGGTGCTCCTGTGGGTATTGACTCTAGAACTGCCTAGTTCTAAAGGGGTTTGCTCCAAGTCCTCCTCTAAGTGTCCTTTCCTTTTGAAAATCCAACCGTGACTTTCCCCATAGAAGTTAACGGTGGCTCGCGGCTGTGTTCTCACACTGCACGCGTCCCCGTGGGTCCCCTGTGTCACTACCTTGGGTGGTTCCTTGGGGTCCAAGCACTTCTACAGGCTCTAGGCCTTGTGTCTAGCTCAGTCGTGGTTCTTATACCACTTTTTGGTATATGGTTTGGTACGCCCCTAGGGCTCAAACGTGTATTTGTGCTATTACTGTTGATAACTGACTTGTAACTTATGTACTTCGAACTCTAGCCTCATAAAGAGACTAGAGGGGTGTGTTTAAGACTAAATACATATATTTTATCTATATACCTGGTGTGGTCCTTTTTCATTTGGTCACTCAAGAGATTATAGACTGGTAAAACAAGCTGCTTTACATTCCTTCAAGACTTAGGCTGAACGCTGCTCTCCATAGCTACCACTAGGATAGCTTTCACAAAAGGTTGTCTTTAACCTATCTCCATAAGGGGTTGTTTGGACTGGTACAAGGTGCCCACTTTAATTAGTGGACAGCATATACCAGGCCAACTTCTCACACCATGATATGTAGAAGTGTCTAATTTCTGTTATGCTTGCTGGAGCCATTTATTTGCTCAACTTTTGTTGAGGTGCTCAGTTTAGGTTATGCTTATTGGTGATGGGCCACAGAGGGCTCAGTGTTTGTGATGAGCCATAGGGGTGCTCAGTTTTATTTCTTATTGCTATTGAGCCATTATTTGCTCGACTTATGTTGAGGTGCTCAATTCTTGTTTTGCTTACAGGTGATGAGCCACGGAGGTGCTCAGTTTTATTGGTGAGGAGCAGTAGAGGTGCTCAGTTTTATTGGTGAGGAGCCATAGAGGTGCTGCTCAGTTTTATTTCTTATTGCTATTGAGCCATTATTTGCTCGACTTATGTTAAGGTGCTCAATTCTTGTTTTGCTTACAGGTGATGAGCCGTGGAGGTTCTCAGTTTTATAGGGGAGGAGCTGTAAAGGTGCTCAGTTTATCGGTGATTATTTGTTATGAACCACTTAGGTGCTCTATTTTGTTAGAGGTGTTCAAATTTCATTTTCAAATTTCATTTATATTTTGCAGTACTGAACCATCTTTGCTCAACATTTATTGAGGTGTTCAGTTTCTTTGTGTTAGTGATGAATGAGTGGGTTTGTCATGTGGAACACATTAACCATGCTCAGTTTAACCACGTTCATGTATTCTTTTGTTGTCTTCTGGTGTTGGTACAACCTTCTGTACTCGCACCCTCTTTGTGTGTTTAACCTCTTCTCCTTACTATTGCGAAGAAAGTTATATGTGTGTGTGTTTGTGTTCTGTTCTGTTATCCTTTTGCTCCTCTACTCGCTTTTTTCTCTTCCTCATTGTTTCCGTTAAGGGGAAAGGTGTGTTGCATCCTTCTTTCCCTTCTCTTTGTCCTTTCTTAGTGTCTTGTTCTCTGCTGCTCAGCCAGTCTCTGTGATGTCATGTACTGTTCTATCTGTGTAAGTTTATGTGGATTTGTCAGTTATCTTGGAGGCTGAGCAGCAGGGCAGCTGCTCCTGGTGGGGCTTTTACTGGGCCTTTACTGAAGCCTTTGCTGGAACTTACCATCTATATTATATGCTGTACCTGTCCACCTTGTGATTTCATTTATT
Organism: Calotriton arnoldi; assembly: GCA_963921515.1. Classification (NCBI taxonomy): domain Eukaryota; kingdom Metazoa; phylum Chordata; class Amphibia; order Caudata; family Salamandridae; genus Calotriton; species Calotriton arnoldi. The sequence continues at coordinate 691,100 of CAWUFW010006557.1, forward strand.
CAATAAATCTACCCCTTGGACACAGCAACAAAGGATTCACTTCTTTTATTATATTGGATTTTACAGCTGCTTATTCAGCTCTTGTTTGGACCTCACTTGAGTGGTGGAACTAAACAGCACTAGCCGCATCCGAAACGTTTGCAGGTGGTGCTGGACCTTCTTAACCTCTCTCTTTCAGAAGGAAGGGTGCCCCATAGTTGGAAGCATGCTATGATTGTCCCATTTCTAAAAAAAGAAACAATCTTGACCCGACCAATTCCGTCAAACTTCAGTCTGATATCTTTGTTACTCATTTTTCCAAAAGTTTGGAGAAACATGTTAATTCATGGCTTACTTCAGTTGTTAAGACCCAAAATTGTTTACACCTTTCACAGTCGGGCTTTAGGGCAGGCCGCAGCACTGAATCCGCCCTCCTAGGCATCACTGAACACCTTAGAAGACTTCTAGATGAGGGGGAAACGGTTGCAGTTATTTTACTCGATCTCAGTGCGGCCTCTGACACTGTGTCACCCTATTGAAGTTGGAAGACTGAGGATGTTGGTCCTTGAGAACACAGCACTGAATCGGTTTACATCATTCCTTAAAGATCGAACGTTCAAAGTTTTCTCTGCTAATGAGAGGTCGGCATCTAGGATTCTCACCTCGGGTGTACCTCAGGGTTCGGTGTTAAGCCCCATGTTGTTTAATATCTACGTTCGACCTTTAGCTGACGTAGTGGAGAGGTGTGGCCTTACACTGTTTTCCTATGCAGATGACACTCAGGTTATCATTTCTTTGTCATCTGCTCAGGACCCTGGATCCTCCGTTCTTAACTAAGGCTTGAGCCAAATCTCCTTATGGATGAATTATAACCTACTCAGCTCAATGGAGATAAGACGGAGGTCCCGGTCCTGGGTAAGAACCCACAGCATTGGCCAGCTTCTTTGGGGCCCTCCCTAATCCTTCATCTGAAGACAAATTCCTGGGAATCTGAAAGAGACTATTTGTTATGGATTCCTCACCTTAGAATTACCCCCAGGCGTCAGACTGGATCCGGAGAATTTTTTCTTCAGCAGTACTCCTGCGCGTCGGTAGGTGGTGTCGGTCGACTCCGCGTTCATCATTGGCGTTGTGATCGCCGGAATGACGTCGCGGTATCTACTTAGAAGCCACCCTTGCGCGCTGATGTCAGTTCTTTCTTTTTCCGCGCCAGCCAGCGCAGATCCGGAGAGAGCGGTACCTCGAGTCACTTTTTGTGACTTTTGTCGACATCTTTTTGAGTCGTTCGACTCCTGGTCCACAGGGATGTCATGTCGACGGACCAGCTTCAACCTGTGTGGCTCCTGCCACAAGCTGATATAGGTGACGGACCCCCATCTCGTGTGCCTATGGTGTCTGGAGCGTGAACACGACCCGAAGTTGTGCTCCGACTGCCGGGTCATGGCCCCGAAGTCTTTGCGGGAGCAGTCCCGAAAGCTTCTGGAGGCCCGGCAGTCGGCTTCGTGCCACTCAAGGTCCCGGTCGAGAGGGAGGTCGCGGGACCGGTCGCGGAGCCATCACCACCACTCCGTGCCAAAGTCTTTGTATTCAGGTAAGTCGAAGCACAAAAACAAGACGAAGAAGCACCGTCGCTCTTCGCGTTCTCCCCGTCCGTCGGCCGCGCAACGCGGGTTGCGGACGGTAGTCGCCCGGGTCTGCCCGCGGAGCCTGTTGGGCCGACTCCGAGCCTCCCTTCCTTCCCGGGAGCCGGAGCAACCCCTGCCCAACTTTGTATATTTTACGAAGCCCTCCATTCCATCTTTGGGCATCCCGACTCCGCCGGCGCGCCTTAGGGCCCAGCGGACTCGGCTGGAGGTTCTAGGCCTTCGATGCCGGCGACTCCGGTGCCGCAGGGCCCCCAGGGATCCAGGCCTGGATCTGGATCGGCACCGGTCAACCTCGTGACACCTCCTCCTGCGCTGAATCCATTGGCGACACATCCGCCTCCTGCGACACCGGTTGTGTCCCCAGCCGATGTCGACCCCAGCCTCCCCCTCGATGTGGACACGGAGCTGGACTGGCGTCAACCGTGCCCCTGTTCTACCCTTGTGTTCCCTATCACCCTGAGTGGCTACCAGAGGAGGGTGAGGAGGACTGGGAGGGGTCTGTGGACCCTCTGGCAGACCAGTTAGAGGAACCGGACTGGAGAGAGGAGTTGGGTGAAGCCAGTGGTCTGGACACCTCTCCAGACATTGGCATGCTATCTACCCCTACCTTGGCTACGGAGGAGGGTGCATCATACGCAGTGGTGTTGCTTAGGGCGGCTGAGGCCTTAAACCTTGAGCTTCCTATGGTGGGGGTACGGACTAACCTCCTGACCGAGGTGCTTTAACCGGCAGCGGCCTCTTCGGAGCCCCTGCTGCCGTTCAATGAGGCCCTCACGGACATCCTTTTGGGCACTTGGTCCAAGCCTAACACAGGGGCTCCTGTGAATAGGATGATTGCCCAACACCACCGCCCAGCCCCAGGTGACCCCATTTTCCTCTCCCAACACTCTACCCCCGAGAGCTTGGTGGTCCAAGCCTCGACTTCCAAGGACGCATTCCCTACTGCTCCACCTGATAGGGAATCCAAGAAGCTGGACCATCTTGGGAAGAAGATGTTTTCTTCCATCAGCTTAGGACTGCCGTCGGTGAACACCGAATGACTCTTGGGCCATTACTCCCATTCTGTGTGGGACACGGTCGCGCAGCTGCTGCCACAGTGCCCGGAGGAGGCCCGGGCCGGGCTCTCCCGTGTGGATGCTGAAGGGAGAGACGCAGCGAAGTTCGCCATACGATGTGGGCTGAACACTGCTTACTGCTGGGCAGAACGATTTCAATGTCAGTAGCCTGAGACGCTACGCCTGGCTGAGGTCCACTGGCTTTTCGGGTGATGTCCAACCTACCCTTTTGGACATGCCCTTTGATGGCCGTCGCTTGTTTGGCGACAAAGCAGACAACGCGTTTGAGCGCTTTAAGGACTCCAGGGCTAAGGCCAGGTCCTTGGGCCTCGCTTCTACCTCTCGCCCGGGCAGTCTGCTTTTCTCCCCTTTCGTGGCTACAGAAGGGGTGCTCCGCCACGTTCCGTCCAGAGCCACAGGCCTGTGCAAGCTGTCCAACCTCTGCGCGGCCGGGGACGTGGGACCCATCGCCGTGGATCTGGGGGCCAGCGGGCGGGCCAGGCCACCAGCGCACCCTCTGCAGCAGCCTCCTAGCCCTCCTAGTCTGACCTTTCAGGGCCACCATTCGCTAGTGGGCGGCAGAATTCGCCATCACCTCCCCCACTGGCTCAACATCACGTCGGACAGGTGGATTTTGCAGATAGTCCGAAGGGGCTACTCCCTCCCCTTCAAGACTACCCCTATCCATTCCACCTCAATTCCACCTAATGTCGGAGGATCACTTGGCCCTTCTCCACCAGGAAGTTACGGCTCTCTTGGCCAAGGGAGCCATCAAGCGAGTTCCTGCTCCAGAAGTAGGTCGTGGCTGTTATTCCCACTACTTTCTGGTGCCCAAGAAGGACAAGGGCCTGCGTCCTATCTTGGATCTCAGGAATGTCAACAGCGTCCTCTGGAAGGAGAAGTTCAAAATGTTGACATTGGCTCAGGTCCTGTCTGCCCTCGACCCTGGAGACTGGATGGTAGCGTTGGACTTGCAGGACGCTTATTTTCACATCCCTGTCCTGCCGGCCCACCGGCGTTACCTGCAGTACACGGTAGGCCACGAGCACTTTCAATTTACCGTGCTCCCCTTTGGCCTTACCAGCACCCCTCGGGTGTTCACGAAGGTGATGGCGATGGTCGCAGCTCATCTGCGCAGATCAAGGGTTTCAGTCTTCCCCTATCTCGACGACTGGCTGTTGAAGGCGGGCTCGCCCCAGGCTGTCGTCTCCCACCTCCAGACTACAGCCGATCTCCTGCACTCACTGGGGTTCACCATCAATGTGCCGAAGTCACACCTGACTCCCTCTCAGAAGCTCCTTTTCATCAGAGCTGTTCTGGACACAGCGCAGTTTCGGGCTTATCCTCCCGAGCAGCGAGTCCGGGATATTCGGGCTATGATTCCGATATTTCAGCCTCTATCTCGGGTTTTGGTAAGACTGACCCTGAGGCTACTGGGCCTCATGGCCTCCTGCATCCTGCTGGTGGATTATGCCAGGTGGCAGATGCCGGCTCTGCAGTGGGATCTGAAGTTTCAGTGGGCACAGCATCATGGGAATTGTTCAGATTGCGTCGAGATCTCGGAGGGCACTGCACACCAATTGCAGTGGTGGCTAACAAACCAGGATTGGGTCAATGGCAGGTCCCTCTCCCTTCCCCAACCAGAGTTCACAGTGGTGACAGATGCATCACTTCTGGGTGGGGCGGCCACATGGGGGAAGCGGCGATCAGAGGCCTCTGGTCTCCGGCGGAGTCCGTGCTCCACATCAACCTTCTATAGCTTCTGGCGATCCGTTTTGCACTGAAGGCATTCCTTCCCTCTGTTAAGGGGAGAGTAGTACAGGTGTTCACGGACAACACCGCCGCCATGTGGTACTGCAACAAACAGGGTGGGGTGGGGTCGTGGACCCTATGTCAGGAGGCACATTGTCTCTGGAAGTGGCTGGAACATCAGGGCATGTCCCTGGTGGTTCAACACCTGGCAGGTTCTCTGAACGCCAGGGCGGACGAACTCAGCCGCCGGTGCATGATGGATCACGAGTGGCATCTTCACTCGGAGGTGGTGCAAGGTCTCTTTCAGCAGTGGGGAGAGCCTTGGTTAGATCTATTCACCACCGAAGAGAACGCGCAATGCCAGCAGTTCTGCGTGTTGGAATTTCCAAGGCAGCACTCGCTAGGCGACGCTTTTCATCGCGAGTGGAGTTGCGGTCTTCTATACGCCTTTCCGCCTATACCACTTCTGCCCAGAGTGCTGAAGAAGATCAAGCGCGACCGGGCCCAAGTCATTCTTGTGGCCCCGGACTGGGCACGAAGAGTTTGGTATCCCGAACTTCTGCACATGGCCATCGATCCTCTGATCAGACTGCCCCTTCGGGAGGATTTTCTGTCGCAGCAGCAGGGGACGGTCCTCCACCCGAACCTGTACAGTCTCCACCTTGTTGCGTGGAAATTGAGCAGCAACAGTTGACAGCTTTCGACCTACCTCCCGAAATCTGTAACGTCATCTTGGCAGCCAGGCGTCCCTCCACTAAAACGGTATACGCCTGTAGATGGAACAAATTTGTGGCATGGTGCGCAGCAAAGGCTGTGGATCCCCTTTCTGCCGCCGTTTCAGAGGTTCTCCTCTTCATACTTTCTTTGGCCCAGCAGGGCTCTGCTCTGGGCACTCTAAAAGGCTATCTTTCGGCCATTTCGGCCTTTCTTCGGCTTCCTGATCAGCCTTCTCTTTTCAAGTCCCCTATTGTAAATCGCTTCCTTATGGGCATTACTCACTTGTTTCCTCCAATTCCTTTCGTAATGCCTCAGTGGGACTTGAACATGGTTCTCACCTACCTTATGTGTGCTCCTTTTGAGCCTCTACATAACTGTCCTCTCAGGTTTTTGACACTAAAGACTGCCTTTTTGGTTGCCATCACCACTGCTCGTAGGGTGAGTGAGCTTCAGGCTCTTTCTTCCAAACCTCCTTTCCTGGCTGTTTATACGGACAAGGTTGTCCTTCGCACTAGGCCTTCTTTCCTTCCCAAAGTGGTTACCTCTTTCCACATAGGACAGACCATCACTTTGCCCACCTTCTTTCGCCCCCGCATCCTTCTAAAGAGGAGGAGAGGCTCCTTCCGTCTGGATCCAAAACGTGCGATTTCATTCTATCTGGATCGCACAAAGCAATTCCGGGTGGATGACCAGCTCTTTGTTGGCTATGTGGGTGCCAAGAAAGGTCGGGCCGTGCATGGGTCGTTCTTTGCATCAAAATCTGTTATTCTTTGGCAAAGAAGGAACCTCCAGTGGGGCTGCGCGCCCATTCCACCAGGGCGACGGCAGCCACTACTGCTTTGGGACGTGGAGTCCCTCTTCATAACATCTGCCAGGCAGCCACGTGGGCCTCATTGCACACGTTCACCAAACATTACTGCCTGGACAGCCAAGTCCGGAGAGACAGCTTGTTTGGCCATTCAGTTCTCCAGGACTTTCTGGTGTGAACTTGGTTCGCAGACCCACCTCCGGGGTTGGTATTGCTGGGGTATCTATTCTAAGGTGAGGAATCCATAACTAATAGTCTCTTTCAGATGAACAAGTTACTTACCTTCGGTAACGATATATCTGTAAGAGACATATATTAGTTATGGATTCCTCACCACCCCACCCATCCTCCCCGTTCTGCGAACTGACTTCTAGGGTAAGGGGCTCCCTTTCAGGGCCCTAGGTATTGTTCACCAGTGGTCAGTGTCTTGCATGGCTCTGCGCTTCTGGCGCGGAATGTCATGTAAAGAACTGACGTCAGTGTGCAGGGGCGGCGCCTAAGTAGATACTGCAACGTCATTCCGGCGATCACGACGCCAAGGACAAACGAGGATCGACCGAAGCCACCTACCGACGCGCAGGGGTACTGCTGAAGAAAAAATTCTCCGGATCCAGTCTGATGCCTGGGGGTAATTCTAAGATGAGGACTCCATAACTAATATTTGTCTCTTACAGATATATCGTTACCGAAGGAAAGTAACTTGTTCTTTATGGTGGACGATAGTCTATCTATGAATCCTCAGGTAGCCACGGTCAGCTCCTTCTGTTTCAGGTTGCTCAAGTGGGTGAGAAAGATTATCTGGATGCTCCCTTTGCCCGTTCAAAGAACCTCTGATTCAAGCTCTTATTTTATCAAGGCTAGACTACGGCAATGTGTTGTATTTAGGCATTGATAAGGCTTTGATTCTACGACTAGAGCTTGTCCAGAACTCAGCAGCCAGACTTCTGTTTCAGCTGCGTCCACAAGCTCCACTGGCTCTCGATCACTAAGTGCATCCAATTCAAAGCCCTGTGCTATATGTACAGGGCTAAAGCTGGTTTGGGTCCGCGTTATATCCAGGAGTTGGAGGTGCCTTATAAGCCCACACATATGCTAAGATTAATGAACCATAGCCTGTGTACTGGGCATAGGTTCAGATTGGCCTGTTTTGGGCCCCACACTGTGGAACGCTCTTCCTGAGTCTCTGAGAAAGTGTACCTCACTTCTTGCATTTCAAAAAAGTTGAAGACCTGGTTATTTTGAACAGTGGCTATGTCACCTTACCTTCCTGATTAGCGCAGAGAAACCCTGTGTAGCTGTTGCGCTTTATAAGATTTTAAAAACATTAATTAATTAATTAATAAATATCAGTCTTTGTGTGCTGGACCAAGTATCCATCCAGGGCATTCTCACCTTCTTAGTCCACTCGATAATCTCTTTTTCGCTGAAGGTTTCAAAAAACAGACTGCGAAGCTTCTCCCGGATCACGCCAATGGTGATTTTTGAAGGGTTCATATCAGCCACCTGAGCTATGACGTCGGCAACACGTCCCGAGCCCTCCACGATCACACATGGCGTGTTGTTGGTCAAGGAGCTGTGAACAGTCTGAAAGGAAGAAAAATTTGACTTTTTAGGAAGTGAGACACTGCAACGGGCACACACGCTCCAAGCAACACACATGGTTTCAGCACTTCGTCTACCGCCGAAGCCTATTACTACCAAACAGTAGAGGGAAGGCCCCGCTCCTCCCATTTCCTCACACATCCCAGTCCTTCCACCAGTACACACAGAACAACACAACCCTCCTGCCATCGCGTGGGCCGCAGGGTGACGTGCATCAGCTGAGATCAGGGTCCTGTGCAGCGAGTAGTACAAAACGAAGAGCAGCAGGGAAGCACAGGGTGCAGAGCAGCATTGGAGCACAGGCTGAAGCGCAGCAAGGGAGCACAGGGTGCAGCGCAGCATGGGAGCACAGGCTGAAGCGCAGCAGGGGAGCACAGGGTGTAGCGCAGCAGGTGAGAACAGGGTGAGGCGCAGCAGGGGAGCATAGGGTACAGTGCAGCACGGGAGCACAGGGTGTAGAGCAGCAGGGGAGCACAGGGTAAAGCCCAGCAGGGGAGCACAGGGTGCAGCGCAGCAGGGAAAACCACGGTGCAGCGCTGCAGGGAAAACCAGGGAGCAGCGCAGCAGGGGAGCACAGGGTGCAGCGCAGTACAGGAGCACAGTGTGAAGTGCAGCAGGGGAGCCCAGGGTGAAGCACAGCAGAGGAAACAAAGGCTGCAGTGCAGCATGGAAACACACACGGTGAGGTGCACCGCAGCATGAGAGCACAGGCTGAAGCGCAGCAGGGGAGCACAGGGTGTAGCGCAGCAGGGAAGCACAGGTAGAAGAGCAGCAGGGGAGCCCAGGGTGCAGCACTGCAGGGAAGCCCAGGGAGAAGTGCCACAGGGGAGCACAGAGTGATGCGAAGCATGGGAGCACAGGCTGAAGCGCAACAGGGGAGCACAGGGTGTAGCGCAGCAGGTGAGAACAGGGTGAGGCGCAGCAGGGGAGCATAGGGTACAGTGCAGCACGGGAGCACAGGGTGTAGCGCAATGCACCCGGCTTCCCTGGGTGAGGTAACTCGAGTACTCCGGTGCTCCCGTGGGTATTGACTCTAGAACTGCCTAGTTCTAAAGGGGTTTGCTCCAAGTCCTCCTCTAAGTGTCCTTTTCTTTTAAAAATCCAACCGCGACTTTCCCCATAGAAGTCAACGGTGGCTCGCGGCTGTGTTCTCACGCTGCACGCGTCCCCCGTGGGTCCCCTGTGTCACTACCTTGGGTGGTTCCTTGAGGGCCAAGCACTTCTACAGGCTCTAGGCCTTGTGTCTAGTTCAGTCGTGGTTCTTATACCACTTTTTTGGTATATGGTTTGGTATGCCCCTAGGGCTCAAACGTGTATTTGTGCTATTACTGTTGATAACTGACTTGTAACGTATGTACTTCGAACTCTAGCCTCATAAAGAGACTAGAGGGGTGTGTTTAAGACTAAATACATATATTTTAAATATATACCTGGTGTGGTCCTCTTTCATTTGGTCACTCAAGAGATTATAGACTGGTAAAACAAGCTGCTTTACATTCCTTCAAGACTTAGCCTGAAGGCTGCTCTCCATAGCTACCACTAGGATAGCTTTCAATAAAGGTTGTCTTTAACCTATCTCCAATAAGGGGTTGTTTGGACTGGTGCAAGGTGCCCACTATAACTAGTGGACAGCATATACCAGGCCAACTTCTCACATTGGTGTGCAGCGTGTGGGATTCCAGCTTGCTATTGTTTTACCAGATAATCTCAAGTGTGTGACTAACTGATAACCACTAAAGGTACCTAAGGTACATATAAATTCAGGGCAGTTCTGGAGCAACCAGGAAAGCCCAAGCAATTGAAGAGTTGCCTTCGTGGGGACCAACGAAGCATTTGCCGGTCTGCATATCCGAAGCTCCCGCCGGACTCCGAAGTACTTGCAGCTTAGGAAGAGGATTTCCAGACATCTCAGAGGCCGACCCGAGTCCCCAGCAAAGCTGAGACCCGCAGCCCTTGTGAGTAGCGTGGAACCGGAACTCCTGGTCACCGTGCACATTTGCTAGTGAATTGAGTTCTCGACGACTCCTGAAGTCCTGCTTTGGGTTACTCGTAGCCCAGGCCCCGAGCACCATTTGCACCGAAGATTGTGAGCCTACACTCCACGAGTGTTCCGTAGGCCCGCTTCTTGCTTTTCCGCTCGAGACTCCTTCGCGATCCAAGGTCTGTCGACTGGTGGGTCCCTGTGAAGGCAACTCTGATTTTCAATGGACGTTTCTGGTTGCTCCAGACGTGTCCTAACTCCCCATCAAGTGGTGAGTCCCTCAGACCTTGCTGGGCTGCTCCAAAGCATCTTTCTCCTTTCTGCGTGGGTTGCTGTTGCCAAGGCTTGTTGTGTTTAATCCGGACACCAACGCTGCAGTACTCGACATCCTTCGTGGGACAGCTCGAATCCAGCTCCTGGTCTTCGTCGACGCCTCCTGGTCCTCGTGGCTGAAGAGTCAAGCTTCACCTCTTTCACCTGAAACACCCGACATCAGTGGGCATACGATTATCGTGCCCCTGGTCACTGGCAAGTGACCCAGACTCTGTCCCCTCTGCTTTCAGGTTCTCCGATCCAGGCTTGGATCTCTTCGGACACTTCACATCTTCCCGGCAGCAGACCTTCCCTGCAGACTGCCATTGAAAACGACGACGCGACACCATTTGACACTGATGCACCCGGCTTCCCTGGGTGAGGTAACTTGAGTACTCCGGTGCTCCCGTGGGTGTTGACCCTAGAACTGTCTAAGTCCAAGAGGGTTTGGTCCTAGTCCATTTCTAAGTGTCCTTAAACTCTAAAACGATAACCGCGACTTTCCCATAGACGATAACGGAGCTCGGGGCTGTGTTCACACACTGCACACAGCCCCCGTGGGTCCCCGGTGTCACTACCTTGGGTGGCTCCTTCGGGTCCCAGCGAGTCTACAGGCTCTAGGCCTTGTGTCTACTTAAGTCGTGGTTCTTATACCACTTTCTTAATATATGGTTTGGTACGCCCCTAGGGCTAATCGTATATTGTGCTATTTTACTGTGCTATTCGACTTGTAACTTGTGTACTTTCACCTCTAGCCTCATAAAGAGACTATTGGGTTGTGTTTAGTAATAAATACATATATTTTATATATATACCTGGTGTGGTTCTCCTTTCATTTGGTCATTCATGAGGTTATAACTGGTAAAACAATAGCTTAACACTCCTTCAAGACTTAGCCTGAAGGCTGCTTTCCATAGCTACCACTAGGATAGCTTTCAATAAAGGTTGTCTTTAAACCTATCATCAATAAAGGTTGATTGGACTGGTGCAAGGTGCCCACTATAACTAGTGGACAGCATATACCAGGCCAACGTCTCACAAGTGGCATGTAATTTTTTTTGCTACATATAGACTCGGGACATCTATGCAAAGCACACGACGTTGGGTACTTAAACAGAATTGACACTCCCAACCCTACACATATATTTTGCTTGTAGCCCCATTGTTGGGTGTGCACTTGTAACATTTTTTCATCGTGCACGATACCCCAGCTAGCAGGGTACATACAACATTAAATTTATTGGTGTGTGCAGGTCCATCGCACCATCTTACGCTTTGGGAGCATACTGTTCATTTCTTTAGGAATAGTCATTACACAATATCGGGTTCTGGGCAATTTGACTACAGTACCCTTGTTCCTTAGCGAGGGCGCTTCCTATGCGTGTTAAATGTGCATCAGAGACGTGTTTTTACGGACGCGTCCTTGTAAACACGCCGCCCGGCATTAAAAAACTACATTACCCAGACTTCCCACCCTTCTGGTTAGTTCTATGAGATCACGTCGCGCATCGGAGGGTCGCGGCTAGGATCACATGCCGCCTGACGCATCAAGATGCTCGTTCACAATGGTCCTCCACAGGTGAGGATCCTTAATGACCATCTTTCACCTCGTATTTAACCCCGCGCACTGGTCCGTTCGCTACTGCTCGTGACAACTAGGATCGAGCGCGAGGTAGCGACGGATAGGTAAGTGCAGCGGCTTGCGAGGGGGTTGGCCTTTTTCTTGTTGTTGGCTGGGGACCATGCACGCTGTTAAATCCCGGTCAAACTTCCAACTGGGCACTGTTCTTACTATTACAGACTAGGGAGATGGCACATACTCTAGAGCATTATTACTACTGGCTTCTATGACATTGGCCGCCAAACATAATGCTATTCTAACTGGAGCCCCGACATAATTTTCATCATGCTGTTGTATACTTCCTAGGGTGTCCATAAACGGGCTTTCCAGAATCATGTCCTTATATAGGCACAATTCGCCTTGCCCTTATATAGGCATAAAATCCCAGTCCATATTTAGGCATAAACCGTGCACTCCAAATACAGGCATGGTCTCCGACATCCGTCCACCCTAACGTCACAACGAGTTCATGAAAAAACAGACCCTTAGGCAGCGGGACTTTCCCTAGCCCAGGACTATTGATTTCTTCAAGGACTCATATATTATGCATGAACCATTATTCCTTAGGGGTTCATTTATGATGTCTTCCGCTCTCCAACTAACGTCAATGCTAACATTCTGAGGTAATTCTCAGGTATAAATATACCGTCCCAAACCCCTGAAAATCAGAGGAGACCTCGACTTCAGAGGAGCCAGAGAAGACGCTGTCATTCCTGCACGCAGAGAGTCCAGCTTCCAGTGATCTAACTTCCCTTGCGGGGTGTTGGAGTTCGAGTCTGGAAAGAGATTCCTACCTCTCTCATTCTTCAGGTATGGAGCAGACTAGAACCTAGAGGGACTCTTGGCATACTAGGCATACTAGGCTTAACATACTCTTAGTATACTATAGTAAGGAATACTTCACCTACTTCTACTTCTCCCTACACCTAGGATAGGTTAGGTACACTGGGGTAGAACTAGGCTAGAAACACATCGTATGAGTACTCGCATTTTTAGGCTGTGTCATTTTATGTAAATGCATATATGCTGATAAGATAATGCTAACGCAGTATTATTTATTTCTACTGCTCACTCTGTACATTATTTATCTCGCATACTGTCTTGTGATCGTAACAGCACATTTAACTTACAACAGAAACAAGACTGTTCAATAAATCTTTTATTGAAACGCCCGTCTGTTCTCTCTGTGTAACTTTGAGGAAAACTGAGCATGCACGACTGAGCTGAGTGAAATAGTTATCTATTGTTTCCACGACTCTGGGACACGTTCTGATTCTAAAGGGAAACACAGTGGTCATGTTTTGCGGCTGCCAGAAACTACTCCCTTCTTGTTGTCAAGAAGTTTCTAGTGGCCTCTGAGCTAGCTGGCACAAGTAATTAAGTTTAATATACTCGATAGGGACATACCGACCTTAGTCCTATGTCAAACCTATAGGATATATTATTCCAATGCGCAGAGCCTATTAGGGAAATAGGAGCTACACTACATGGCGCCCAACGGTTTGGTAAGTCAGTAATTCAACGTTAGATACTGAGTAACTCAGCCGTGCTTCTTCTTTTTCTCTCAGAGACCCCTACTCATATACTCCAAAAGACGTCTGGAGTGGGCAGGGTTAAGTATCCACCACGGCTACATAGGGCAGTACCCTATATATTAGCTGTTTGGTTTGTTCAACGTTGAAGGATACAGTGTTCCACAAATATTGTGCACCTTATCTTTGTTTCCTTGAAATTTGTTCTACATTTTTCACAAAACAAAATGTCCTTAAACGGGGACAATGCCGCCGGAAACGGTGGAGCTGCGGCTGATCCAGCCCAACCAGCATTTTTTAACAATACAGGTTTAAATGAAACCGAGGAGGGTGTCGTTGACATCGCTCCAAACTTAAGAAGAGCCATTACTCTAAAACTTATAAAACATGGCCTACCACCGAGAGGAGGTAGAGCAGTTTTCGTGATAGAGGCACACGAATCCTTTCAGACAGAGGTATTCTATTCATGGGTAATATTTCCTGAATCCAATTCAGTAACACACATGTTTCACTTCTACAAAGAAGATGAACCACCAGAGGAATACATTCCTTTCGAGGATATAGAAATTCCATTAACATACCAAGAGCATCAGCTCTGGTTTAAAGGCGCCCTAAAACATCACAGAAACATTAGCAGGCTCGGTCCACTAGGTAGACACACCTCATCCTGAAATCGAAATAATGTCAGATGAGGAACTACTTACTCAACTCACAGAGTTAATAAAAATCTACAGACAATTGGTTCAATATGTCATGCGGACTTTCACAGTCCAACCACCATTAACACTTCCAAATGCAACTCCTCACCAGGGGAACACTCTAAAAATAACACCACAGACTCTATACGCAGTCATGGGTAAAATGCCCACTAAGCGTGAGCAAATTCCTTTCTGGATAGCTCAAAAAATTACTCAAATCGAAGCAGTATTTCCAAATACTAGCCCGCATGAGAAACACAGAATCCTAACCATCAGTTTACCGATGGGGATCACACCACAACTGGAAGACTGCACCACTTGGGGCTCAGTCTTTGCTGCCATCTACACTAAAACACACGGCATTCCGTCAATTGCGGTAATACCTGATGTCCTAAAACAAATTCAAAACGAATACGGGGCAGAGCCTGCTCTAAATTTAGGTATGAAATTACTGAAAAATTTCGACCAATTCTCAACAATAATATTATCTAATATTAAAGGGGAGGCAGCTGCAGTGGCGATCCGACAAAAATTAAGGGAATTTGATGTTACAGAACATCAAACAGAGCTACCCAGAATAATAGAACAATCTTATGCAGAATTAGGCAGAGATAGTTTGGGTGGGAGACCAGTTAAACCGAAACTATCTGAAAGTCCTGAGAACGACTCAATTAAACAAACTCCTACATCTTCTAAAAAGAAGTGGGAGACTAATAAACAAAATTCAAATGAGAAACGTTCTCAATCCCGAGGTAGGTCTCCTCAAAAGGAGCCCTCTGAAAGGAGGTATAACCTCAGGAATAGGGATAATTTGAGAAAACCTGATAGGTATCAAGATACTGATACACGTTCCTCTCGTCCCTTTCAGATCTCATCACAGACTTCGGAAAGAAGAGGACGAACAGAACATAGAGAAGATCGCGTGAAATCGAAAGACGACAAACACGCTCCAAAAAGCAAAGTAAAACCTCAATTCTCCAAAAAGAAGGTAGCAGGTCTGAAGATCAGACATGCCGAGAATACTGAGAACACAACTCAAGAACGGAGAATGGGCTCCGACAATGCTGGACAGTGCAGCAGAAGTCACAATAGCTCGCCAGAACCTGATGGAACTTCTGGAGATAGTGGACTTGAATGAGTACATCACAGTAGAGACTGTAGACACCAGGGTTAGTACTCCACAAAAGTTATATGACATAACACTCCGGATGGAGGGAGACAAACCTAGACAGGTTAAAGCACTCTTTTGGGAAAGACTATCAAAGGGCTATGACATACTTCTAGCAGAAAAGGACTGGCCACCACAATTTGTCAGGGAGTGCCCACATGGCGAGGACATTATTATGCCTGCCTTCTCCAACCATATACCAATGCATCTAAGATATACATATGCCAGGAAATGGGCAGTGGCCCAGGCCCCAGCATTATATAAAAATCATGTAGGATGGGATGAGGACTCACCTCACCATAAAATACATCTGAAACATGAACCAACTGCTCAAAGGCAGTATCCTATTAAGCAAGAAGATAAAAAACAGGTCAGGGAGATCTTAGATCAACTTGAATACCAAGGGGTGATTGAAACATGCACCTCCTCCATGAACAATCCTTTGTTTCCTGTCTCCAAACCAGACAATACATATCGTCTAGTTTTGGACTACAGACACTTAAACACTTGTTCTAAAACTTTTGCAGTGCAAAATGCACATAGCACAGCATTAATGAATAACATTGTGCGTAAAAAATACAAAACAACATTAGACATCTCAAATGGTTTCTTTTGTCAAAACATAGCACCTGAAAGCAGGTACTTAACGGCAATCTCCATAATGGGTACCCAGCGTCACTTTTGTCGACTCCCACAAGGGTTCAAGAACAGCCCAGGTTTATTCTCAGCGAGAGTAACAGAGTTACTACAAATTTATGACAACGAGGCATTGTCCTATGTCGATGATATCTATCTGACAGACGACAACCTGGAAAAACACTTGAACAGGGTGAGCACCATTATACTGGGATTCGCCTCTGAGGGCTACAAGTTCAACTTTAAAAAGTCCCGAATTGCCCATCTCAATGTCCTATTTTTGGGATATGAGCTTTCAAGTGAAGGCAAGAGCTTGGCAGCTAACTTTCTAGAGAAATGTGCGCTGCTCCAACCTCCAAAGACGCTAAGACACTTACAATCCATCCTGGGTTTCCTCAATTTTGGAAGAACATACATTCTAAACTACGCAGAAAGAGTTAAACCACTCTACGCATTAATCAAACCTGATTTTTCAATCAAAAACTGGACACAGGAACACACAGAAATTTTGCGTTCACTCCAGGCTAACATGTTAGCAACAAATCACTTACAAACACGTGTAAGTCAAAGAAATTTGGTGATCCGAATAAATTCGGGTCAATGTGGATTCACCTACTTAACCTTCAATGAGGGTGAAAAAGTACCAATCGCATACAAATCACATTTGTACACACAAGCGGAAATGCGCTTCAGTTCTACTGAAAAAAATGTAACAGCAGTTCAAACCGCTGTAGCAAAAGAAAGAGCCGTAGCACAGGGGAAACGCATTATTGTCGTAACCCCAGTACCAGCTTTAGAAGCGGTCACAAAAGCAAGCATTCCAAATGCTAAAGCATTACATCCGAGATGGATACAATGGGTTAATTCTCTTGCTGCAACTGATGTTGAATATGTTTTTGATCCAGATTTAAAAACTCAAGCATTCCTGCAATATGAACAAGAATGTCCTCTGCCCACTGAGATTCTGCCTCTCGATCAGTACGAATTCATAATTTACACTGACGGATCCGCACAACCCGCAACAGGGAGTAACCAAGCTTACAGTGCAGCGTGTGCTATCGTTAAAGGTCGCATGCGAAATGGCATCTTCAGACCTATGGTCACAAAAACTCAGTCACTAGGAGATTGTACAGCTCAGCGAGCTGAACTACAAGCATTAAAACTGGCACTTGAGAGTACGGATCGAGAATTCCTCACACTGATAGTGTGCGATTCCTTTTACTGTGTTCAGTCGTATAATGACTATATACGAACCTGGCTTGAAAATGGTTTCAAAGATGCGAAAGGTGGCACAATAAAGCATAAATTGCTTTGGGAACAAGTAGTTCAGTAGAAAAACGAACTACCAAAGGCTCACGTGATTCATACACTGAGTCATCAACGTGACGGCGTTCACGTTGCAGGGAATTCATTGGCTGATGAAGCCGCAAAGGGGGCTGTTCAGACGGCTTCCATAGCTGCGATCACTTGTTCAAAAACAAAAATAGACGGTGAGATAATGTTGGCTGTCAATGCTTCAAGCAAGGGCCGCAGTGCAGCGTTACCAAAAAAGTTTCCACTCAAGTACTCTTATGTAATTGATGCGAACAACGTTCCTTTTGCTCGAATCCCTGGAGTGGGGGATAGGGTAATTCCAAACATGGAACGCAGAGCAGCCTTAATTTATGAAACACATTTGGGGGAGGGTCTGTCACATCAAGGGATCTCTAAAACAATTTTAAAGTTAAAAGAGATGTACTGGTGGCCTGGAATGAATACACACATTCACATATTTATCAACAACTGCTTAGACTGTAAACTACAGCGAGAGAGCCACCAGACACCATGCTGCGAATGCGGTAGCCCAGTACAGACACCACTGTTAGACAGCATTAGGCTATCTGCTCGCCTACGTCCCACTGGACAAAGGCATTCCCACAAATACTGAATCAAGGTTCCTATGGTTATGGCCTAAGCGCTCGGCTGACGCTCGAACTGTTATAAAAGATTTGCGAGTCTTTATCGGCACATACGCAATAGGCACGCTACATTCTGACCAGGGTCCTGCGTTTAGCTCTAGGGCTTACAAAGAAGCCATGGCCAGTCTGGGCGTTGCATTGCGGTACTCCTCTCCATTCCATCCTGAGGGAAATTCTGTTGTGGAAAGGAAAAACCGGGACATAAAGCAGTCTATAACAGCTAGGGTATTAGGTTCGGGTGATGGGTGGGTCAAACACCTCAATAGCGTACAGCGCGCACTCAATCTGCCAAGAAGTTCTCTAGGGGGGGTCACTCCATATGAGGTCCTATTTGGGACAAGAATGTGGGTACCAGACCTTGAACACGTAGGCACAGTGGTGGAAAATAAACCATTTGATATCAAAGATCGTTTGGCTGTTTTACAGGAACTAAATAAGCTAAGAACGCAACAAAGCAACGTATCCCTACAGCCAACCACCACTGGGGAAACATCGGCGGTCCCAGCAAGGCCTGTCTGGATTCCAAAAGTTGGGGATCTAGTCAGAGAAAAAATCGCGGACAAGAAGGAATTTGGACCTTCTTACAGACAACCGGTACCTGTTCTAGCAATTCAAGGAACAAGAACAGTACTTCTGCCGCCCCTTGCTGGAAGAAAGGAGAAAAGATTTGTGTCCATCGACCTGATCAAACCACAGTATGTGGCCAATACTGAACAGTAGGCCTCGTGGACTCCGACCTAGTAGCAGACGCACTCCTCTCGCTACTATCCAAGAGGTTCAGACTGAAAGACTGATGACTATCGAGAATTCAGCTGTAACAGATGGAGGACTAAGCAACCATGCTATGGAACTCATCCCTCTTGACAACCAAGTAACAGTTCGTCCAAATACACCTGTCTACACCAACGTGACACGTGATGAACTGTCTCCTGTGATTTCAACAAATCCTGATGCAATTCCAACAATTGACAGAACTGCTTCTGGCTATTTCATTGACTTTGATACGTTCTCAGAAGATCCAAGTGAACCTGAAACGACGACAGCATCATTCCAACTCAAGCAGCAAGTACAAGACTTTATTCACTTTCTGAAAAAGACTTATCTGGTTTCTCCATGGATTGAACTCTGGATTACATCTGGACTTTTTGTTTTCCTGCTCTGGCTAGCTTTGGTAACAACTGTAAGCATGCTTATAAGTGGCAGATACATCCATGTGAACAGTGAAGGAAAAGACGTGAACGTACTTTTGAAACCACATAAATCTTCCCATCGTGAAGAAAGAGATTTGTCATCAGTGAACCTCACAGCAGTTCCTATACAGGATGGTATAGTGTGGGACAAAACAGATGATGAAATTTTTGGACCGACGGAACAATTGAACATTCCACATTTGTTTAAAGTTTCACTAAGTGATTTAATTACGTCTAGTACCTATTCAGATGATTGGGACTTAGAGACTGTAAATGATATAATGTTTGATCTAGAAAAATCTGCTGCATTTTCTAAAAATGAATATTTAGAGGGTTCATCAGACTATGAACAACTGTATTGTTATAACCACTATGGTCATCATTATTTGCATAAAACTGCATATCCAAGAAATGTGTTTATGTTTAACCAATGGGAACAGTGTCCTACACCACCACAAGGTAGTTCAAAAACTTTTGCTAGCAAGTTTCCATACTTTTCAGGTTACAATACATCTGACCCAGAAACGTTTTACTACAAAAGTGTAAACAAAACAGGACTGAAAATTATGTTAACAAATACTAAACAGATTTACTCTGCAGCATTTATTGCCCAACTGTCTACACAGGGTTTCGACTTATGGAAAGACACAATAGAGACAAAAACGGTCTGGGGTAGTAAAGATTGGCAAGTACAGGGTATAGAAGCATTGTTTAGAGCCTGCATCATCCCTGAACAAATACTGTTTTTGAATGAAACCGTCCAACAAACATCTTGTCTTGGAATAGCCAAGATCAAAGAGATGAAAACACCTTCTGTGCCAACACCTGCCAGTGATAACGATACAAAGGCAGTGGTGACAGTTGACAATATACTACAACTCAACAGATCTAATCCTGATTGGAAGAAATGGTTGATCTGGCCCACAGACACAAACAACTGTCAGGAAAGATTCCTGAATAAAACTCAGGGCTTTACTATTCATAGGCCAGACCCAAGATACGTCCAAAGACAACATCCGGGGGTAGTAACAACATACAGTGTAGGAAAATTATGCCTCGATTGGCTGCATAGATCTACACTACAGGATGTGAAACAACACTTATCCTTACTTGCAGATGACGCAGATCTTAGGGAATTCTTGCTTGGACCAAGAAAACCGCGTCAAAAACGTTTCATATATGCCGGCATTTATGCTGCTTATAATGAAGCATGGAAAGTGTCACAGATGGAGGCCGCAGAACGAATACGTGAACTTGATCGTATTAATTTAGAGAAAACACTCTCTGGCGTCGACAATGGGTTAACAACTTTGTCCTCCAGAATATATTCATTGGATGGCATTGTATCCTCTGCTATCGACATTCTAGAACAAGATTTGGCGATGTTACAACAAGGTCAATCTCAATTACGTTCTATAGTGTGAGCTGGACGCTGCAATCTTTGCGAGCGGGCTATGTGCCTTGGCGTTTCATCAACACGTCGTCTCTGTTTGCAGAATACAATCTAACTGATAAACAGATCGAACTGGCACAAAGAGGAGCAAGGTATACAGTGCTGAGCATTGAAAAACTGGAAAAATTACCATTTACAGTGGCAGAAAAACCAGCTACAGAATGGGTTATTCATGGCAAAATAACATTACCTGTGACTACTTTTCAGTTTCAGTATTGCCTCAGTCAAATGCAAGCAGGCAAATATGAAAGGTTGGGTAAGGAATACATTAAGACATCTTGGGATTTACCGTATACACATAGATGTTGGAGTGGCGATCGTGAAGTGTTTTTGAGCAGTACAAACTGTAACCATGCACTGAGCGGTTCACTTATATGTCAGGACATTTCTTTACACGGGGCTTGTAATGGTTCTGTGGCAAATTTGTCTTGCCATCAGCAGGGTGCACCAGCTGCTGTGATTGGGAGTTACCTCATGTTGAATGATCAGAGTTGCTGCGGCATGTTGCCAGGAATCCCATATCTGGTAACGGTCAACTCCAGGGTCACTTGCTGTATGCAAGTATTGTTTCCCCCAATAGACACAGTCAGGGAGTCGCCTCTATGGCCTTCGCTGAACGTCTCTTTTATAAGATTTGATACTTCGAGCAGAATGAAAGCCATGCTTTTACAGCAAACAGTGCCTTTGACCTCGGCCAAAGAAACCTATGATCTACAAGTTGCAAGGACTTCGGCTGAGATACAGACTTTAATACGTACAAACTGCCCTATACATTTCGTAGAAATGATATCACGTATCTTTAACATGTCAGATACAATAGGAATTGTACATGTATTTAAGAGCATTTGCTCCGGTCTATTAGCACCCTTCCAGGCAATACTTGGAATCATCCCGAACTTTGCACATTCGGTGTTTGGTGGCATACCATTAATTCTAGCACTTGTTGCCGGAATTCTATTTCTCTTCCTGCTATTGCGCTATGGCCAGCCTATTCGCAGACATCACTCCGAGCGAAATGGAGAAAGCTCTCCTTGAAAGAAAGTGCCGTGAGCGAATAGTACAGCTATTGGGCATGACTCGTCTACGGGACCTTAATACAACTTGGTTCCTGTCATTCCGACCAATCTGGCAAGATTGCATCTTACCTGTTCTACGATGCCTGCTATGATGTGAAGAATGCGTGTTGGACGCTTGTCTAACATATCCATCAGCTACGCCAAAGGACGTCGATACTTTGCTGGTCCCGATAACAGCCCATGCTCTGTGTTGTCCCCAGAGGCTACCAATCCTGATGTCAGCATTCATTGAGATCTCACAGACGCTTCCGGCTGCTGCTGAGGTACGTGAAAGATCTACAGGCACACAGGTAACAACGGACGCGAACATTGCTGCGGCGACCTATGCTGAGAGCGATGCTTCACATCTTTGTGCAGTTAATCTTTTACACGAGGTGTTCCAACTCACACCAACGACAGTGGATGATGTTTTGTCTATAGAAATAGATGATCTCATGTTTACACCAGACCCGTGAACTGACTCTGATTCAGCATACAGTGTTCCAGGGATGCAGTAACAATTTGGCCTTCATTTTTCAAAAACTTTGGAACTCTACCAAATTTGAACTTTTGTCCCATTTTTTGAACGAAAATGGCACTTCGCTCTGCTTAAAGTAGAACTAGCCTTATAATACAGACTTGGCAGTACTTCCACGGACACTTAGTCATCTTGTGTGTCTAAATCAGTTCATTTAATTTTCATGACAGGAAATGACTGTGATATTTTGAACAACTTATCGATCATTTTTCGTCATATGTAAATATTGCTTTTTATATTTTATTCCCATTGCATTTATTTCAAACTTTATGCTGGAAATGAAAAGCATTGCTTAATATGTACAGTACCTTTTGCATTTGTAATATGTTTTTTAATGCTTTTAGGAAATATTTTAATATGCAGTACTCCATTTTAATGTTTAGCATTTTATATGTTTAGCATTTTAGTATTATCGTACACACGAAAGAGGAGTGGGTGTTGTATACTTCCTAGGGTGTCCATAAACGGGCTTTCCAGAATCATGTCCTTATATAGGCACAATTCGCCTTGCTCTTATATAGGCATAAAAATCCCAGTCCTTATTTAGGCATAAACCGTGCACTCCAAATACAGGCATGGTCTCCGACATCCGTCCACCCTAACGTCACAACGAGTTCATGAAAAAACAGACCCTTAGGCAGCGGGACTTTCCCTAGCCCAGGACTATTGATTTCTTCAAGGACTCATATATTATGCATGAACCATTATTCCTTAGGGGTTCATTTATGACGTCTTCCGCTGTCCAACTAACGTCAATGCTAACATTCTGAGGTAATTCTCAGGTAATTCTCAGGTATAAATATACCGTCCCAAACCCCTGTAAATCAGAGGAGACCTCGACTTCAGAGGAGCCCGTTTCCCGTCCGGACGCACTGAGAAGACGCTGTCATTCCTGCACGCAGAGAGTCCAGCTTCCAGTGATCTAACTTCCCTTGCGGGGTGTTGGAGTTCGAGTCTGGAAAGAGATTCCTACCTCTCTCATTCTTCAGGTATGGAGCAGACTAGAACCTAGAGGGACTCTTGGCATACTAGGCATACTAGGCATACTAGGCTTAACATACTCTTAGTATACTATAGTAAGGAATACTTCACCTACTTCTACTTCTCCCTACACCTAGGATAGGTTAGGTACACTGGGGTAGAACTAGGCTAGAAACGCATCGTATGAGTACTCGCATTTTTAGGCTGTGTCATTTTATGTAAATGCATATATGCTGAAAAGATAATGCTAACGCAGTATTATTTATTTCTACTGCTCACTCTGTACATTATTTATCTCGCATACTGTCTTGTGATCGTAACAGCACATTTAACTTACACCAGAAACAAGACTGTTCAATAAATCTTTTATTGAAATGCCCGTCTGTTCTCTCTGTGTAACTTTGAGGAAAATTGAGCATGCACGACTGAGCTGAGTGAAATAGTTATCTATTGTTTCCACGACTCTGGGACACTTTCAGATTCTAAAGGGAAACACAGTAGTCATGTTTTGCGGCTGCCAGAAACTACTCCCTTCTTGTTGTCAAGAAGTTTCTAGTGGCCTCTGAGCTAGCTGGCACAAGTAATTAAGTTTAATATACTCGATAGGGACATACCGACCTTAGTCCTATGTCAAACCTATAGGATATATTATTCCAATGCGCAGAGCCTATTAGGGAAATAGGAGCTGCACTACAATGCCTGTGGCGTTTTAATATCTTTTTGTGTTGAAGTTGAGTGTGTCTGACAGTTGGTTCTTCAAAATTCTAATACCAATGGGGAAAGATCTTCGCTGTTAGACTGCACTTTTTGGTCACTGCTCACCATGTTCCTTTATATATTTTTATATATCATTAAAATAGTGGTGTGCGGATTGACTTTGTCTTCCTGCACATTCCATATCGTAGTGGTGACCTTTATAAACCCCCACTTGGTTAATAAGCAGCAGTGGTGGTGCCAGGCAGGTCCACTACTTTTTAATAGAAACTCTCCATATTCGTGGGACTAGTTTCTGCTTTTTTTGTTCACAGAGCGTTGCCTCACGCCCTGAGTTGTTACCAGGAGCAGTGGGTTGTCCTCCCGATTTAATACGGGTAAGGGTTTTTTAATATATTGCCTTCTCTCAGTCCTTTTGAGAAATGTAGCATTTTCCACTGATTGAAAATGTTTTTCTATATACAGACAGTAATCATGTATGCATATTTTTCTCTTGTCTCTTTTCCAACAGGAGCTCACCACGTATCCCTGTAGTTTCTACTTAAAGCATTACACAGGTATACTGTTGGTTGTATCGTTCCACTTATTTTGTAACTCTTTGGTTTTGTGATAAATTTTCACTCACTTAGTTTTGCAGTAGTAACAACTAGGTCCTGAAGAAAGCCATGATCAATTTGTGATCTAGGTTGGCTGAAACATGTAGACCTTCTCAGCATATTTGTTGGAAGGTGGAATCTGACTACATGGTTGCCCCCACTTTTTTTCTGGTGTTTTGATGGTTTTTGACTTAGTTTGGCTGGGAACCTGCTATTCAGGTCCCCAGCCTATCTGCTTTCTCTTATAAATTGATTCCATGTACTTTAGGTACACCACAGATTGGATTCTGGAGTGCCCTTATAAGTCCCTAGTATATGGTATGCTATGTGACCAGGGCATAGGTACACCAGAGGCCTACCAGGGGCTGAAGCATGTATTGTGCCACCCCTGGAAAGCCATCCAAAATGACACCACAGGACTACTACTGCAGCCTGAGTGAGGTGGTGCATGCACCCCTTACAGAGATATAGGTTCACTATATCTCACCTATCACTGCACATAGAAACCTATCAGTCACCCCTATGGCAGGCCTTAACAATCCTGAAGGCAGGGTGCCTGGTTATATGTGAGAGGGTGCCCATGCATGAGCAGAGCACCCCTGCAGCCTTCGGAATATATCCTCCGGGGTTCTCAGTGGTGCAGCCTGACCATATACTCTTAAGTGCATTATAACCAAACGGTAAATGCTAACTTTGGACTGGCTGCACGGAAACATGTTGTGTTTGGTGTCAAACACCTTGGAATCATACCCCCACATCAGTAACTGGTGTGGGAGTATGATCCCACCCTTCTAGAGGGAGAGACATGACAGCACTGGTATACCCGGTAGAAACTTTACAGAGCCTGGCATCACAAAATGGATGCTGCAGCCACAGACACAAGTCTGGCCTCCTGCTGCTGACCGAAACTCCGGCAGGGGAGCCCTGGACAATAGGTTTCCTGTCACAGGGAGGTGTAACCACCTCCCAGACAGGCTGATGTGTATTGGGGCTGGGTGGGTGCACTCCAAGAGTGCTTTGAAGTCCTGCACTGGGGGCACATTTGGTGTCCTCGTGCATACCCCAGTTCAAACCGGTTGCAGGGGCTGCCAGCCCCTGCTCTGGCGCGAAACTGGACAAAGGAAATGGGTGTAGCCACCCCTCTTTCCAAACCCTCCCATAGGTGGGTCCACAGAGTTAGTCCAACCCCTTTCTTAGGTATAAGTAAGGAACCCCTGGCAACAGGACTTTAGATATCCCTGGATGAAACTCTGCAACTGAATCCTGGAACTTCGACGCTCTACTCAAGACTAGAGGACTGAAGAAATCTCCCTTGGGGTCAAGGAGTGACTCCCATGCTTGGCAGGCACAAACGAAGCATTTGCCGGTCTGCATCTCCGAAGCTCCCGCCGGACTCCGAAGTACCTGAGCCCAGGAAGAGGATTTCCAGACTTCTCAGAGGCCGACCCGAGTCCCCAGCAAAGCTGAGACCCGCAGCCCTCACGAGTGACGTGGAACCGGAACTCCTGGACACTGTGCACATTTGCTAGTGCATCGACTTCTCGACATCTCTTGAAGTCCTGCTTTGGGTTACTTGTAGCCCAGGCCCCGAGCACCATTTGCACCGAAGATTGTGAGCCTACACTCCACGAGTGTTCCGTGGGCCCGCTTCTTGCATTTCAGCTCGAGGCTCCTTCGCGATCCCTGGTCCGTCGACTGGTGGGTCCCTGAGAAGGCAACTCTGATTTTCTTTGGGCGTTTCTGGTTGCTTCAGACGTGCCCTAACTCCCCACCAAGTGGTGAGTCCCTCAGACCTTGCTGGTCTGCTCCGAAGCATCTTTCTCCTTTCTGCGTGGGTTGCTGTTGCCAAGGGTTGTTGTGTTCAATCCGGACACCAACGCTGCAGCACTCGACATCCTTCGTGGGGCAGCTCGAATCCAGCTCCTGGTCGTCGTCGACGCCTCCTGGTCCTCGTGGCTGAAGAGTCAAGCTTCACCTCTTTCACCTGAAGCACTCGACATCGGTGGGCATTCGACTATCGTGCCCCTGGTCACTGGCAAGTGACCCAGACTCTGTCCCCTCTGCCTTCAGGTTCTTCTCATCTCCGATCCAGGCTTGGATCTCTTCGGACACTTCGCATCTTCCTGGCAGCAGCACTTCTCTGCAGACTGCCATTGAAAACGACAACGCGACCCGACACCGTTTGACACCTATGCACCCGGCTTCCCTGGGTGAGGTAACTCGAGTACTCCGGTGCTCCCGTGGGTGTTGACCCTAGAACTGTCTAAGTCCAAGAGGGTTTGGTCCTAATCCATTTCTAAGTGTCCTTAAACTCTAAAACTCTTACTGCGACTTTCCCATAGACTCTAACGGAGCTCGCGGCTGTGTTCACACACAGCACACAGCCCCCGTGGGTCCCCTGTGTCACTACCTTGGGTGGTTCCTTGGGGTCCCAGCGATTCTACAGGCTCTAGGCCTTGTGTCTACTGAAGTCGTGGTTCTTATACCACTTTCTTAATATATGGTTTGGTACGCCCCTAGGGCTAATCGTATATTGTGCTATTTTACTGTGCTATTTGACTTGTAACTGTGTACTTTCACCTCTAGCCTCATAAAGAGACTATTGGGTAGTGTTTAGTAATAAATACATATATTTTACATATAGACCTGGTGTGGTTCTCCTTTCATTTGGTCATTCATGAGATTATAACTGGTAAAACAATAGCTTAACACTCCTTCAAGACTTAGCCTGAAGGCTGCTCTCCATAGCTACCACTAGGATAGCTTTCAATAAAGGTTGTCTTTAAACCTATCATCAATAAAGGTCGATTGGACTGGTGCAAGGTGCCCACTATAACTAGTGGACAGCATATGCCAGGCCAACTTCTCACGTTGGTGGCAGCGGTGGGATTAAAGCTTGCCTTGTTTTACCAGATAATCTCAAGTGTGTGACTAACTGAAAACCACTAAAGGTACCTGAGGTACATATAAATTCAAGCTTAGAAATACAGTAAGTTCTACTGAACTTGTGTGTCAAGGGCTTAGCACACCCTTCCTACAACTCAAGAGAGTTTAGTAGGCCACACTAGAGTAGGTAGTGCATACACCACACCTCACTAGTGATGTCTTCAAGGCCAGGAACCAGTGGGTCCCTGCCAGAAGCCAGTGGGCTTCTACCATCTAAGTATGACAACCTCCCATTCTTCGAATTGAGAGCATTGTGCAAGACTAGGAAGCTGAAGACAGGCAAAAGTGCCAACACCCAACGTCTCATGGAGATGCTTCTGCTGGATGATCTCAGAAGACCCCTAGGGTCTGAAGGGGTAGGCAGAGAGGGTGGGGCAGAAAATGAGGAAGGGCCCAGGGGTGAAGAAACCCAGGACCTGACCTCTGAAGCTGACCAGGAAGATGACAATGATCTTGCCCTGGACAATCCAGCTCCTCCTGCAGATGAGGAGGTGGACCAGAATGGCCTCCTCTTTGTCCCACCAGGAAGAGTTGTGAGTGTGCCTAGAAGGTCCAGATCTCCTTCTCAGGAGTCTAACCATTCTGACACCTCAGTAGGGACCTCTGTTTCCTCTCATAGGAGGGAATCCTCTCATGAAAGGAAAGAGAGACTGCTCAAGTATGAAGAAGCTCAGCTTAGGATCAGAAGAGAGCAGTTGGCTATAGACAGGGAGTCCCTAGAGCTTCATAGACAAAGAAGAAAGTTGGGACTAGAGTTCCATGGTGGCAGCAATTTCCCTAGTGTTAGGGAAAGGTCTTAGACCATAGAAACCTAAGCAAGATTGACCCACCCCACCAGAGTGGAGATGACATCCACAAAAGGATTACTGCACTGGAAAGGGCCTGTAAAGTTCAGAGGGTCCCCCAGGAGCAGTGGGCAACAATCTTGTGGCTCTCCTTTGCAGACAAAGGTAGAGACAAGCTCCTCACTGTAAGAGAAGAGGATGCAGACAATTACAAAATCTTGAAGAGTGCTCTGATTGATGGGTTTGGCCTAACCACTGAACAGTATAGGTTGAAGTTCAGAGACACCCAAAAGGCTCAGACTCAAGACTGGGTTGACTTTGTAGATTGTGCTACTAAGGCTCTGGAAGGTTGGATAATTGGCAGCAAAGTGCATGACTTTATAGGATTGTACAATTTGATTATGAGGGAGCAGATCCTTAATAATTGTCAAAACCAGCTTTTACACCAGTACCTGGTGGACTCTGATCTGACCTCTCCCCAAGAATTGGGAAAGAAGGCAGACAAATGGGTCAGAACCAGGGTAAGGCCTAAGAATCAAGGTGGTGACCAGAAGAAAGATTCTACCAAGTCCCAAGAGAAAGGTGGGGATAAATCTAAGGATAAGTCCAGTACAGGGCCCCAAAAGTCCTCTTCTGGGGGTGGGTCCCAAACTCCTTCCTCTCCTGAAAAGAAACCCTATTGCCATGTCTGTAAAAAGCCTGGACACTGGAAAACAGATCCCAGTTGTCCCAGGATTGGCAATAAAGAAAATGTTCCACCAACTAACACTAGCACCCCTCCTGGTACTACCAGTAGTAATCCCCCAGTTGGGAGTAGTGCACCCAAAAAGTTAGGTGCTTTTGCAAGTGGAACAGAGGTGGGCCCTAATTTAGGAAGGGCCCCCTCACCTGCCTCCTCTGACTCTGATGGTGGTATGGGATTTGCCACCTTTACCATAGGTCCCAATGCATTGGGCAGGTACAGATTGGAGCCACTGATTAATGGTCAGAAAGCTGTGGCATTCAGGGACACAGGGGCTAGTGTCATCATGGTGACAGGGAAACTAGTCTCCCCTCAGCAGCTTTTACCTGAGTTTAA
The DNA here is from genome assembly GCA_963921515.1 of Calotriton arnoldi. Lineage (NCBI taxonomy): Eukaryota > Metazoa > Chordata > Amphibia > Caudata > Salamandridae > Calotriton > Calotriton arnoldi. The sequence continues at coordinate 719,901 of CAWUFW010006557.1, forward strand.
ATACCAAGAGACCAACATTGATGGTGTCAGAACAGATCACCCCATGGCCATAGTCAATCTCAGCTGGGGAGGGGTCACAGGCCCAAAGAGAGTGGCAGTGTCCCCAAACTTACTTGTAGATTGTCTAATGGGCAATGACCTGGAAATTTCAGCCTGGGCTGAAGTTGAACATCAAGCCCATCTCAGAAGGCTGGGCGTCCCTGAGAGAGTTAGTGGGGCTGTGAGGGCCACAGACCAACCCCAGGGAAATTTTGGAGTGATGGAGCCTGAAAGAATGGCTCACTCTCCTCCACAAGAGAGCCCAAGGGTTGAAGAAAAGTCTTCTTCCCCCCAGACTATAGGTAAGGGTCAGCTTCCTCAGGGAACTGATCCTACCCCTAGTGAAGGAACTGCCCCAGAGGTGGTCAGGCCTGTCCTGGCAACACCCCTGATGGCACGGGACCCTTCCAAGGTGGTACCCAGTCTGGAGCAGGTAACCTGCCCCTCTCTACCCTGCCTCAGTCAGCCCAGGGCTGCAGAGGTCAGGGAGGTCAGGGCCCCCTGTCCAGAGGAACCCCCCCCATCCAGAGGAACCCCCCCATCAGCAGATTAGGGGCATCCAGTCTAGTAGCCCTAGCCAGGTGAAAATTCCTCAACACACTGAGGGATCCCCCATACCTTTGTGTAGGGACCTCCCCAGAAGGACTCTGTTAGGCAAGGGCAAACCTGGGACCAAAAGGTTCCAAACCTGCCATGTTCCTCCAGTGTTCCATCCAAAGGGACCCAACCCCCAGCTGTAGGCAGCCAAAGGTTGACCCTTAGAGCAAAGTGCAACTCAGTCATGGAAAGACAGGCATACATGGTGACCAGTGATCTGAGGGAGCTGAGACCAACTTTCCTCGGGTCTCACTTCCCTACTCAGACACCTCATCAGCCTTTTACTTTACTAAAGCACACCATAGGCAGTAATTCCCCATGGTGGAGACCCTCTCATACCCTTAGGGTGAGGGATAGCTTAGTGGACCATAAGACAGGGGGTAACCATGCTAGTGCAGGTACTTCCTTATATGGCCACTTAGTCAATATAGGCTCAACTGGCCAAGGTTAGCCTTATCTCCTTTCGTTTGGGGGGGAGGGGGGTTATGTAGGAAGGTGAAATCTGACTACATGGTTGCCCCCACTTTTTTTCTGGTGTTTTGATGGTTTTTGACTTAGTTTGGCTGGGAACCTGCTATTCAGGTCCCCAACCTATCTGCTTTCTCTTATAAATTGATTCCATGTACTTTAGGTACACCACAGATTGGATTCTGGAGTGCCCTTATAAGTCCCTAGTATATGGTATGCTATGTACCCAGGGCATAGGTACACCAGAGGCCTACCAGGGGCTGAAGCATGTATTGTGCCACCCCTGGAAAGCCATCCAAAATGACACCACAGGACTGCTACTGTAGCCTGAGTGAGGTGGTGCACGCACCCCTTACAGAGATATAGGTTCACTATATCTCACCTATCACTGCACATAGAAACCTATCAGTCACCCCTATGGCAGGCCTTATCAATCCTGAAGGCAGGGTGCTTGGTTATATGTGAGAGGGTGCCCATGCATGAGCAGAGCACCCCTGCAGCCTTCGGAATATATCCTCCGGGGTTGTCTTTGGTGCAGCCTGACCATATACTCTTAAGTGCATTATAACCAAACGGTAAATGCTAACTTTGGACTGGCTGCACGGAAACATGTTGTGTTTGGTGTCAAACACCTTGGAATCATAGCCCCATACCAGTAACTGGCGTGGGAGTATGATCCCACCCTTCTAGAGGGAGATACATGACAGCACTGGTTTACCCGGTAGAAACTTTACAGAGCCTGGCATCACAAAATGGATGCTGCAGCCACAGACACAAGTCTGGCCTCCTGCTGCTGACCGAAACTCCGGCAGGGGAGCCCTGGACAATAGGTTTCCTGTCACAGGGAGGTGTAACCACCTCCCAGACAGGCTGATGTGTATTGGGGCTGGGTGGGTGCACTCCAAGAGTGCTTTGAAGTCCTGCACTGGGCGCACATTTGGTATCCTCGTGCATACCCCAGTTCAAACCGGTTGCAGGGGCTGCCAGCCCCTGCTCTGGCACGAAACTGGACAAAGGAAATGGGTGTAGCCACCCCTCTTTCCAAACCCTCCCATAGGTGGGTCCCCAGAGTTAGTCCAACCCCTTTCTTAGGTATAAGTAAGGAACCCCTGGCAACAGGACTTTAGATATCCCTGGACGAAACTCTGCAACTGAATCCTGGAACTTCGACGCTCTACTCAAGACTAGAGGACTGAAGAAATCTCCCTTGGGGTCAAGGAGAGACTCCCCTGCTTGGCAGGCACCAACGAAGCATTTGCCGGTCTGCATCTCCGAAGCTCCCGACAGACTCCGAAGTACCTGCAGCCCAGGAAGAGGATTTCCAGACTTCTCAGAGGCCGACCCGAGTCCCCAGCAAAGCTGAGACCTGCAGCCCTCACGAGTGACGTGGAACCGGAAATCCTGGACACTGTGCACATTTGCTAGTGCATCGACTTCTCGACGTCTCTTGAAGTCCTGCTTTGGGTTATTTGTAGCCTAGGCCCGAGCACCATTTGCATCGAAGATTGTGAGCCTACTCTCCACGAGTGTTCCGTGGGCCCGCTTCTTGCATTTCCGCTCGAGGCTCCTTCGCGATCCCTGGTCCGTCGACTGGTGGGTCCCTGAGAAGGCAACTCTGATTTTCTTTGGTCGTTTCTGGTTGCTCCAGACGTGCCCTAACTCCCCACCAAGTGGTGAGTCCCTCAGACCTTGCTGGTCTGCTCCGAAGCATCTTTCTCCTTTCTGCGTGGGTTGCTGTTGCCAAGGCTTGTTGCGTTCAATCCAGACACCAACGCTGCAGCACTCGACATCCTTCGTGGGACAGCTCGAATCCAGCTCCTGGTCGTCGTCGACGCCTCCTGGTCCTCGTGGCTGAAGAGTCAAGCTTCACCTCTTTCACCTGAAGCACCCGACATCGGTGGGCATTCGACTATCGTGCCCCTGGTCACTGGCAAGTGACCCAGACTCTGTCCCCTCTGCTTTCAGGTTCTTCTCATCTCCGATCCAGGCTTGGATCTCTTCGGACACTTCGCATCTTCCCGGCAGCAGCACTTCTCTGCAGACTGCCATTGAAAACGACGACGCGACCCAACACCGTTTGACACCTATGCACCCGGCTTCCCTGGGTGAGGTAACTCGAGTACTCCGGTGCTCCCGTGGGTGTTGACCCTAGAACTGTCCAAGTCAAAGATGGTTTGGTCCTAGTCCATTTCTAAGTGTCCTTAAACTCTAAAACTCTTACTGCGACTTTCCCGTAGACTCTAACGGAGCTCGCGGCTGTGTTCACACACTGCACACAGCCCCCGTGGGTCCCCTGTGTCACTACCTTGGGTGGTTCCTTGGGGTCCCAGCGATTCTACAGGCTCTAGGCCTTGTGTCTACTGAAGTCGTGGTTCTTATACCACTTTCTAAATATATGGTTTGGTACGCCCCTAGGGCTAATCGTATATTGTGCTATTTTACTGTGCTATTTGACTTGTAACTTGTGTACTTTCACCTCTAGCCTCCTAAAGAGACTATTGGGTAGTGTTTAGTAATAAATACATATATTTTATATATATACCTGGTGTGGTTCTCCTTTCATTTGGTCATTCATGAGATTATAACTGGTAAAACAATAGCTTAACACTCCTTCAAGACTTAGCCTGAAGGCTGCTCTCCATAGCTACCACTAGGATAGCTTTCAATACAGGTTGTCTTTAAACCTATCATCAATAAAGGTCGATTGGACTGGTGCAAGGTGCCCACTATAACTAGTGGACAGCATATGCCAGGCCAACTTCTCACAATATTCACCAGCACGTTCGCACATTTATTCAGACCGCGCTCTTCCTGCTTTTAACCCTTGACACCACGGGATACTTAATAAATTCTTTATTCTCCTGGTAGTCAATTTTAATTCACTTACTTTATACACTGCATCACGCACTTTCACCACACTGTTTCATGCTTCATCGATCTTAGGAGATCTAGCCCTTGGATAACACTAAAACATCCGCGAGCTCCTCCTTTACACTAGCAAGGAGTTGCAGCTCCTTGGCTGCACCAGGTTGCAGCCAAGAGGAGATCCCAAATGATGAAGCATGCCACTTCGGTGGGTGATGGGATTCCGTCCTCTTAAATAGGACTTCCTTTATTCGTGTTTTCCTGTTGGGTGCGCTGGTTACTTGTCTGTATATAATTAATTTTTTCTAGGGACCCGCGGATTCTTTGTTGTTGTTACATCACCCAGAGCTCCACTGAGGACACCACCAATGGCTGAATTGAAGCACATCACCAAGGGCTACACTGAAGCACATCACCCAGGGCTACACTGAGGCACATCACCCAGGGCTACACTGAGGCACATCACCCAGGGCTGCACTAAGGCACATCACCCAGGGCTACACTGAGGCACATCACCCAGTGGTGCCCAGAGTTGTATTACACAATAATTAACGGAGTTGTATCAGTAGTGCTACACATGGTGTACATATCTTTGTGTTCCCACATGCCCCATCACACAAGGCTACACTGAGGCACATCACCCAGGGCTGCACTAAGGCACATCACCCAGGGCTACACTGAGGCACATCACCCAGTGGTGCCCAGAGTTGTATTACTCAATAATTAACTGAGTTGTATCAGTAGTGCTACACATGGTGTACATATCTTTGTGTTCCCACATGCCCCATCACACAAGGCTCCACTGAGGCACATCACCCAGGGCTCCACAGAGGCAAATCGCCCAGGACTCCTCTGAGGCATATCACCCAGGATTCCACTGAAGTAAATCACTCAGGGCTCCACTGAGGCACATCAACTAGGGCTCCACTGAGGCACATCACCGAGGGCTCACTGGGGCACATCACACGGGCTCCTCTGATGCACATCACTCAGAGTTCTTCTGAGGCACATCACCCAGGGCTCCTCTGAGACATATCACCCAGGACTCCTCTGAAGCACATCACGCAGGGCTCCTCTGAAGCACATCACCCAGGGCTACACTGAGACACATCACTCAGGGCTACACTGAGGCACATCACCCATTGCTCCTCTGATGCACATCACTCAGGGCTCTTCTGAGGCACATCACCCAGGGCTCCTCCGAGACATTTCACCCAGGACTCCTCTGAAGCACATCACACAGGGTTCCACTAAGGCACATCACATGGGACTCCTCCGAGGCACATCACACGGGACTCCTCTGAGGCACATCACGCAGGGCTCCACTGAGGCACATCACCTGGGGCTCCACTGAGGCACATCACACGGGACTACTCCGTGGCACATCACCCGGAGCTCCTCTGAGGCATATCATCCAGGGCACAGGGCTCCTCCGAGGCATAAGACCCAGTGGTTCCTAGAGTTGTGTTACTCAATGATAAACTGAGTTGTATCACTAGTGCTCCGCATGGTTTACATATCTGTGTGCTCCCCATGCCACATCACCCAGGGCTACACTGAGGCACATCACCCAGGGCCCAACTGAGGCACATCACCTAGGGCGCCTCTGAGGCACATCACCCAGGGCTCCTCTGAGGCACATCACCCATGGGTCCACTGAAGCACATTGCTCACTGAAGCACATCACACAGGGCTTCACTAAGGCACATCACCCAGGGCTCCTCTGAGACACATGACTCAGTGGTTCTCAGAGTTGTGTTACTCAATGAATAACTGAGTTGTATCAGTAGTGCTCCACATGGTGTACATAACTTTGGTCTCCCAAATGCCACATCACACAGGGCTCCACTGAGGCACATCACCCAGGGCTTCGCCAACGCACTTCACCTAGGGCTCCTCTAAGGCACATCACCCCGGCCTCCTCTGAGGCACATAACCCAGGGCCCCACTGAGGCTCATCACCCAGGAAATCCACTGAGGCAAATCACCCAGGGCTCTACTGAAGCACATCACCCAGCGCTGCACTGAAGCACATCAGCCAGGACTTCTCTGAAGCACATCACCCAGGGTTCCACTGAGGCATATCACCCGGGGGTCCACTGAGGCACATCACTGAGTGGTTCCCAAAGTTTTGTTACTTACTGATTAACTGAGTTGTATCACTGGTGCACCACGTGGTTTATATACCTGTGTGCTCCCCTGTGCCACATCACCCACGGCTCCACTGAGTCACATCACACAGGGCTCCACTGAGGCACATCACCCACTGCTCCTCTGAGGCACATCACTCAGGGCTCTTCTGAGGCACATCACCCAGGACTCCTCTGAGGCATATCACCCAGGACTCCTCTGAAGCACATCACGCAGGGCTCCACTGAGGCACATCACCTGGGGCACAGGGCTCCTCCGAGGCATAACACCCAGTTGTTCCTAGAGTTGTGTTACTCAATGATAAACTGAGTTGTATCACTAGTGCTCCACATGGTTTACATATCTGTGTGTTCCCTCATGCCACATCACCCAGGCTTCACTGAGGCACATCACCCAGGGCCCCACTGAGGCACATCACCCAGGGCTCTCCTGAGGCACATCACCCATGAGTCTACTGAAGCACATCGCTCACGGCTACACTGAAGCACATCATACAGTGCTCCACTGAGGCACATCACCTGGGGCACCCTTGAGGCACATCTCCCGGGACTCCTCTGAGGCACATTACTGGGGCTCCTCTGAGGCATTTCACCCAGGTCACAGGGCTCCTCCGAGGCATAACACCCAGTGGTTCCTAGAGTTGTGTTACTCAATGATAAACTGAGTTGTATCACTAGTGCTCCACATGGTTTACATATCTGTGTGTTCCCTCATGCCACATCATCCAGGGCTCCACTGAGGCACATCACCCAGGGCCCCACTGAGGCACATCACCCAGGGCTCCTCTGAGGCACATCACCCATGAGTCTACTGAAGCACATCGCTCACGGCTACACTGAAGCACATCATACAGTGCTCCACTGAGGCACATCGCCAGGGGCTCTTCTGAGGCACATCACCCAGTGCCCCACTGAGGCACATCACCAAGGGCTCCTCTGAGATACATGTTGAGTTATGCAATGAATAACTGAGTTGTATCAGTAGTGCTCCACATGGTGTACATATCTTTGTGCTCCCACATGCCACATCACACAGGGCTCCACTGAGGCACATCACTAATTGCTCTCCTGGGGCACATCACCCAAGTGCTCCACTGAAGCACATCGCCTAGAGCTCCTCTAAGGCACATCAACCAAGGTTCCACTGAGGCACACCACCCAGGGCTCCACTGAGGCACATCACCTAGGGCTCCTCTAAAGCACATCAACCATGGTTACACTGAAGCACATCACCCGGGGCTCCTCTGAGGCATATCACCCGGAGCTCGTCTGAGGCTCATCACCCGGGGCTCCTCTGAGGCACATAATCCGGGGCTCCTCTGAGGCTCATCACCCAGGGCTTTCCTAAAGCACATCACCCAGGGCTACACTGAGGCACACCACCCAGGGCTACACTGAGGCACATCACCCAGGGCACCTCTGAGGCACATCACACAGGGCTTCCCTGCGACACATCACCCACGGCTCTTCTGAGGCACATCACCCGGGGCTCCACTGAAGCACATCACCCAGGGCTCCTCTGAGGCACATCACCCAGGGCTCCACTGAGGCACATCACCCAGGGCTCCACTGAAGCACATCACCCAGGACTTCTCCAAAGCACATCACCCAGGGCTCCATTGAAGCACATCACCCAGGGATCCTCTAGGGCACATCATCCAGGGTTTGACTGAGGCACATCACTAAGTGCTCTCCTGAGACACATCACTAAGTGCTCTCCTGGGGCACATCGCCCAGGACTCCTCTGAGGTGCATCACTAGTTCTGTCCTTGTTGACATAAATGTGTACTCCCCTACTGACATTGCCCAGTGTTCCTGTACTGCGTGGTATGCAGTGCTCTAACGTAACGCTCACAATGTCTCCCCTTAAGCACATTTCACAGTGCTCCCACTAGGCACCTCCCCAATGCTTACCAGACTCATGATTCAGTGTGAGCCAGAGGCTCATCACCCAGTTCTCCCCTAAGATGCATCAACTAGTGCTCCCTTGAGGTGCATCTCTTAGTGCTCCTCTGAGGCACCTCACACTGTGTGAGTCACACAGTGCTATGCAAAGGCACCTGATTCAGTTCTACTCTTGAGGCACCTCCCCCAGTTCGACCCCGACACACCCCACAGTGCTCCTCTGAGGTGCATCACTAGGGCTTGCCTCCCATATACTCCTTCTCTTGTGGACCTTGATGCACTCCGGAGCCTGTGATTCACAGAGGCACATGACCCGGGGCTCCTCTGATGCACATCGCCATGGGCTCCACTGAGGCACATCAACTGGGGCTCCTCTGATGCACATCGCCCTATGTCCCCTGCTGCACATGGTAAGGTACGACTATTCGCCTGTGTGTAATGATGCCTGTGTGTGAGCTGGTCTGTGAACATGGGCAGCTGTATCACTGATGGACTTTGTGTAAATGGCATCTGTGGATGGGTTGATCTATCTGCACGTGTACATGCATTTGAAATTAATCTTTGTCAATGGCTGTGACAGTGCCTGTTTATTAATTGCTGTGGAATGGCCTGGGCACGAGGCAGTTTCTACTTTGTCTTAAGTGCAGTATCCCACAGTCTTCAATCTCTACTTTTCTCTACTTTGGATTGAGACCGTGAAAATTCAACCCCACATCAGACTCGCAATATTTAGTGGACAAGTCTGTGTTTCTTTCCCACTGAGGTCCAGCTAGGGAAGCTTTTAGGGCCAAGGACAGAATATCTTCGGACACTGTGGGCTGCCCGACGTCCACGAAGGGGACCCTCTTAAGAGGGCGGCCCCTTTAGTGCCACAAGATGGCACACAGGACAGCCCAGCGTCGCGAGACCCCTTCGGGGTCCCGCTCGTCGTTTCCGGCCCAGGTGGGGGAAGGGGAGAGGTATTTATTTATTTATTTATGCGTTTTTATATAGCGCGGACTTTACCCGAAGGTGTCAGAGCGCTTCACAATAGGAACAGTAACGTTACATGAGGAGAAAATTACAAGTGGGCATGTTACAAAAGCAAACGTTACGTTGCATGAGGAAAAAGTGACAATTGTGCATGTAACAAAAGCAAACAAGATACAAGAAGAGGTAGCAAACGATACGTTACAAGAGGAAAAAGTGACAAGTGTGCATGTTACATAAGCATACAAGATACAAGTAGAGGTATAATACTGCAATAAGTGGCAGTCGCTCAAAACACAAGAACACACTAGGAAGGCACTTCTATAGGCATGGAGTACAGAATTTCCTATAGTGAAAGAACTTCCTTGAAGGAATAGAGAGGGCGTGAATTAGATTTGGAAGTGTCTTTGAAAGAGGAGACATTTGAGGTCAGTTTTGAAAGACCGGGAAGAGGTGGTGGTCCGGAGCTGAGGCGGAAGTGAGTTCCAGATTCTTACCGCGTTGCCTGAAAAGGATTGGGCCATCGATCTTTCCCTTTTGATATAAGGTATAAGTTCCTCCTCTGCCCACCTAGCGGCCTCTTTCTCCTCACCCCTGACGCCGTTTGGTTGTGTTCCCAGGAGCTGCCTGGTGAGTGCAGACCCTTTAACCCCCCCACCCCCGGTCCCCTCTTTCGGGGGTTGTATCAGGGCAGGGCGGCATGGCCTGGTGCGGGCCGCCTTGGTGGGGGGAGTGTTCGGTCAGCTTCCAGTTGAACACGGGCTTCTCCGCCGGGCTGCCTCCGGCCCCGCGTGGGCTCTGGGGGTGCCTGGTTTGGAGGAAGGGGGAGCCCGCGGCATCTTGGCATTTTGCCCGTCTGGGTGGTGGAATTAGAGGCGTCCCCCCCCTCCGTAGCGGAGGGTGGGCCAGCCTAGGGCCTACGGGGGCATCTGCCCACGTGGGCATGATGCCTGGGAAGCTGGGGAAGCCAAACAGCTCCGAGTATGCGGCCTCAGGATGATGGTCGTGTGCTCCGGTCGGCTATCCCCAGATGGTAAATTATCATCGGCGAGATGTCATGGTCCGAAGCACACCTGCTTCCCTCGGACATCAGGCCGCGCAGGGGCGGCTTGCCGTGTGCGTTGTCGCCGGTGGCCATGCAAGATACCAGTTAGGATATGGGGCTGTTCCTAACCAGGTGACGCCCAAATAATTAAGACAGGATTCTCTGACGTACCACATGCGCCTGTTCCGAGAGTCCCGGGCCGGGTTGAAAGGTGCTACCTTTCCCACAGCGCGTTGGAGCGGGGTGGCCAGCGGGCTTCACTGGGGCGGCACCGTGTCGTCGCGGCCTGTCCCGGTCACTGCTGAGGTTGAGAATGTATTTAGTGGCTGACAGCATGTGACCCGGTGTTGTCCTGTGCTTCGGCCTCCTATTCTTTGGGGTGGACTGCGCCGAGTGCACGAGCCCCGCGGCACTACACCTCCCTTCCTGTCAAACATGCCTCGCTCTTACCGGTGTTGCAGGGGTCCCGGGCCAACATTCCTTTGTTTCTACTACCTCGGTTGCTTGAAGAAGCAATGATTTAGTATTTCTTTTATATCAGTGCCGAAGGCGTTGTTTTCCTGAGCCTTGAAAGTTAAACATTCAGGTTTCTTTCAACTGGGGCTCCTTTATAGCGCTATATTTTATCATGCTGTGAGGGTGATCTGGCAAATGTGACAATAAACAGGAACAGAGCTGGGAGCGACATCTATCACACAGCAAATGGGGAGCGACTGAAAACACAGACGGGCAGAAACCAACTAAAAAATTATTAGTGCTTGAATAAAGGAGCGCGTCCCTCATTACAGTCAAAGGACACCGAAGCCCAACTCAAAATGGAACAGTTGTGGGCGGGACCCTGGCAGGTCCGGCGGCCGCTCTCCTTCGTTTTCTTCCGGCTGTACGTGCTTTGGGGAGCAGGGGCAGGAGCGTACCTCACTTCCTATGGGGATGTCGCAGATCGCTATCCCTCGGACCGCCGTTTCCGCCCCATTGTTGGGGAGTGGTTGGGATAGGGCAGCGAGCGCAGACACGCCCCTCCTCCCGCTGCCTACAGCTGTGCAGGGAATGCATCGCCATGGTTTGGGAACAATTTTCTCATACCACCTACATTTCGGCCCGACTGGGGGCACATATTGTCAGAGGCTGCAAGATACCACTTATATCAATGTTATTCACATTAAAGGGGACCTAACTAACACAATATTGTGCACAATGCATTCATGACTCTTGGACAGGGGCAGGATCAGTGTGGAATATGAACTGTTTGGACTGTGCTGTTTGTCCTCTCAAAATTTCAATTGCATTTATGAACGAGGAGGCCCCATCCACTGAGGGAAGGGTAGATGCACAGATAAGTGTAGCGTATTTGAAAATCCCTTGAAGGTACTACTCCCTTGGCACAGTCTGATCAGTTCAGAATGGTGCAATTTTTATATTCTTACACAATAGCCACAGTTGTTGCTTAATTACCTTATGCAACTACCAAACAGCGACAAAGTCAATAGTCCTGGCTGGCCACAGCGCCTAGGTGACAGGATGAGTAACCACATGGGTAGAATGGTAGAAGACTTGTCTGGTCCTCATTGTGGGGTACATGGAGGACTTTTTCATGAAGTTATCTTCAGATCAGTATATGTGACATACAATTGGTTTTGTACACGGCAGGGGAGGGGCCTAACATTTTCTCCCGTCTAGTTAGTCACGGAGTACGCACTTGTCAAATTTGTACCTTGTTTAAACCCACAAGGTGAGAAAGTCAAGTCTGGACTTCCGAAAGTAGGGCAATGGCCCACCACTGCTATTTTCAGCAGCAAGTTCACCTGTGCTAAATCTGACTGGGTGGTTTTTTCTGGTGCGCGGCACCGTCACTTAATTGTCACCACCAGCGCCTCTGACAGTCTGCCACTAGGTGGCACTGTCTGGCTTTTAGAGAGGACCACTACAACAGGCACCGAGTAAGTCAAGATCATTGTTGAGTATTGCCTTCTGCCCAAGCCATCCTTTTAGCCTTGGGGGGCCTGGATTGCCTCATTTGTCACACTTCGAGTTCAAGTTAAATAGAGGCTTGTCAGCTCTGTAATTTCGATTGCCACGTTTGCTGCGCTTCAAGGACAGAGGTTGAATGTCACCTGACAAGTTCTGCTTGCATTTTAGGTTTACATTGGGTTTGGTGATTACATTATCCTTTCACTTGCGGTCAGAGAAAGAAGATAATCTGGTTGGATATAGCAGTGCATGATTTGGGACACTTAGCAGTAAAGCCGGCAAACATGAAGCACATAGATCGTCATCAGGTAGGGGGATGCAGATGTGTCAGTTCAGGACCAGGTGGAAGCAGGTTTGGGGATTTGCTTGGTTTACATCCAAGGGGCTGTTCTAGGACATGTTGGTCCTTTGGACATCGAGGGCTGCTTGTGGCAGCCGAAGTCTCTGGCATTTTGCCTGTCTGACGTCATCCAAGGGTGTTACTTCAGAGACATTTTAGGTATGTCCTTGGTTCATTGCGCGGCTTATTATGTTTTCATGGCTATAGACATTCAATGCTCTTGGCCACATGCTCCGAAGTGCATCTAAGCGGGGCAGGCACATAGCATAGGGGACAGCCACAAACGTATTATCCACTAATTGAGTTAGGCATGGTGCAGGCCAGGAGGTATGCCAGTAGTAACTGGGGTGGTGTGGTGAGCAAAAGAATGATGGATTTAACCCAGATCCTTGTGACTGGGGGTGAATGTTTGCATTGTCCAGCATTCCGTCCATCAATTGTTTCTTTTGCAATTGTCGCCCTAAGTGGGAAGGGTATGCCCAGACGTGGATCCCGTGCTCACTACACCACTGGAATCAAGCTAGCCTGGCTGAAGAAGGGTGATGCCCTGAAACCGGTCCCAGGATGCTTGTTTCCGGTCCAGTGAGGACCTGGCTTGGCAGTTCGGGCTGGACTGTTCCCACAAGGAACAGGGTCAAGACTGATTTGCATATGGCTGGGTCCAAACTGGGGTGGTGTGGTGAGCAAAAGAATGATGGATTTAACCCAGATCCTTGTGACTGGGGGTGAATGTTTGCATTGTCCAGCATTCCGTCCATCAATTGTTTCTTTTGCAATTGTCGCCCTAAGTGGGAAGGGTATGCCCAGACGTGGGTCCCGTGCTCACTACACCACTGGAATCAAGCTAGCCTGGCTGAAGAAGGGTGATGCCCTGAAACCGGTCCCAGGATGCTTGTTTCCGGTCCAGTGAGGACCTGGCTTGGCAGTTCGGGCTGGACTGTTCCCACAAGGAACAGGGTCAAGACTGATTTGCATATGGCTGGGTCCAAACTGGGGTGGTGTGGTGAGCAAAAGAATGATGGATTTAACCCAGATCCTTGTGACTGGGGGTGAATGTTTGCATTGTCCAGCATTCCGTCCATCAATTGTTTCTTTTGCAATTGTCGCCCTAAGTGGGAAGGGTATGCCCAGACGTGGGTCCCGTGCTCACTACACCACTGGAATCAAGCTAGCCTGGCTGAAGAAGGGTGATGCCCTGAAACCGGTCCCAGGATGCTTGTTTCCGGTCCAGTGAGGACCTGGCTTGGCAGTTCGGGCTGGACTGTTCCCACAAGGAACAGGGTCAAGACTGATTTGCATATGGCTGGGTCCAAACTGGGGTGGTGTGGTGAGCAAAAGAATGATGGATTTAACCCAGATCCTTGTGACTGGGGTTGAATGTTTGCATTGTCCAGCATTCCGTCCATCAATTGTTTCTTTTGCAATTGTCGCCCTAAGTGGGAAGGGTATGCCCAGACGTGGGTCCCGTGCTCACTACACCACTGGAATCAAGCTAGCCTGGCTGAAGAAGGGTGATGCCCTGAAACCGGTCCCAGGATGCTTGTTTCCGGTCCAGTGAGGACCTGGCTTGGCAGTTCGGGCTGGACTGTTCCCACAAGGAACAGGGTCAAGACTGATTTGCATATGGCTGGGTCCAAACTGGGGTGGTGTGGTGAGCAAAAGAATGATGGATTTAACCCAGATCCTTGTGACTGGGGGTGAATGTTTGCATTGTCCAGCATTCCGTCCATCAATTGTTTCTTTTGCAATTGTCGCCCTAAGTGGGAAGGGTATGCCCAGACGTGGGTCCCGTGCTCACTACACCACTGGAATCAAGCTAGCCTGGCTGAAGAAGGGTGATGCCCTGAAACCGGTCCCAGGATGCTTGTTTCCGGTCCAGTGAGGACCTGGCTTGGCAGTTCGGGCTGGACTGTTCCCACAAGGAACAGGGTCAAGACTGATTTGCATATGGCTGGGTCCAAACTGGGGTGGTGTGGTGAGCAAAAGAATGATGGATTTAACCCAGATCCTTGTGACTGGGGGTGAATGTTTGCATTGTCCAGCATTCCGTCCATCAATTGTTTCTTTTGCAATTGTCGCCCTAAGTGGGAAAGGTATGCCCAGACGTGGGTCCCGTGCTCACTACACCACTGGAATCAAGCTAGCCTGGCTGAAGAAGGGTGATGCCCTGAAACCGGTCCCAGGATGCTTGTTTCCGGTCCAGTGAGGACCTGGCTTGGCAGTTCGGGCTGGACTGTTCCCACAAGGAACAGGGTCAAGACTGATTTGCATATGGCTGGGTCCAAACTGGGGTGGTGTGGTGAGCAAAAGAATGATGGATTTAACCCAGATCCTTGTGACTGGGGGTGAATGTTTGCATTGTCCAGCATTCCGTCCATCAATTGTTTCTTTTGCAATTGTCGCCCTAAGTGGGAAGGGTATGCCCAGACGTGGGTCCCGTGCTCACTACACCACTGGAATCAAGCTAGCCTGGCTGAAGAAGGGTGATGCCCTGAAACCGGTCCCAGGATGCTTGTTTCCGGTCCAGTGAGGACCTGGCTTGGCAGTTCGGGCTGGACTGTTCCCACAAGGAACAGGGTCAAGACTGATTTGCATATGGCTGGGTCCAAACTGGGGTGGTGTGGTGAGCAAAAGAATGATGGATTTAACCCAGATCCTTGTGACTGGGGGTGAATGTTTGCATTGTCCAGCATTCCGTCCATCAATTGTTTCTTTTGCAATTGTCGCCCTAAGTGGGAAGGGTATGCCCAGACGTGGGTCCCGTGCTCACTACACCACTGGAATCAAGCTAGCCTGGCTGAAGAAGGGTGATGCCCTGAAACCGGTCCCAGGATGCTTGTTTCCGGTCCAGTGAGGACCTGGCTTGGCAGTTCGGGCTGGACTGTTCCCACAAGGAACAGGGTCAAGACTGATTTGCATATGGCTGGGTCCAAACTGGGGTGGTGTGGTGAGCAAAAGAATGATGGATTTAACCCAGATCCTTGTGACTGGGGGTGAATGTTTGCATTGTCCAGCATTCCGTCCATCAATTGTTTCTTTTGCAATTGTCGCCCTAAGTGGAAAGGGTATGCCCAGACGTGGGTCCCGTGCTCACTACACCACTGGAATCAAGCTAGCCTGGCTGAAGAAGGGTGATGCCCTGAAACCGGTCCCAGGATGCTTGTTTCCGGTCCAGTGAGGACCTGGCTTGGCAGTTCGGGCTGGACTGTTCCCACAAGGAACAGGGTCAAGACTGATTTGCATATGGCTGGGTCCAAACTGGGGTGGTGTGGTGAGCAAAAGAATGATGGATTTAACCCAGATCCTTGTGACTGGGGGTGAATGTTTGCATTGTCCAGCATTCCGTCCATCAATTGTTTCTTTTGCAATTGTCGCCCTAAGTGGGAAGGGTATGCCCAGACGTGGGTCCCGTGCTCACTACACCACTGGAATCAAGCTAGCCTGGCTGAAGAAGGGTGATGCCCTGAAACCGGTCCCAGGATGCTTGTTTCCGGTCCAGTGAGGACCTGGCTTGGCAGTTCGGGCTGGACTGTTCCCACAAGGAACAGGGTCAAGACTGATTTGCATATGGCTGGGTCCAAACTGGGGTGGTGTGGTGAGCAAAAGAATGATGGATTTAACCCAGATCCTTGTGACTGGGGGTGAATGTTTGCATTGTCCAGCATTCCGTCCATCAATTGTTTCTTTTGCAATTGTCGCCCTAAGTGGGAAGGGTATGCCCAGACGTGGGTCCCGTGCTCACTACACCACTGGAATCAAGCTAGCCTGGCTGAAGAAGGGTGATGCCCTGAAACCGGTCCCAGGATGCTTGTTTCCGGTCCAGTGAGGACCTGGCTTGGCAGTTCGGGCTGGACTGTTCCCACAAGGAACAGGGTCAAGACTGATTTGCATATGGCTGGGTCCAAACTGGGGTGGTGTGGTGAGCAAAAGAATGATGGATTTAACCCAGATCCTTGTGACTGGGGGTGAATGTTTGCATTGTCCAGCATTCCGTCCATCAATTGTTTCTTTTGCAGTAGTAACTGATAGAGCATCGGTAGAGCGTGGTATGGGGCAGGCAGTATTTGGTGCCAACCAGTAGAAGGTAAAGACCCAAGGGGTGGGAGGGGTCCCCCCCTTCCCCAAAGTAGTTGCACACTGGACCCGGGGCCATGTTACAGGCTGCAAGTTGGCATGTCCATTATTGAAGTGAAGGCAGGTAGCCGTACTTAGGGTGGTGTCCCCCCCCCACCCCCTTGGTCCCCATCATCTTGTCCGCGACCGGGTTCGCATTGGCGAAGCTTGGAAGTCAGGTCTGGCGCGACTGGGTTCGCATTGGCAAAGCTTGGAAGTCAGGTCTGGCGCGAGTAGGGGACATCATCCTGGTATCACAGCAGTTATCACCGCAGGCTGAAGGTGAAGGGCTAGCAGGCATTATGGCCATGTTTCAAGCAGGTTGCGGGGGTCAGGTGGGATACCAGGACATTACACTGGCTATACATGTGCAGAAGGATACAGTGCCAGGAGCAGCGTTTCCTCTGCTCGCGATGGGCTATCAGGGGTTGTCTTTCCAGATATGGGTGTGCTGCGTCGCCTAGGAGGCCAGGCCCTCGCTCTCCAAGAGGGTATTTTCAGTTGCATGCTGACAGCTCGCCTCTTACCTTGGTTCAGGTAGAGCAGATATTGAGGCATCTTTACATTGTCAGGCATTGCGGGTTATGGCAAGCTTTCTGTAGTCACTCTTCCTGGATGGGCAGCGTCTGCAGCTTGCAGGGCGGGCCTGGAGCGGAGCGCATCATGCAAGTGGGACTGGGTATCCCAAAGTTTAACGGTACTTCCGTCCGTAAGCCACCCAGGGAGAGAATCATGTTCAGTGTGAATTCTGAGTTACCGAGGGCAACCCTGTGAGGCTTCAGGGTTTGGCGAGGTGCAGTGTTAGTGTGTGAATTTACGGGCAACCTGAGTAGTGGGATACAACGTAATTTCTTGTTTGGCCAGGATCATATGTCTGGGCGAATGGCTTTCCTGCGCTTTGAGTGGGGCACGGGAATGGAGGCATGGGTATTTCCACGACTGAGTAAATTTGGGTGGGGGTCCCAGGCAGGCGCTGGAACAGCTTGCTGTGAAAGCTGCGGCACAGCCTAGGGGGGGGGTGTCTCCCCTCCTATCAACTTTGTTCTTACACCTGGGAAGCTTTGATTTGAATTGCCTGGGTAGGAGGGGACGGCTGAAGGAATGATTTCCTCCAGGTGTAAGTTGAGTGGTAGGGGGGTTGCATTGAGGCAAGAAAAGTGTTTGGCAACTTTACATTTCTTTATTCTGCCAGGATCATAGATCTGGGAGATTGGCCATTTGGGCGTCTGGTGAGTGGCACGTAATGCAGGCATGCTTGAGGTTGTCAGGGAACAAGGTCCCGGGCAAGCGATTCTGCAGCCACTCATTTCGGATAGGGGCAGCAACGACAGCCTTAGGGCAGGCATGGTGGCAGAAGGTATCATGCAGGTGGGACGGTGGGAGTCCCAAAGTGTTAAGTAATAGATTCGTCAATGAGCCAAGCAAAGAAAGGGGGCCTGTGGACATGGAAAGTCTTGGAGTTACTGGCAATCGTTGAATGTACCTGGGGAACCCAGTGCGACACCAGATTCTTGGGGGCTGGCTGTGACGTGTGTAATAAGGTGCAATTTAGCTGTGGTAGTGTTTTGCGTGCCGTGTTTCAAAAAGTTTTGCAACCTTACATTTCTTTATTTGCCAGAAACAGAGGTCTGGGTGATCGGACATCCGAGCATCTTGAGAGTGGCACGGTGGGCAGAAATCTGGTAATAGAGGCACGGTTTTCCGCCACCGAAATCTGTTGGCTGGGACACTCAGGCACACGCTGGAGCTGCTTGTTGGCGAAACAGCAACAGAGACTGGGGGGGGGGGTGCCTCTATTCCCAAAGTCCTGGTTTTACGCCAGGGAGGGAATGATTTGACTTTCCTGGGGAAGAGGGCTCTGCTGCACAGAATGAAGTCCACTGGTGTGAGTTAAGGGACCAATTAGGGACATGTGAACTAGGGCGGTCGGAGTTACCCCCCCCCCTGCCTGGAGTAGCAGCGCTATGGGTAAATTCACTGAGCAGAAGGGGTTTTGCGTTATTAGACATGGTTGCTGCACGCCATATCCACAGGGTGTTTTGAGGAAGTACCAAGGAGCTATGCTCAATGGTAAGCCGGTGCCTCTGGTGGCACAGGCTCACACAGGAAGAGGACTTTGCTTCAAGAAATGAAGACCACAATGTGCAAACTAAGCAACAAGTTGGGGACAAGTGAACCTTGGTGGTCAGATATCACCCCCCGGCTCTTGTGGCATGGAGCTCGGTCAGGGGAGGCTATGGAGGCTGCGCGCAGGAGGGTCAACTGCGCTGAGTTAACGATGCCATGCACAGAGTCTCGGAACAATGGGGGTTCTGTTGATCAGGCATGGCCTGCGGCATGCCAAAGTCCACAGGGAGTCTTTGTGAGGATGGGGTGCACCTGTCCAGTGTGGGACTTGCTTTTGCTGGACCTGGAGGAGGCCCTGGAAATAGCAGGATGTAAGTAGGAATGCCGGCCTTGGTGGGGGGCCCTGGCTGCGACGGTCGCCACACCCAGGGCTGTGGCGGAGTTACAGGGCGATCCAGAGGCGGAAAGGTACTCAGGGGTACCCTCTTCAGGAGCACAAAGGGTGCTGAGGCCTAATATCCCCAGGAAGTCTTCGCGGTGGACCCTGAGGTGCGGCGGCGCCCCGTCTGTCCTACGGGCGGTTGGAAACCTGTACAACCGGGGGTCGCTTGAACGCTCCGCCCCTCGTAGGGGGGGGGGGCATGTGTAATGGGTTGGACTGACGGTTCACCGGAGGTGGGAGGGGCTATCCCCTCACCATAACCGCTAAGCACCGATTGGCTAAGGCCATGATGCAAGTTGGCCCATCAGGTGGTAGGCCGCGAGGGGCGGCTTGCCTTTGGATCGCCTGTAAGATAACCCACCATGTTGGCATAGCTGGTATGCTAATAAACCTGCAGCAATTTTCTCCACGAAAAAGTGTCTTGTCTGTTTATTTATTCGGTATGATGCTGCATGAGGGGTGATGAGTGTTGCCGATATTGGCACTATGTGGGCTGCCCGACGTCCACGAAGGGGACGCTCCTAAGAGGGCGGCCCCTTTAGTGCCACAGGATGGCACACGGGACAGCCCAGCGTCGCAAGACCCCTTCGGGGTCCCGCTCGTCATTTCCGGCCCAGGTGGGGGAAGGGGAGAGGTATAAGTTCCTCCCCCACCCACCTAGCGGCCTCTTTCTCCTCACCCCTGATGCCATACCCTCCCTACCGCTTACCCGGCGTAATCAGGGTGGGGGGGAAGAGATTTCTAATCTGTTGTTTTGTGTTGCAGGCGGAGTTACAGGGCGATCCAGAGGCAGAAAGGTACTCAGGGGTACCCTCTTCAGGAGCACAAAGGGTGTTGAGGCCTAATATCCCCAGGAAGTCTTCGCGGTGGACCCTGAGGTGCGACGGCGCCCTGTCTGTCCTACGGGCGGTTGGAAACCTTTACAAGCGGGGGTCGCTTGAACGGCTCCGCCCCTCGTTGGGGGGGGGCGTGAGTAATGGGGTGGACCGACGGTTCACCGGAGGTGGGAGGGGCTATCCCCTCACCATAACCGCTAAGAACCGATTGGCTAAGGCCACGATGCAAGTTGGCCTGGAAGGCCGCGAGGGACGGCTTGCCTTTGGATCGCCTGTAAGATAACCCACCATGTTGGCATAGTTGGTATGCTAATAAACCTGCAGCAATTTTCTCCACGAAAAAGTGTCTTGTCTGTTTATTTATTCGGTATGATGCTGCATGAGGGGTGATGAGTGTTGCCGATATTGGCACTATTTGCAGAGTAAGAACAGAGGGAGCAGAGGCTGGGACCTACCCCCATGATCTGTATCCTCATAGAAGAAGAGGTTCCTAGCTCCTGCAGTGGGTGTGATCCCAAATGCATGTTCATGTATTAGACCCAGTTGGGTCTTGAAAATCTGGGCGGACTTCAACACCTGAAAGAGAATACCCTTGTTTATTGTATTGGGATGCAACACACCCATTAAACATACCCAACCAGGAAGAAGAGTGTGGCATGGATCATCTTTAGTCTGGTCATTTGCGGTGGTGATGCAGTAGCTGGGCTGCCAGAATCCAACAGTCAAGGGACTAAGAACTGTGGTCAATTCATAATGGAAACCACTTATGGGACCCACAGGAGTCAGCAGCAGGGGCAAGGTGGAGTGCTTGACCACCCTCCCCTCCCTCCAGATTTTTCACTTGCCCTTTAAAAAAATGTCAAGATTGTGCTGCCGGTATTGAGATGATGTCACTGCGTACGGCGACGTCAGCGCCGCGCAGGGGCAGGCAGGTCAACTTTACTGGAATGAAGGCCGTCGCCGAATGGATGAGGACCAGCCGCCTGAAGCTGAACTCGGACAAGACGGAGGTCCTCATCCTTGGTTCCAACCCCTCAGCCTGGGACGACTCCTGGTGGCCAACATCACTGGGAACAGCCCCGCCACCCACCGACCACGTACGCAACCTAGGGGTCATCCTCGACCCCACCCTCTCCATGACTAAGCAGGTCAACGCCGTTTCCTCATCCTGCTTCAACATCCTCCGAATGCTCTGCAGGATCTTCAAGTGGATCCCCACCGAAACAAGAAAAACAGTCACCCAGGCCCTCGTCACCAGCAGGCTGGACTACGGAAACGCCCTCTACGCAGGAACGACGGCTAAGCTCCTGAGACGGCTGCAACGCATCCAGAACGCCTCTGCACGTCTTATCCTCGACATCCCCCGACGCAGCCACATCACACCCCACCTGAGAGACCTGCACTGGCTCCCTGTCAACAAGAGGATAACCTTCAAGCTCCTCACCCACGCACACAAAGCACTCCACAACTCCGGACCAGCCTACCTCAACAGACGACTCAGCTTCTACACGCCCACCCGCCAGCTCCGCTCGACCAGCCTCGCCTTCGCCACAGTCCCCCGCATCCGGAAAACGACCGCCGGCGGCAGATCCTTCTCCCACCTCGCCGCCAAGACCTGGAACACCCTCCCCACCAACCTCCGACAGACCCAAGACCTACTGGCCTTCAGAAGACTCCTCAAGACCTGGCTCTTCGATCAGTAGCAGCACCACCCCCCTCTTCCCCCAGCGCCTTGAGACCCTTGCGGGTATGTAGTGCGCTTTATAAGTGACATGATTGATTGATTGATTGATTGACTGCCTCCGCAGCCTCCCATCTATGCTCAAGTCTGTAGGACAGCTGCTGCCCTTACCACACAAAAGTTAGGAACATGGTGGATCTGGATCATGTAGTAAAAATAAATGGAGGAGGAAAAGATATAACGTGGAAAAAACAATGACAAACTGACATGGGGAAGAAAATACATACAAAGGGAAAGATGACAGGAGTGGAGGAAGAATACATACAATGTAAAGGAAAAGAGATGGCAGGGGTGGAGGAAGAATATATACAAAGGAATGGAAAAGAGATGGCAGGGGTGGAGGAAGAATACATACAAAGGAATGGAAAAGAGATGGCAGGGGTGGAGGAAGAAAACATACAAAGGAATGGAAAAGAGATGGCGGGTGGAGGAAGAATACGTACAAAGGAATGGAAAAGAGATGGCAGGGGTGGAGGAAGAATACGTACAAAGAAATGGAAAAGAGATGGCAGGGGTGGAGGAAGAATACGTACAAAGGTATGGAAAAGAGATGGCAGGGGTGGAGGAAGAATACATACAAAGGAATGGAAAAGAGATGGCAGGGGTGGAGGAAGAATACGTACAAAGGAAAGGAAAAGAGATGGCAGGGGTGGAGGAAGAATACGTACAAAGGAATGGAAAAGAGATGGCAGGGGTGGAGGAAGAATACGTACAAAGGAATGGAAAAGAGATGGCAGGGGTGGAGGAAGAATACGTACAAAGGAATGGAAAAGAGATGGCAGGGGTGGAGGAAGAACACATACAATGGAATGGAAAAGAGATGGCAGGGGTGGAGGAAGAACACGTACAAAGGAATGGAAAAGAGATGGCAGGGGTGGAGGAAGAATACATACAAAGGAATGGAAAATAGATGGCAGGGGTGGAGGAAGAATACGTACAAAGGAATGGAAAAGTGATGGCAGGGGTGGAGGAAGAATACATACGATGGAATGGAAAAGAGATGGCAGGGGTGGAGGAAGAATACATACGATGGAATGGAAAAGAGATGGCAGGGGTGGAGGAAGAATACATACAAAGAAATGGAAAAGAGATGGCAGGGGTGGAGGAAGAATACGTACAAAGGAATGGAAAAAAGATGGCAGGGGTGGAGGAAGAATACATACAAAGGAATGGAAAAGAGATGGCAGGGGTGGAGGAAGAATACGTATAAAGGAATGGAAAAGAGATGGCAGGGGTGGAGGAAGAATACGTACAAAGGAATGGAAAAGAGATGGCGGGGTGGAGGAAGAATACGTACAATGGAATGGAAAAGAGATGGCAGGGGTGGAGGAAGAATACGTACAAAGGAATGGAAAAGAGATGGCAGGGGTGGAGGAAGAATACGTACAAAGGAATGGAAAGGAGATGGCAGGGGTGGAGGAAGAATACGTACAAAGGAATGGAAAAGAGATGATAGGGGTGGAGGAAGAATACGTACAAAGGAATGGAAAAGAGATGGCAGAGGTGGAGGAAGAATACATAGAAAGGAATGGAAAAGAGATGGCAGGGATGGAGGAAGAATACGTACAATGGAATGGGAAAGAAATGGCAGAGGTGGAGGAAGAATACGTACAAAGGAATGGAAAAGAGATGGCAGGGGTGGAGGAAGAATACGTACAATGGAATGGAAAAGAGATGGCGGGGTGGAGGAAGAATACATACAATGGAATAGAAAAGAGATGGCAGGGGTGGAGGGGAAATACGTACAATGGAATGGAAAAGAGATGACGGGGTGGAGGAAGAATACATACAATGGAATGGAAAAGAGATGGCAGGGGTGGAGGAAGAATACATACAATGGAATGGAAAAGAGATGGCAGGGGTGGAGGAAGAATACATACAATGGAATGGAAAAGAGATGGCAGGGGTGGAGGAAGAATACGTACAATGGAATGGAAAAGAGATGGCAGGGGTGGAGGAAGAATACGTACAAAGGAATGGAAAAGAGATGGCAGGGGTGGAGGAAGAATACGTACAAAGTAATGGAAAAGAGATGGCAGGGGTGGAGGAAAAATACATACAAAGGAATGGAAAAGAGATGGCAGGGGTGGAGGAAGAATACGTACAATGGAATGGAAAAGAGATGGCAGGGGGGGAGGAAGAATACATACAATGGAATGGAAAAGAGATGGCGGGGTGGAGGAAGAATACGTACAAAGGAATGGAAAAGAGATGGCAGGGGTGGAGGAAGAATACATACAATGGAATGGAAAAGAGAGGCAGGGGTGGAGGAAGAATACATACAATGGAATGGAAAAGAGATGGCGGGGGTGGAGGAAGAATACGTACAAAGGAATGGAAAAGAGATGGCAGGGGTGGAGGAAGAATACATACAAAGGAATGGAAAAGAGATGGCGGGGTGGAGGAAGAATACATACAGAGGAATGGAAAAGAGATGGCAGGGGTGGAGGAAGAATACGTACAAAGGAATGGAAAAGGGATGGCAGGGGTGGAGGAAGAATACGTACAAAGGAATGGAAAAGAGATGGCAGGGGTGGAGGAAGAATACGTACAAAGGAATGGAAAAGAGATGGCAGGGGTGGAGGAAGAATACGTACAAAGGAATGGAAAAGAGATGGCAGGGGTGGAGGAAGAATACGTACAAAGGAATGGAAAAGAGATGGGAAGGGTGGAGGAAGAATATGTACAAAGGAATGGAAAAGAGATGGCAGGGGTGAAGGAAGAATACATACAAAGGAATGGAAAAGAGATGGCAGGGATGGAGGAAGAAAAAACAAGTTACTTACCTGTACACTGTGGTTCTCCAGTATTGATATCTTTCATAGATTCACATGCTTGTATCTTCCCCGTCGTCATGGTGGGAGTCTCACAATATTATAAATAGATAGCAGTACAAAGAAAAAACTGCACCAGTAACATAGCAAAGTCTTAACCCAGTACCATCATTATATGGTCCAAATACCGACCAATGAGAAGCCAGCCCTGTGATCACAATCCCCAGCAGAGCCACCATACCTTAGATTTCCAGCCCAAGTGTGAGCCAAGAGAATATCAAGAGGTAAAAGTGTTCTACCTTAGAAACGGGGAGGCAGGCGGGTCGCATGTGACTCTATGAAAGATATCAATACTGGAGAACCACAGTGAACAGGTAAGCAACTTGTTTTTTCTCCAGTATTGAATCTTTCATAGATTCACATGCTTGTTTCAGAATAGAAAGCAGTATCTCCTCCATAAATGGCGTTTCCCAGGTAGAAACTCTATTTCCAAATCATCAAATATCGTCTTTCACAAGACTACCAGAACTTATAGATAATAGATTGGATTGTGTGTCTCAGCATGTACAATAGTGAATCGTACAATTTAAAAAAAAACATAAACACATTACGAGTCTTACGACAACAAATTACATAAATGGAACAATACCTTAAAGAAACAGTCGGCGCAGCACCGCTTGTCCCACTGCTGAATCTGTTTTCCACGCTGTGTCGAGACAGTAGTGTTTGGTAAATGTATGGACATTTGACCACGTTGCCGCACTGCAAATGTCCGGGAGCGATACTCCCGCGAACAATGCGATCTTTCTTGTTGAATGCGCTCGAACTGCCGAGGGTAAAGGCCTTCCAGACTTTTTGTGACAGAAAGTAATAGCCGAGGCTATCCATCTGGAAATACTAGATCTTGACAGAGCCAAACCTTTCCTGGGAGCAGCAAACACGATTAATAGTTGATTTGTTCTTCTAAAGGATTTTGTCCTGTCTATATAGAATTTTAGACATCTTTTGATATCCAATGTGTGAAGAGATCGTTCTGCTGCAGAAGATGGATCTTTAAAATATGTAGGTAAAACAATAGGTTCATTGAGGTGAAAAGACATTGGAACTTTCGGAATGAATTTCGGATTTGTTATGAGTATTACTCTGTCTGCTTTGAACTGTAAAAAAGGTTCTGCTGTAGAAAAAGCCTGAATCTCACTGACTCTTCTGGCTGACGTCAGAGCCAGGAGTACAGCTTCCAGGAAACGAATTTCATGTCAGCTTTGTGAATCGGTTCGAAAGGTTTTCTCATCAGCTGTGTTATGACTGTGTTAAGCTGCCACGGCACTGACGGTCGTTTAATTGGAGGGAATTTCCTAAAAAGACCTTTCATGAACTCTTTAATCACTCTCTGAGACCAAAGCGACGGCTGAGATGGCCTTCTGCGATATCTTGAGATTGCAGCAAGATGCACCTTCACCGATGCGTGAGTTAGACCTGCTTTGGCTAAAGTCAAGAGAAATGGAAGGATTTGTTCTGGAGATGATAGCAAGGGATGTACCGCTTGATCCAGGCACCATTGACAAAACGTTTCCACTTTGCGGCATATGTTTTGTTGGTAGACACTGCCAGAGAGTGAGAGAGAATATCGCGGCCTTCCTGAGGGATATTCAGAGAACTAAATTCGTACTCATGAGGTTCCAGGCTGATAAATTCAGTGAGTCCAACTGAGGATGAAGCACCTGACCTTTGTTCTTTGAAATCAGATCGTGCATCAAGGGAAATTGCACCCGGGGAGCCACCGACATCTGTAGGAGCTCCGAGAACCAGAACTGCCTCGGCCAAGCCGGGGCTATGAGGATCAAGTGACATGGTTCAATCTCATTTTCCTTAGAACCTTCGGGATCAAAGAGAAAGGGGGAAATGCATACGCAAACATCCCTGTCCATCGAAGGTGAAGAGCATTCCCCTATGAGCCTCGTTGAGGGAATCTGCTGGCAAACTGTTTGCATTTTTTGTTGCTTCGAGTGGCAAACAGGTCTAATCCTGGGGTGCCCCAGAGTTGGAATATTTGCAATAGCTGACCTTGATCCAGTTCCCATTCGTGACATAGGGATGTCGATCTGCTGAGCGAATCTGCTCGCGTATTGCGAATCCCTGGGACATGTTGAACTTGTAGAGTGATATTGTGTTTTAGAAGCCACTGACAGATTTCTTGCGCTTGTGCAGACAAGGGTTTCGATCTCGTCCCTCTTTGTTTCAGCAGATAAAACATAGTCGTTGTACTGTCCGTTCTGACTAGAACTGGGGAGTCTTGAATTCTTGGCAGAAATGCCTGTAGGCCTAAAAACACTGCTTTGAGTTCTAACAGATTGATGTGCACCTTTGCTTCCTGATTGTTCCAATGGCCTTGAATTTCCAGGTCCTGTAGATGTGCTCCCCATCCCTGTAGGGAGGCGACCGTTGTCATCATATAACTGGGAGATTGTGGTTCGAAGAGTAGCCCTTCTGAAAAAAAAAATTCTTATCCCCCACCATGACAGAGCTTTCTTTATCAGAGGATTGATGACTATTAGATCTTCGAACAATCCTTGATGTTGTACCCACTGTAGGTCGAGAAGTTCTTCAAGAGGCCTCATGTGGAGACGGCAATTTGGGACTAAAAGAATGCAAGATGAAAGCATCCCCAGCATGGACTTGAATATCCTCACTGAAGCGCACTTTCTTTTTCTCAACTGAGTACTTAACTTCAAGATTTTCTGAATGCGCTCCTCCGACGGATACGCCCTTGTTTTCAACACCGCCCCCAGAAACTGGAGAGTCTGGGACGGGACTAAAGAAGATTTTTCTAGGTTTATCTTCAAACCCAGGGATACAAAAAGGTTCATGCAACTTTCCAATGAGTCTTGATTGTCCTGATACGATGGGCCTTTGATCAGCCAATCGTCCAGATATGGATATACCCGGTGACCTTGCTGACGCAAATGTGCTGCCACTGGAGCCATGCACTTCGTGAATACTCTTGGCGCAGCGCGGAGTCCAAAGGGCAACACTCTGAACTGGTAGTGGCGCCCTGCCACCTCGAACCTGAGATACCGTCTGTGTTTGACGTGTATTGGAATATGGAAGTATGCATCTAATAGATCTAAAGATGTCATATACTGCTGATGCTGAACAGAGGGGAGTATATCTTGCAGGGATAACATTCGGAAAGACTGTTTCCTGATAAATTTGTTTAAACCTCGCAGATCCATCACCTGTCTCCACTTGGTAGTCTGTTTTTTCCGTATCAGGAAAAAATGCGAGTAGAATCCTTTCCCTCGTTGTAGACAAGGAACCTCTTCTATTGCCCCATTTATGAGAAGAGAAAGAATTTCTGTCTTTAGGGCCGACAGGTGCTGCTGTTTCCTGGGAACCGGAGGTCGGTCCGGTGGTCTTTGGACGAAGTCTAGGGTGTGACCATGATGAATAATGTCTAACACCCATCTGTCTGATGTTATTGACAACCATTGGTGGTGAAAACGAGAGAGGTAATGGGTCCAGTGAGGAGTGGTTGATATCGAGGTGGTTGGCGCCTTGAGATTGTCACTGTCTCCTATTAGAATCCTGATGTTTTCCTCTTGCAGAGGACTTTCTTCTGTTCGTCTGCTGTTGATACGAGGGACCAGATGATCGAAATTGTTGCGTATTGGAAAACTGACGATACCCCTGCTGTTGATAAGGCTGGTACTGATATGATTGAAAGGATGGTCTTTGCTGATAATGACCTCTTGTTCCTCTGCCTCGAAAGGACTGGAATCTGTTCTGCTGCAGAGACCCTAAGGCTCGAGCCGTATCCGTATCTTTTTTAATCCCTTGCAGGGCATCTTCCACATGTTTCCCGAAGAGGTTCTCCCCATCAAAGGGCATATCGACAATTTTTGCTTGCACCTCTGGTCTGAATGAGGTGGCCTTAAGCCAGCCCTGCCTGCGGAGTGCCACAGCTCCTGCCATCTGTCTAAAAGCCACTGAAGATATATCCATGGCTATGTCGATCTTCTGAGAGGCCGCTCGGGCCCCATCTTGAAGGATCTGTACGGCTTCTTCTTTCTTGTCCTCCGGAAGATATGATAATAAGGGTGCCAGATCTGACCTCATTTGTCTATCATATCGACTGACTATAGCCAGCGCATTAGAGGCCTTGATAGACGCGGCCGCCATGACCGCAAAATGTTTTCCAGCGCCATCCAGTTTTCTACCCTCCTTGTCTGGGGGTGCTGAGCAAGCTGCAGTCGGGTTCCTTGAACGTCTTTGAGCCACCTGCATCACAACAGAATCCGGTCTGGGATGACCTATCAGGCAAGCTGGGGACGATTCCGGGGTATATATTTCTTTTCCATTCTCGGGATCGAGGCTGGATTCCTCATGATTTTTAAGCCTTCTTCCCATATATAATTGACGACAGGGATAGTCCTGATTGATTTCCTGGCAAAATCTTTGAAGTCATATAAGAAACATTCTGTTTCTTTTACTGGAAGAGGGAGATCAAATCGTTTTGAGGCTCTTTCCATGAGTTCGTGAAATCCCCCGATATCCTCCGGCGGGGAGTTTGCTGGAGGAGGTGATGGGGAAGGAGATGATGGAGCAATATATTGGTCCCATTCATCTCCCACAGGTTTGTCCTGTGTTGATTCTCCTTCCTCTGGTTGGTCTTCTACCTCGCTTTCTACATAGTCGTCTCTGATGGTTATGACTTTTGGAGGTGATATCTTTTGCGAGGTTTGAGGTGTCTGCACTTTCACACCCTAAGAAGCGCCGTGTGTTTTACTTGTAGTGTCAGACGCGGGAGCATTGGCTTCCGGAAAGCGGCGATAGTAATCTGAAATCATATGTCGTAAATCCGTTACCAAAGATATTGGCATGGAAATAGCCTCTTCCCTTGGGGGTATATCCTCTTCCTCCTCATATTCGTAAGTATCCTGAAAAGATTCATATCTTTTCGTGCTTGACAGAGGGCGATCCTTGAAAGAAAATTCTTCTTGTACCACTTCGGGTTGTTCCTGGTATTCCTCCTCATCTGTGTCCTGGCTCTTTATTTTAAGTTGAGATGGGCTGTAAGCAACTCCGTAAGCATCATCTTCTTGAGACTCCTGCATTTCAAGCAAATTGGATGGAGTAAGCGGCGAAATTCTTGTCCAAGACAAAACCTCTGCCGAAGGCTTTCCTGATTTTCTTTCCGTCGACGAGCCCGTCGACGGAGTATTCCTTTTAATAGATATAGACGTCACCGATGTTGGAGAAATTGGAGACTTAAAAGTCGTCGTCGATGGAGCAGTCGTCGACGGAGCGGTCGTCGACGAGGTCGTTGTTGACGAGGTCATCGTCAGAACAGTCGTCGACGGTGTTGTAATTGTCGTCGACGAAGCTGTCGTCGTTGACAGCGTTACTGTCGACGACACTGTCGTCGTCGATGTCGTCGGCGTAAGCACCATAGACACCTTTACTCACCAGTTTGAAGTTTTTTACTCTTGGGTCACCTTTCCGGCGGTGGATGGCACTGATGATTTGTTTCACACGTATGCTGCCACCGCTGTTCCTCAGCCGTATCAGCCTTATAGAGCGCTTGAGATTCTGCTTACAGCTTGGCAACACCGTATTTGGTTTAATGGCGCCTTTCCTCACCCATTAACGGTAGTCCGTTTAGGCCCTTTATCTATAGATGGGGCCACATGGCCCGTTTTGGCTGGGTTTACCCCACACCCACGTGCTTTTACAACCGCTACTTTGGCAGAGCGCGTATATAGAGCTGTAATACAGTACGTCACACGCACCGTCCAGGTGGGACCACCTGGCGCTGCGGTACAACCTGCGGGTCCTAGTGGCGTAACCATCAGTCCCGTTATTGTTAATTCTGTCATGGGCAAGCGCCCACAGAATAAGGATGAATTGCTTTATTGGCTTGCCGAGAAATTTGGACAGATAGAAGCTGTCTTTCCTAATACCACTCCTCTGGATAAACACAGGAGCTTAACTATTAGTTTGCCTAAAGACTTAATTCCCGAATTGGCTGATTGTAACACCTGGGGCAGGGTTTTTGCAGCGGTATATTCTATGTGTTTCGGCACCCCCTCCATGACCGTACTCCCCTCTGTGATTAAGCGAGTTCAGGATGAACACGGAGCAGAAGCGGCTGTTGAGCTGGGGATGAGACTGGTGGGAGTGTTCGACGTGGTTGCTGATATGATCCTTGCGAATGTCAAGGGCGATGCCGTTAGCTTTCAAGTAGCAAACCGCTTAGAGGCGGTCGCGGAGGCTGACAGACCACGAGAATTACCAAAGATTATTGCAAAGGCTTACAAAACCATAGGCCGCAATAGTCTGGGAAATAAGCCTGCGACTCAAATATAAACGCAGTCTCAAGTACAACAGAAAGCCCAGCCTGACAAGGATGGGCGCCCTTTCTTTCCTAAAAAGAATTGGCAAAGAAATAAGAAACAGGGTTCCCAACAACAGAAGCAGGGTTCGCGTGCTAGTTCACCGACCCCTGATACTTCTGAACGTACTTATGACTTGCGCGATCGCGCTATAATTAAGTCTCCTGAAAGATTTCAGGTTCCTGATCAGCGTTCTCCTCGTTCTTTACAGGAAACATCAGGCTCACAAGCCGGTGGAGGGGATCGCCAGGATCGGGGGAGAGGTCAACCTGCGTCACACATTCGTGAACAGCCACGGCAGTTTGACGTCAATGACAAGCAGGGTGATTCCGCACTAACCCGTCCTCCTTTTCAAAAGAAAAAGGTTGCCGCTTTAACAGCGAGATATGCCACTGACGGTGAGGACGCGACTCCTGGATCAGACAGCAGCAGTGACTCTGCTCGACAGCGCGGCGGAGGTTACCATAGTCAGGGAGGCTCTATATCCCCATCTGGATGTGACAGCAACTGACACATTTGTTACCATTGAGACTGCAGATACCCGGGTTGCCCCCCAGGATAGACTACACGAAGTCCTTTTCCTAATTGAAGGTGATATACTGCGTCCCATTAAGGTTGTGTTCTGGGAGAATCTAACCGCTACATATGACATTTTATTGGCGGAGAAAGATTGGCCTCCACCCTTTGTGTTAGCCTCTTATAGAGGGGAAGATGTGATACTTCCGGGTTTTTCATGTTGTGTCCCTGAGGAACAAGCGCAGGCTCTTGCAGAGGAATGGGCTTTGGCCTTAGCCCCAGCGGTGTATCGCAATCAGGTGGGTTGGGACGTTGATTTTCCAGCTCATGAAATACCATTGCACTCTATGCCACAACCTCAACCACAATATCCCATCAAACGTGAAGCGAAGGCTTCTGTTTGTGACATTCTAAGACAATTGGAGTATCAGGGGGTCATTGAGTCATGTGTATCACCTATGAAAAATCCTCTTTTTACTGTCCCTAAACCTGATGGTGGCTGGAACACTCTAACCTTGCATCTGTCAAACAGCACCTTTCCATCCTATCAAATGATATTGATTTGGCTGATTTTTTGCTGGACCCAAGTAATCCAAGGGCCAAGAGATTTCTTTATGCCTCTTATAATGAAATTTGGAAACTTTCACAGATGGAAGCCGCCTTCCGTCTGCGTCAAATTGACCATGCAAACTTGGAAAAAGTCCTTGCTGTAGTAGACAACAGCATTAATACGCTTTCTTCACGCATTTACACCTTAGACAATATTGTATCTTCTGTAATAGATATTGTGCAAAGTGATGTTTCTGTGTTATATCATGGTCAGAATCAGTTAAGGTCGGTCATGCAATTTGCTTGGACATTGCAGACACTGAAAATGGGTAAAGTGCCTTGGGATTATTTAAATGCCACCGCTTTATTTTTGCCTTTTAACCTAACTGATAAACAGAAGTTTATGTCCATGAAAGATGCTGTATATATGCTGTTACATATTGAACAATTGGAGCCTTTGCCGTTCTCCATAGCGGAAACAGACTCTGCTGTTTGGTTAATTCATGGCGTTATCACTTTGCCCTTTTCACTTTTTCAGTTTAAATCATGTATGCAACACTTTCCTGTTGGCCGCTTTGAATCGCTTGGCACTGCTTTTTTGCATGAATTATGGGTCCTGCCCTTTGCTTATCGGTGTTTGAGGGAGGATAAGGAAGTTTTCCTCACAGGGGAGGAGTGTGATTCAGTACTGGGTCACTCTCTTGTGTGCAAACACGTTAAGTTGCACGGCGAATGTAACGTGTCGGCGCCAATCTAGCTAGCTTTTTGAAAGGGACCCCGGTACCATCTGTCACACCGGTCTTTACATTGCTTACTAATGGCAGCTATCTCATTTTAAACAATCAAGACTGCTGTGGTTTGCGGGCGGGTGTCCCATATTTGGTAACTGTTTCCCAGCGGTTAACTTGCTGTAGCAATGTCCTTTTCCCGCCCCGCATACAAGTTTAGATTCCTCGCTTTGGCCTTCCATTCCGACTTTGAAAACAGAGTTCAACAAGTTGAGCAGGCTCAAAGCCCTTTTATTCCAACAGGAGGTGGCCCTCACTTCCGCCCGTGAAACATTCAGGTTGTAGGTGGCACGGACCTCGAGTGAGATACAGTCGCTTCTTAACACTAACCTCCCACTTCATTTTGGGGAACTAATACACCAAATATTTAATGCATCTGATACGACAGGCCTTGCTCATTTTTTTAAATGTGTGGGATCTGGCCTGGTCTCTTCCTTCCAAACTATATTCGGGGTAATACCGGCTTTTATTCATTCTCTCTTTTCCAGCGTTTTCGGAGGGTTTCTCTTGATATTGGCGCTGGCTGCTGGTGTCCTACTTCTCCTCCTTGTGCTTCATAATGGCTGCTCGCTTTGTGGCTCTGCACAGCCCGGCCCAGCTACAACTGTATCGTGATCACCTATATGAGGCTTTTGGATGCTTGCCTTTAGCCACACTTGGCGTAACTTACGACATGACATTTCGCTTTGCCTATTTTACTTGCGTGCAACCAGTGCTTCATTGCAAACGGTGTCATTTCTCCTGGGCAATGGAAATTTGCTTATCGAACACGTGGTGTCCAATCCCTGATTTCAGCCGGTTGATGGGTCCCTTAGAGATGGTCCAATGGCACGTACAGCTTTGCTTGGAATCTTGGATCAATGGGATATCTGTGCGGCTACGCAGACTTTCCAACAACGAAGTTTCATTGAATATCACGCAAGTTTGCCTTTTCTATTTTTGGATGCTCCTGTTTGTAAGGAACATGATTGTTCCTTCGACCTACTCAATTGGATGTCTTCACTTTTTTCCACCGATGACAATGATGAACTATTGGAAGGGATTGCATTCCTTTGCACCCAAACCTTTATGGATTGACTGCTTGGGTCGTCCGTACTCCACTGTCTGACATACAGACTCTCCTTTTTTCTTTCCCAAGCTCAACGTACTGTTTTTCTCGGATTTTTCCCTTCGCTTTTCTCCGATTTGGTTTAAAAAATAAAAATAAAATCTCTTACCCATATTTTTATCAATGCTTGACTTTTGAACTCTGTCTATGTCCTACTGACTTACCAGGGGGAGGGTGTTATATGGGGTTATACGGCCCTAAGACACAATGTCAACATTGCTAAGTTAGCATGAGTTTTGCTTGCCCTATGCTGCTGCTTTTGCGCACGCCTCTGCTAAGCATTTGTTTTCACAACACTTTGCCTCTGCCCTGTACATGATAACAGATTGTTTTTCACGTTCTTAGCCTTCCCTTCAATTCTGTCTGAACATAATGTGCAAGGTCGGTCAACAATGTCTCTTGTTATTCTATTCTGGTCAGTTCCTAATACCTAGACAAAACATGTAACCAACAGCTGCAATGCGGAAGAATCGTGCTTTGATATAACGTTGTTGCATGTTTTTGAAACACACTTGAAGAAAGCCGTTCCATGGAGCTGAACACTGCTGTTCCTATGATGTAAACCCTTGGGTTTAGGCTTTCAGGTAGGGGTCTGCTAATAACGCCTAGAGATCTTCTGTTATATAAAATAACTTCTTACTGCCTTGGGGAGGGTGATTAGGCCCAGTTATTTAGCCTTTTTCACAGTCTTTATAAAATGACGACTCCTTTTATATTCTATGGTATTGTAACAATGCTAATGATTTTTGCCTTATGCATTTTGCTGCTAGTTGTCGTTTGCATACTGTTTCATGGATCACTATAGTCAAAATAAACATTTTGAACTTATTTAGTGACTTTGATTATTTTATTGTGGACTAGTATGTGAGAGCGAAAGAGTGTCTTGTTCCCGCGACTCTGAGGTGAGTCGGGAGTGCTCGTGTTCTGGGTTGTCTAAACATCCGTAGCTTCTTGATATTTGTAGGAGACCGAATGAGACACTATTGCTAGTCGGTTGGGATTTTGGGTACTAAGGTGATAGGAGGTACACCCCTATTTACTGAGGTCCTGTTTTCTTGTGCATAGTTCTGTGTATAAGCAGAATCCCCGCAACAGTACTGCTATCTATTTGTTATACCGTGAGACTCCCACCATGACGACGGGGAAGATACAAGCATGTGAATCTATGAAAGATTCAATACTGGAGAATACATACAATGGAATGGAAAAGAGATGGCAGGGGTGGAGGAAGAATACATACAAAGGAATGGGAAAGAGATGGCAGGGGTGGAGGAAGAATACATACAAAGAAATGGAAAAGGGATGGCAGGGGAGGAGGAAGAATACGTACAAAGGAATGGAAAAGAGATGACGGGGTGGAGAAAGAATACATACAAAGGAATGGAAAACAGATGGCATGGATGTAGGAAACATGGGTGCAATCTGTTGCTGTGGGTTTATATGTGGTGCTATGGTGGAGTTTCGTCCAGTGCTCAGGGTCTTTTTCTAGTGCTATAGGTTTATGTCTTCTGCTGTGGGTTTATATCTGGTGCAGTGGATCTATATCTGGTGCAATTGATGTATTTCTCATCAAGCGCTGTGGATCTTTATCTGGTGCAGTGGGTTTATATCTTGCGCCATGGGGTTATAGCTGGTGATATGAGGGTTTTACCTGGTGATGTGGGATTATATCTGGTGATGTGATGTGGATGCCATCCAGTGCCAAGGCAAGTGCTGTGAGTTTCTAGCTGGGGCTGTGGCAAGTACTTTGGGTGCACTCTAGTGCTGTGGATGTAATTTTGTGTTGTGGCAACGGCTGTGCGTGCAATCTGGTGCTGTTGCAAGTGAAATCCGGTACTGTGGGTACAATCTGGTACTATGACAAGTGAAGTGGGCACAGAGGTGTGGCGCAGCGGCCAGGGCGACTGACTCCGGAACCCGGGGGCTCACGGTTCGATCCCCGGCACCGGCAGCAGATCATCCCAGCACCATGTGACTCTGGGCAATAGCTCGCTTAATCTTCCCGAGGGCCCCCAGCGCCTTGACACCTTCTGGTAATTGTTCACGCTTTACAAATACTGGACGTTTACTGGACATTCACAATCTGGTGCTGTGCGTGCCACCTAGTGCTGTGGCAACCACTGTGTGTGCTACCTAGTGCTGTGGTAATCGCCTTGTGTGCAATCTGGTGCTGTGGCAAGTGCTGTTGGTGCAATGTGGTGCTGAGGGTGCAATCTGGTGCTGTAGCTAGTGATGTGCGTGCCACATAGTGCTGTGGCAAATGCTGTGTGTGTGATCTAGTGCTGTGCCAACTGCTATGTATGCAATTTGGTGCTGTGGCAAGTGCAATTTGGTGCTGTGGCAAGTGTTTTTGGTGCAATGTGGTGCTGAGGGTGCAATCTGGGTTTGCAGCTGGTACTGTGGGTGCAATTGAGTGCTGTGGCAACTATTGTGCATGCAGAATGGTCTTGTGGAAAGTGAAATCTGTTGCTGTAGGCGCAATCTGGTGCTGTAGCTGGTGCTGTGCATGCAATCTAGTGTTGTGGAAACTGTGGTAGGTAGTCAAATGCTATGGCAAGTGAAATCTGATGTTGAGGGTGCAATTTGGTGTTTTGCGTTGAATCTAGTGCTGTGGCAACTGCTGTGCATGCAGTCTAGTGCTGTGGTAAGTAATGCAAACTGGTGCAATCTGGTGCTGTGTGTGTAATCACTGAGCTCAGTGAGGAGATCATATTAAAATCAAGAAACATGTGTATGCTTTTTGTTGCCACTGCATTATGAAGATAGGGCTTATACCTAAGAGACTTCAATATTGGCTTGGGTGAATAAAGCATCCTGGTGTTTAGTCAGGCCTCGAAAAATCATAAAAAGTTTACTAGACCTGCAGGTCTAGTGACTTAAATTTCCTACTCAAACTATTTGTAATGCTCTTGACCCATAAACTATTTTCAAATGATGTGATCGTGGGCAAATAATTTAATTTATTGAACCGCCATTTTCTTCATTATCACATATGAGAGCACCTTCAAATGTGCAAGTTCAGCATGTCTGCTGCACAAAAAACTCTTGTTTGATTTAGTAGACTCAACTTTTCTCCATACATAATACAAATCTAGCCACATATAGGATTCACATGACCCCTCATTTGCCTCTTAGTTCATTAACAGCATTTTCATCAGGGGGCGGGGAGAAGGAATGTTTCTCAAATCATGTTTAAAAACTATCACTTTTAATAAATGCATAACTAAAGCATAAATTGGTAGCACACTGTCATTTGTAATCAGCAGATTTTACATTGAAATGACCACAAACTTTCCCACTGACATGCGGCTTTACTGACAAAACTATATAGTGTCCAAACAATACTGTTTGGAAATAGAGTTTCTGAAAATATATGTCATTTGCACATCACCAAGTAAAGTGTTCTGGTTTGCTTTGCTCCTATTTAACACTTTGTTTGCATCACATTTGTTTTTGATTTTTTAAATACTGTTTATTAATTTTTACATTATCATTCACGGCCTATTAGGCAGGGGAAGGTTATACATATTACGTCGATACAAAAGGGGATGATGGACGGAACGTTTGAGCCAATCAAACACTCACCCCCAGTCAACTGATCTGGGTTTAATCCATCATCATTCTTTAGCTCACTCCACCACCCCAGTTCAGACATGGCCATATGCAAATCAGTCTGACCCTGTGCCTCATGGGAACAGTCCAGCCCGAACTGCCAAGCCATGTCTTCCCTGGACCGGAAACAAGCATCCTAGGACCGGTTTCTGGCATTCCAGCCGTCATCAGCCAGGCTTGCTTGAATCCAGTGGCAAAGTGAGCAAGGGACCCACGTCTGGGCATACCCCCGCCAACTTAGGGCGAACAAAGCGATACAAGAGGGGATGATGGACGGAACGTTTGAGCCAATCAAACACTCACCCCCAGTCAACTGATCTGGGTTTAATCCATCATCATTCTTTAGCTCACTCCACCACCCCAGTTCAGACATGGCCATATGCAAATCAGTCTGACCCTGTGCCTCATGGGAACAGTCCAGCCCGAACTGCCAAGCCATGTCTTCCCTGGACCGGAAACAAGCATCCTAGGACCGGTTTCTGGCATTCCAGCCGTCATCAGCCAGGCTTGCTTGAATCCAGTGGCAAAGTGAGCAAGGGACCCACGTCTGGGCATACCCCCGCCAACTTAGGGCGAACAAAGCGATACAAAAGGGGATGATGGACGGAACGTTTGAGCCAATCAAACACTCACCCCCAGTCAACTGATCTGGGTTTAATCCATCATCATCACAGTTTAGACAGTATTACATTTTTCATGTCTGTTACATATATGTGGTTGCTGACAGTTTCATATTATTCTGTTATAACACTATTAAACATTGGGAACATTACATACTAGGTTCAAACTTGGTTACAATCATCAAGCGCCATGTGAGTTTGTTGAACGAACCCATGATTCAGGTTACAATTACGTTTGCAGTTTGTTGTGGTTTGTCAGGTAGTGGGCTCACTGTCCGAATCGTTTGTATTTGTGCATGAGAGGGATTGGTCAATGGCCTAGTCATTTTGGTGCATGGATATAACTAGACTGAGCTTTTCACCCTGTTTTGGAATTGGGGGAGAAGGTGTGAGGGTAGAGCAGGGGAAAGATGTAGAGCACCGGAGCCCGCCAGCCCCTACTGGGGACCGTCTAGTAGGGGAATAGCGAGAGGTTGGAGGAATCAAATTAATCTTGTATTGAGTTGATGATTTGTTTGTCTTGGTGGAATTTTGATTCTACGTATGTTAAATACTTTTGCCATTCTGGAGGGTTAGGGTTTATGAGGTTCTTTTGTATGTTGTCTTGTAGTTGCACGTGTTCTGCGATCAGCACCCTGTTGAGGTCTGTGAGCTATATGTGTGTGCGTGGTGGTATATTCGATTTCCATGACATGGCCAGTCTACGTTTGGCCAGACCGAGCGCCAAGTCCAAGAATGTATTGATGTTTTTTCGTCTAGTGTTGCACTTGGTTATGCCCAACAGGAAGTGTAGTTCTTGCGCTGCAACTAAGGTCGCAGTGGCTTCCGATAGGGTGGTTGACACCTCATTCCAATATATTATTTGTGGGCAATCCCAGACCATATGAAGAAATGTGGCTTCAGGGTTATGGCTGCAGGGGCAGATGTCAAGGGAGCCTTCGTACATTTGCGCTAGTCTGTGTGGGGTTAAATATGTACGATGTAGGTAATTAAATTGTGTGTATTTAATGCAAGCATTTGTAGATATTGTTTCTGGGTAGGTTATGCTTTGTCCCCATTGTTTATCTGTTAGTGTAGTTGCAAGTGCCGCATCCCAGTATTCTCTAAGCGGTACCATGAGAGTTGTGGTGTCCGGCTTCAGAGAATTGTATAGCAAAGTAATTGCCCTTCTGCCCTTGCCATGTGCTAGTAGCGCTTGGAGTGTGTCGGAGGTTTTTGGTTCGTCCTGTTCAGCGCCCCATGTCTTAAATAACTGTTGTGTGAGTGATGCGTATAGTAGGAATGATCTGGGGAAGATTCCATAATGTAGGAGAGTATGATCTGCTTCTTATAGTTACCCCCACTTTTTGCTGATGTCTCACTGTTTTTGGCCTAGACTGACTGGGATCCTGCTATTCAGGACCCCAGTCTATCTGCTTTCTCCTGTAAATTGCAATGCATGTACTTTAGGTACACTCCAGATTGGATACTGGGGTACCCTGCTATCCAGGACCCCAGCCTAGCTGCTTCCTCTCTAAATTGATTCCATGTACTTTAGGTACATCCCAGATTGGATTCTGGAGTGCCCTGATAAGTCCCTAGTATATGGTACACCATGTACCCAGGGCATAGGTACCCCAGAGGCCTCCCAGGGGCTGAAGCATGTATTATGCCACCCCTGAGAGGCCATTCAAAATGACACCACAGATCTGCTACTGCAGCCTGGGTAAGGTGGTGCATGCACCCTTTACTGGAGATATAGGTTCACTATTTCCCTTCTAAATCACTACACATATAAACCTGTAAGTCACCCCAATGGCAGGCCTTATCAATCCTGAAGGCAGGGTGCTGGGTTTTATATGAGAGGGTGCCCCTGCATGAGTAGGGCCCCTCTGCAGCCTTCGGAATCCATTCCCTGGGGTTGTCTGTGATGCAGCCAAACCATATATACTTAAGTGCATTATAACCTCGCGGTAAATGCTAACTTTAAAACGGCTGCTTAGAAACATGTCGTGTTTGGTGTCAAACACTTTGGAATCATACCTCCACACCAGTAACTGGTGTGGGAAGTATGATTCCACCCTTGTAGAACCACTACTATGAGTCACCGGTCTACCCGGTACCAGCTTTCTCCACCTGGGCAGCACAAAATGGATGCTGCCAGCCACAGACACAAGTCTGCCCTCCTGCTGCTGAGCCGAGCTCGAGCAGAGGAAGGACTGACAATAGGTTTCCTGTCACTGGGAGGTGTGACCACCTCCCAGACAGTCTTTAGTGTATTGGGGCTGGGTGGGTGCACTCTTAGAGTGCCAGAAAGTCTGCACTGGGGGCACATTTGATGTCCCCATATGCATAGTCCAGCTAGAACCAGTTCTGAGAGCCGTTGGCTCCTGCTCTGGCGCCAAACTGGACAAAGGACATGGGTGTAGCCACCCCTCTGTCCTGCCGCTCCCCTAGGATGGTCCCCAGAGTCAGTCCAACCCCTTCCCATGGGTATAAAGTGGGAAACCTGATACCAGGACTTTAGATTATACCTGGACAAGACTCTGCAAAGAAACCAAGTACTTCGACGGTCTACACTTCGCTGGACGACAGAAGAATCTCCCTTGGAGTAAAGGAGTTACTCCCCTGCAGCAGCAGGCACCTAAGCGCACCTGACCGGTTTGCATCTCCCGATCTCCTACAGACTCCGAAGATTTCTGCAACACAGGAGGTGGGTTCCCTAATGTCCCTGAGGTTGATCTGACCTCTCAGCAACTCTGAGACCAGTATCACTCGTGGGGCCCATGCAACCCGAACCCCTGTGCAATGTGTACATTTGCAGCAGCATATGCTTTTTGGCGATGCCTGAGGCTGTGCTTTGGACTACGTGTAGTCCCGACCCCGAGCATCATTTGCACCAAAGATATCAGGCCTCCACTCCATGAGTGCTCTGTGGGCTGGCACTTTGTACAGTCGCTCGAGGTCACCTCGCGATCCCTGGTCCATTGACTGGTGGGTCCTGGCGAGGGCCACCTTAATTGTTCTTGGGCTTCCCTGGTTGCTCCAGACGTGCCCTGACTCTCCATTGCTTGGAGAGTCCCCTGGACCTTGCTGGTCCACACCGTAACCTGTTTCCTCTGTCTGCGTGGGTTGCCGTTGCCAAGGCTTGTTGGTGCTCCAGCCGGACACTGACCCCTCAGCTCTCGACATCCTTCGTGGGACAGCTCACCTCCGGACCCTAGTCGTCGTCGACATCTCCTGGTCCCCGTGGCTGCAGAGACAAACACCCTTTCTCTTCACCTGAAGCACCCGACATCGGTGGGCATTCGATTATCGAGCCCCTGGTCACCTGAAATGACCCAGACTTTGTCCCCTCTGCTTTCAGGTTCTTCACATCTCGAATCCAGGCTTGGATTCCACCGGACACTCTTCGCCTTCCTGGCAGCAGTACTTTCTTGCAGCTCTCCATTGAAAATGACAGGTTTCCGACACCACTTGACCCCTATGCACCTGGCTCCTCTGGGATAGGTAACTCAGGTACTTTGGTACTCACAAGGGTGCTGGCCTTAGAACCTCTTATGTTCCAAAGGGTTTACTTGAAGTCCTCCTAGAAGTGTCCTTAAATTGTAATTTTCCAACCGTGACTTTCCCATAGAGTTGCACGGAACACGCAGTCGTGTTCCCACACTTATTTGTTGAATCCACACTTTGTGAATTTACAACACTTGTGGATGATTATGTGTGAGAAGGTGGGTTGGTATATGCTGTCCACTAGTTAAAGTGGGCACCTTGTACCAGGCCACTCCGGGCGTCTCATTCCCACTTTTGAGGCATGGATTACCCCTATAGGCAGGTCCGGGGCATAAGGTGGAGGCGAGTGTTTAGTCCATACACACCAGATCCAGCAGCTACGAGCAATGGACATCAATATGTTTTCTGGGTTCTTCGGGATCACCGCTTCTGATCCATTCAGCCATTCCAGAATCGTGGCTTGATGATGATAGGATGCCCATTGCCCCAATTCAGAGATATTATGGTTTGCTAGCCATCTCATCGCCCATTGGAGTTGAGCAGCTGCATAATAATTCTCGTAGTAGGGGACTGTCAGAAGTTGGCCTGGTATATGCTGTCCACTAGTTATAGTGGGCACCTTGCACCAGTCCAATCAACCTTTATTGATGATAGGTTTAAAGACAACCTTTATTGAAAGCTATCTTAGTGGTAGCTATGGAGAGCAGCCTTCAGGCTAAGTCTTGAAGGAGTGTTAAGCTGTTTGTTTTACCAGTCTATAATCTCATGAGTGACCAAATGAAAGGAGAACCACACCAGGTATATATATAAAATATATGTATTTCATACTAAACACTACCCAATAGTCTCTTTATGAGGCTAGAGGTCAAAGTACACAAGTTACAAGTCAAATAGTACAGTAAAATAGTACAATATACGATTAGCCCTAGGGGCGTACCAAACCATATATTAAGAAAGTCGTATAAGAACCACGACTTAAGTAGACACAAGGCCTAGAGCCTGTAGAATCGCTGGGACCCCAAGGAACCACCCAAGCTAGTGACACAGGGGACCCACGGGGGCTGTGTGCAGTGTGTGAACACAGCCGCGAGTTCCGTTATCGTCTATGGGAAAGTCGCGGTTATCGTTTTAGAGTTTAAGGACACTTAGAAATGGACTAGGACCAAACCCTCTTGGACTTAGACAGTTCTAGGGTCAACACCCACGGGAGCACCGGAGTACTCGAGTTACCTCACCCAGGGAAGCCGGGTGCATAGGTGTCAAATGGTGTCGGGTCGCGTTGTCGTTTTCAATGGTAGTCTGCAGAGAAGTGCTGCTGCCGGGAAGATGCGAAGTGTCCGAAGAGATCCAAGCCTGGATCGGAGATGAGAAGAACCTGAAAGCAGTGGGGACAGAGTCTGGGTCACTTGCCAGTGACCAGGGGCACGATAGTCGAATGCCCACCGATGTCGGGTGTTTCAGGTGAAAGAGGTGAAGCTTGACTCTTCAGCCATGAGGCCCCGGAGGCGTCGGCGACGACCAGGAGCTGGATTCGAGCTGTCCCACGAAGGATGTCGAGTGCTGCGGCCTTGGTGTCCGTATTGAACACAACAAGCCTTGGCAACAGCAACCAACGCAGAAAGGAGAAAGATGCTTCGGAGCAGACCAGCAAGGTCTGGGGGACTCACCACTTGGTGGGGAGTCAGGGCACGTCTGGAGCAACCAGAAACGCCCAAAGAAAATCAGAGTTGCCTTCACAGGGACCCACCAGTCGACGGACCAGGGATCGCGAAGGAGCCCCAAGCGGAAATGCAGGAAGCAGGCCCATGGAACACTCGTGGAGTGTAGGCTCACAATCTTCGGTGCAAATGGTGCTCGGGGCCTGGGCTATAAGTAACCCAAACCAGGACTTCAAGAATCGTCGAGAAGTCAATGCACTAGCAAATGTGCACGGTGACCAGGCGTTACGGTTCCACGCTACTCACGGGGGCTGCAGGTCTCAGCTTTGCTGGGGACTCGGGTCGGCCTCTGAGATGTCTGGAAATCCTCTTCCTGGGCTGCAAGTACTTCGGAGTCCGGCGGGAGCTTCGGAGATGCAGACCGGCAAATGCTTCGTTGGTGCCTGCCAAGCAGGGGAGTCACTCCTTGACCCCAAGGGAGATTTCTTCAGTCCTCTAGTCTTGAGTAGAGCGTCGAAGTTCCAGGATTCAGTTGCAGCGTTTCGTCCAGGGATATCTAAAGTCCTGTTGCCAGGGTTCCCTTACTTATACTAAAGAAAGGGG
Source organism: Calotriton arnoldi (assembly GCA_963921515.1). Lineage (NCBI taxonomy): Eukaryota > Metazoa > Chordata > Amphibia > Caudata > Salamandridae > Calotriton > Calotriton arnoldi. The sequence continues at coordinate 763,558 of CAWUFW010006557.1, forward strand.
TTGGACTAACTCTGTGGACCCAACTATGGGAGGGTTTGAAAAGAGGGGTGGCTACACCCATTTCCTTTGTCCAGTTTCGCGCCAGAGCTGGGGCTGGTAGCCCCTGCAACCGGTTTGAACTGGGGTATGCACAGGGACACCAAATGTGCCCCCAGTGCAGGACTTCAAAGCACTCTTGGAGTGCACCCACCCAGCCCCAATACACTAAAGCCTGTCTGGGAGGTGGTTACATCTCACTGTGACAGGAAACCTATTGTCCACGCCTCCCCTGCCGGTCAGCAGCAGGAGGCCAGACTTGTGTCTGTGACTGCAGCATCCATTTTGTGATGCCAGGGCTCTTTAAGGTTTCTACCAGGTATACCGGTGGGGTCATGTCTCTCCCTCTAGAAGGGTGGAATTCTACCCCCGCCGCCAGGACTGGCGGGGGGGGGGGGTAGGATTCCAAGGTGTTTGACACCAAACACGACATGTTTCTGTGCAGCTAGTCCAAAGTTAGCATTTTACCGTGAGGTTATAATGCACTTAAGAGTATATGGTCAGGCTGTACCACAGACAACCCCGGAGGATATATTCCGAAGGCTGCAGGGGTGCTCTGCTCATGCATGGGCACCCTCTCACATATAACCAAGCACCCTGCCTTCAGGATTGATAAGGCCTGCCATAGGGGTGACTGATAGGTTTCTATGTGCAGTGATAGGTGAGATATAGTGAACCTATATCTCTGTAAGGGGTGCATGCACCACCTCACTCAGGCTGCAGTAGCAGCCCTGGGGTGTCATTTTGGATGGCCTTCCAGGGGTGGCACAATACATGCTTCAGCCCCTGGTAGGCCTCTGGGGTACCTATGCCCTGGGTACATAGTATACCATATACTAGGGACTTATAAGGGCACTCCAGAATCCAATCTGGGATGTACCTAAAGTACATGGAATCAATTTAGAGAGGAAGCAGCTAGGCTGGGGTCCTGGATAGCAGGGCCCCAGCCAGACTAAAGTCGAAAAACAGTGTAACATCAGCAAAAAGTGGGGGTAACCATAAGAGGCAGATCCTACTCTCCTACACAACCCCCCAAACGCAGGGACATTAAACTAACCTTGACCAGTTGAGTCTTCATGTTCTAAGTAGAAATATCTGGAGAGTCCATCTGCATTGGCATGGTTACTCCCAGGTCTATGTTCCACTGTATAGTCCATCCCCTATAGGGAAATGGACCACCTCAAAAGTTTGGGGTTTTCACCCTTCATCTGTTTTAGCCATAAGAGGGGCTTATGGTCTGTCTGAACAATGAAGTGAGTGCCAAACAAGTATGGCCTCAGCTTCTTCAGAGCCCAAACCACAGCAAAGGCCTCCCTCTCAATGGCTGACCAACGTTTCTCTCTGGGGGTCAGCCTTCTGCGAATAAAAGCTACTGGCTGATCCTGACCTTCATCATTTAATTGTGACAGTACAGCCACTACCCCCAACTCAGATGCATCTGTTTGCACAATGAACTTTTTGGAGTAATCAGGACTCTGCAAAATGGGAGCAGTGCACATGGCCTGCTTCAGGTCATCAAATGCCTTTTGACAGCTAACTGTCCACTGAACCTTTTTGGTCATTTTCTTAGAGGTTAAGTCATTCAGGGATGTCACTAATGATCCATACCCCTTGACAAATCTTCTGTAATACCCAGTCAGGCCTAAGAAGGCTCTCACCTGAGTCTGGGTGGTTGGGGCAACCCAGTCCATGATGGTCTGGATTTTGCTCTGCAATGGTTGAACCTGGCCTCCACCCACAAGGTGGCCCAGGTACACAACCTGACTCTGCCCTATCTGGCACTTGGTGGCCTTGATAGTGAGGCCTGCCTTTTGCAGGGCCTCCAAAACATTTCTGAGGTGGACCAGGTGATCCTCCCAGGTGAAGCTAAAGACAGCAATATCATCTAGATATGCTGCACTGTAGGCTTCCAGACCTGTAAGGACTGTGTTCACCAACCTCTGAAAAGTGGCAGGTGCATTCTTCAAACCAAAGGGCATCACCACAAATTGGTAAAGCCCACCAGGGGTAGAAAATGCAGTTTTTGGCTTTGCATCCTCAGCTAGTCTGATCTGCCAGTAGCCAGCTGTCAGGTCAAATGTGCTTAGATACTTGGCTGAGGCCAAAGTGTCTATTAGCTCATCTGCCCTTGGTATTGGATGGGCATCAGTCCTAGTGACTGCATTGAGGCCTCTGTAATCCACACAAACCTCATCTCTCTCTTACCATCTTTGGTGTGAGGTTTTGGCACCAGGACTAATGGACTAGCCCAAGGGCTATCTGAAGGCTCAATGACACCCAGTTCCAACATTTTCTGGACTTCTGTCCTGATACAGTCCCTGACTTGGTCAGGTTGCCTGTAAATCTTACTTTTAACAGGCAGACTGCCCCCAGTGTCCACTTCATGAGTGCACCAGGTGGTCTGACTTGGAGTCAGAGAAAACATGTGTCTGAACTGATTGAGCACCTGTCTACAATCAGTTTGCTGCTGGGCAGTGAGGCTGCCTGCCAAGGCTACACCATCTACTGACCCATCATCAGGGATCTGTGAGAGCAGGTGAGGGAGTGGGTCACTCTCTTCCTCCTGTCCCTCATCAGTTGCCATGAGCAAGCCCATGTCAGCCCTGTCCACATACGGCTTCAGCCTGTTGACATGGAGCACCCTACGGGGGCTCCTGGGAGTTCCCAGGTCTACCAGATAGGTAACCTCTCCCTTCTGTTCAACAATGGTATGGGGGCCACTCCACTTGTCTTGGAGGGCGGCTGGGGCCACTGGCTCCAGCACCCACACTTTCTGCCCTGGCTGGTAAACAGCCAGCACAGCCTTTTGGTCATGCCAGGCTTTCTGTAATTCCTGGCTAGCCTCAAGGTTTTTGGTTACCTTTTTCATATACTCAGCCATCCTGGAGCGGAGACCAAGTACATAGTCCACTATGTCCTGTTTAGGGGGTTTGAGAGGTAACTCCCAACCTTCCTTCACCAGACACAATGGACCCCTAACAGGATGGCCAAACAAAAGTTCAAAAGGGCTGTAGCCAACCCCCTTCTGAGGCACCTCCCTGTATGCAAATAAAAGGCAGGGCAAGAGTATGTCCCATCTTCACCTAAGCTTTTCTGGGAGCCCTTTAATCATGCCCTTCAAGGTTTTGTGGAATCTCTCAACTAAACCATTGCATTGTGGGTAATAGGGTGTGGTGAATTTATAAGTCACTCCACACTCCTTCCACATTGCAGTCAAGTAACTGGACATAAAGTTTGTACCTCTGTCAGATACTACCTCCTTAGGAAAACCCACTCTGGAGAAAATCCCCAGGAGGGCCCTTGCCACCACAGGTGCTGTGGTGGTCCTAAGGGGAATGGCTTCTGGGTACCTGGTGGCATGGTCCACCACCACCAGGATAAACCTGTGCCCAGATGCTGTTTGGGGATCCATGGGACCAACTATGTCAATCCCCACCCTTTCAAAGGGAACCCCCACCACAGGTAGTGGTATCAGGGGGGCCTTTGTGGTGCCACCTGCCTTCCCACTGGCTTGGCAGGTTACACAGGAGCGACAAAACTCCTTGGTGTCTTCAGACATGTGGGGCCAGTGAAAGTGAGGGACAATTCTGTCCCAAGTCTTGTTCTGGCACAGGTGACCTGCTATAGGAATATCATGGGCTAGTGCCAATAGGAAGCCCCTGAACGTCAGAGGTATAACCAACCTCCTGGCTGCTCCAGGCTTGGGGTCTCTACTCTCTGAGTACAGGAGTCCATCATCCCAATATATCTTATGGGTGCCACTAGCATTCCCAGCAGCCTCAGCAGCAGCTTGCTGCCTGAGGGGTTCAAGAGAGGGGCAGTTCAGCTGCTCCTTGCTCAGATCTGCCCTGGAAGGGCCCCCTGTCACCAAGAACTCAACCTGATCAGGTTCAAGCTCCTCTGGGACAGTTCCTTCTTCAGGCCTGAGATCATCTTCCTCAAAAGACTGATCTTCCTCGTGAGCCAATGGGGAAGGCACTGCCTTAACCCTTCTGCTCCTTCTCTTGGGAGGCACCTGGTTCATTGTTCCAGAATCCAGGGCCTGTTCAGCTTTTGACATTTTTGCCTGTGACCTAGTCACAGCAAAGATATGTGCAGGGATCCCTAGCATTTCTGCATGTGTCCTGAGCTCCACCTCTGCCCAAGCTGAACTTTCAAGATCATTGCCAAGCAAGCATTCAACTGGTAGGTCTGCACTCACCACAACCTTCTTAAGGCCAGTTACCCCTCCCCAGGAGAAGTTAACAACTGCCAGAGAATGGTTTGTTCTGACACTGCTAGCATTGGTCATTTGGTACATCTCACCAAGTATAATCTGCCCAGGATCCACAAGATCTTTTGTCACCATTGTGACACTTGCTCCTGTGTCCCTGAATGCCCAAGCCTCTTTTCCATTAATTAAAGGCTGCTGTCTGTATTTGCCCAAATTATTGGGACTCACTAAGGGGGACATATCCATGCCCCCATCACAGACTAGGACAGCCTGAGTTGGCACTCTGACTAGGCCAGAGCCCATCTCAGTACCCAGGGTCAACCCTACTAAACCCTTATTCTGAGTACCTCCACCACCATTTGTAGCTGGACTAGGGGGAACAGTTGCCTTAGGGACAATGGTGGCTGGATTAGAGTCCTTGGCCTTGGTGCAATCACTTGTCCAGTGAGTCTTTTGCTTACAGACTTTGCACCAAGGTTTCTTTTGGCCTTTTCCTTTAGTAGATTGGGATTCCCCACCAGATGCAGATTTTTTGGGGACCTTGAGAAGACTTCTGGTCTTTACCCTTTTCCCCACCCTTGTCAGAGGTTTTGGAATCTTGCTTCTTCTGGTAACCACCTTGGTTCTGTACTTTCTGCTTCACCCTGGTTCTGACCCATTTGTCTGCCTTCTTACCCAATTCTTGGGGAGAGGTCAGATCAGAGTCAACCAGGTACTGATGTGGCAACTGATTCTGACAGTTATTAAGAATCTGCTCCCTCATGATTAAATTATACAATCCTTTGAAGTCACACACCTTACTGCCAAGTAACCAGCCTTCCAGAGCCATAGTAGCACAATCTACAAAGTCCACCCAGTCCTGTGTCTGTGCCTTTTGGGTATCTCTGAACTTTAACCTGTATTGCTCAGTGGTTAGGCCAAACCCATCTATCAGTGCACTCTTCAGGACATGGTAATCATCAGCATCCTCTTCTCTTACAGTGAGGAGCTTGTCTCTACCTTTGTCTGCAAAGGAGAGCCACAAGATTGCTGCCCACTGCTCCTGGGGGACCCTCTGAACTTTGCAGGCCCTCTCCAGTGCAGTAATCCATTTGTGGATGTCATCCCCACTCTGGTAGGGAGGGACAATCTTGTTTAGGTTTCTATGGTCATAAGACCTTTCCCTAACACTAGGGAAGTTGCTGCCACCATGAGACTCTAGTCCCAACTTTCTTCTTTGTCTATGAAGCTCTAGGGACTCCCTGGCTATAGCCAACTGCTCTCTTCTGATCCTAAGCTGAGCTTCTTCATACTGGAGCAGTCTCTTTTTCCTTTCATGAGAGGATTCCCTCCTATGAGAGGAAACAGAGGTCCCTATTGAGGTGTCAGAATGGTTAGACTCCTGAGAAGGAGATCTTGACCTTCTAGGCACACTCACAACTCTTCCTGGGGGGACAAAGAGGAGGCCATTCTGGTCCTCCCCCTCATCTGCAGGAGGATCTGGATTGTCCAGGGTAAGATCATTGTCATCTTCCTGGTCAGCTTCTGAGGTCAGGTCCTAGGTTTCTTCACCCATGGGCCCTGCCTCATTTTCTGCCCCACCCTCTCTGCCTACCCCTTCAGACCCTAGGGGCCTTCTGAGATCATCCAGCAGAAGCATCTGCATGAGACGTTGGGTGTTGGCACTTTTGCCTGTCTTCAGCTTCCTAGTCTTGCACAATTCTCTCAATTCGAAGAATGGGAGGTTGTCATACTTGGATGGTAGAAGCCCACTGGCTTCTGGCAGAGACCCACTGGTTCCTGGCCTTGAAGACATCACTAGTGAGGTGTGGTGTATGCACTACCTACTCTAGTGTGGCCTACTAAACTCTCTTGAGTTGTAGAAAGGGTGTGCTAAGCCCTTGACACACAACTCTAAGTTCAGTAGAACTTACTGTATTTCTAAGCTTGAATTTATATGTACCTCAGGTACCTTTAGTGGTTTTCAGTTAGTCACACACTTGAGATTATCTGGTAAAACAAAGGCAAGCTTGAATCCAACCGGTGCACACCAATGTGAGAAGTTGGCCTGGTATATGCTGTCCACTAGTTATAGTGGGCACCTTGCACCAGTCCAATCGACCTTTACTGATGATAGGTTTAAAGACAACATTTATTGAAAGCTATCCTAGTGGTAGCTATAGAGAGCAGCCTTCAGGCTAAGTCTTGAAGGAGTGTTAAGCTGTTTGTTTTACCAGTCTATAATCTCATGAGTGACCAAATGAAAGGAGAACCACACCAGGTATATATATAAAATATATGTATTTATTACTAAACACTACCCAATAGTCTCTTTATGCAGCTAGAGGTCAAAGTACACAAGTTACAAGTCAAATAGCACAGTAAAATAGCACAATATACGATTAGCCCTAGGGGGCGTACCAAACCATATATTAAGAAAGTGGTATAAGAACCACGACTTAAGTAGACACAAGGCCTAGAGCCTGTAGAATCGCTGGGACCCCAAGGAACCACCCAAGGTAGTGACACAGGGGACCCACGGGGGCTGTGTGCAGTGTGTGAACACAGCTGCGAGCTCCGTTATCGTCTATGGGAAAGTCGCGGTTATCGTTTTAGAGTTTAAGGACACTTACAAATGGACTAGGACCAAACCCTCTTGGACTTAGACAGTTCTAGGGTCAACACCCACGGGAGCACCGGAGTACTCGAGTTACCTCACCCAGGGAAGCCGGGTGCATGGGTGTCAAATGGTGTCGGGTCGCGTTGTCGTTTTCAATGGCAGTCTGCAGAGAAGTGCTGCTGCCGGGAAGATGCGAAGTCTCCGAAGAGATCCAAGCCTGGATCAGAGATGAGAAGAACCTGAAAGCAGAGGGGACACAGTCTGGGTCACTTGCCAGTGACCAGGGGCACGATAGTCGAATGCCCACCGATGTCGGGTGTTTCAGGTGAAAGAGGTGAAGCTTGACTCTTCAGCCACGAGGCCCCGGAGGCGTCGACGACGACCAGGAGCTGGATTCGAGCTGTCCCACGAAGGATGTCGAGTGCTGCGGTGTTGGTGTCCAGATTGAACACAACAAGCCTTGGCAACAGCAACCCACGCAGAAAGGAGAAAGATGCTTCGGAGCAGACCAGCAAGGTCTGGGGGACTCACCACTTGGTGGGGAGTCAGGGCACGTCTGGAGCAACCAGAAACACCCAAAGAAAATCAGAGTTGCCTTCACAGGGACCCACCAGTTGACGGACCAGGGATCGCGAAGGAGCCCCAAGCGGAAATGCAGGAAGCGGGCCCACGGAACACTTGTGGAGTGTAGGCTCACAATCTTCGCTGCAAATGGTGCTCGGGGCCTGGGCTACAAGTAACCCAAAGCAGGACTTCAAGAGTCGTCGAGAAGTCAATGCACTAGCAAATGTGCACGGTGACCAGGAGTTCCGGTTCCACGCTACTCACGAGGGCTGCGGGTCTCAGCTTTGCTGGGGACTCGGGTCGGCCTCTGAGATGTCTGGAAATCCTCTTCGTGGGCTGCAAGTACTTCGGAGTCCGGCGGGAGCTTCGGAGATGCAGACCGGCAAATGCTTTGTTGGTGCCTGCCAAGCAGGGGAGTCACTCCTTGACCCCAAGGGAGATTTCTTCAGTCCTCTAGTCTTGAGTAGAGCGTCGAAGTTCCAGGATTCAGTTGCAGAGTTTCGTCCAGGGATATCTAAAGTCCTGTTGCCAGGGTTCCCTTACTTATACTAAAGAAAGGGATTGGACTAACTCTGTGGACCCACCTATGGGAGGGTTTGGAAAGAGGGGTGGCTACACCCATTTCCTTTGTCCAGTTTCGCGCCAGAGCAGGGGCTGGTAGCCCCTGCAACCGGTTTGAACTGGGGTATGCACAGGGACACCAAATGTGCCCCCAGTGCAGGACTTCAAAGCACTCTTGGAGTGCACCCACCCAGCCCCAATACACTAAAGCCTGTCTGGGAGGTGGTTACAGCTCCCTGTGACAGGAAACCTATTGTCCAGGCCTCCCCTGCCGGAGTTTCGGTCAGCAGCAGGACGCCAGACTTGTGTCTGTGGCTGCAGCATCCATTTTGTGATGCCAGGGCTCTTTAAGGTTTCTATCGGGTATACCCGTGGGGTCATGTCTCTCCCTCTAGAAGGGTGGAATTCTACCCCCGCCGCCAGGACTGGCGGTGTGGTAGGATTCCAAGGTGTTTGATACCAAACACAACATGTTTCTGTGCAGCCAGTCCAAAGTTAGCATTTTACCGTGAGGTTATAATGCACTTAAGAGTATATGGTCAGGCTGTACCACAGACAACCCTGGAGGATATATTCCGAAGGCTGCAGGGGGGCTCTGCTCATGCATGGGCACCCTCTCACATATAACCAAGCACCCTGCCTTCAGGATTCTTGTTTCCGGTCCAGGGAAGACATGGCTTGGCAGTTCGGGCTGGACTGTTCCCATGAGGCACAGGGTCAGACTGATTTGCATATGGGCATGTCTGAACTGGGGTGGTGGAGTGAGCTAAAGAATGATGATGGATTAAACCCAGATCAGTTGACTGGGGGTGAGTGTTTGATTTGCTCAAGCGCTCCGTCCATCATCCCCTTTGGTATCGCTTTGTTCGCCCTAAGTTGGCAGGGTATGCCCAGACGTGGGTCCCTTGCTCACTTTGCCACTGGATTCAAGCTAGCCTGGCTGATGACGGCTGAATAGCCAGAAACCGGTCCCAGGATGCTTGTTTCCGGTCCAGGAAGACATGGCTTGGCAGTTCGGGCTGGACTGTTCCCATGAGGCACAGGGTCAGACTGATTTGCATATGGCCATGTCTGAACTGGGGTGGTGGAGTGAGCTAAAGAATGATGATGGATTAAACCCAGATCAGTTGACTGGGGGTGAGTGTTTGATTTGCTCAAGCGCTCCGTCCATCAACCCCTTTGGTATCGCTTTGTTCGCCCTAAGTTGGCAGGGTATGCTCAGACGTGGGTCCCTTGCTCACTTTGCCACTGGATTCAAGCTAGCCTGGCTGATGACGGCTGAATAGCCAGAAACCGGTCCCAGGATGCTTGTTTCCGGTCCAGGGAAGACATGGCTTGGCAGTTCGGGCTGGACTGTTCCCATGAGGCACAGGGTCAGACTGATTTGCATATGGCCATGTCTGAACTGGGGTGGTGGAGTGAGCTAAAGAATGATGATGGATTAAACCCAGATCAGTTGACTGGGGGTGAGTGTTTGATTTGCTCAAGCGCTCCGTCCATCATCCCCTTTGGTATCGTTCAGGATTGATAAAGCCTGCCATAGGGGTGACTGATAGGTTTCTATGTGCAGTGATAGGTGAGATATAGTGAACCTATATCTCTGTAAGGGGTGCATGCACCACCTCACTCAGGCTGCAGTAGCAGTCCTGGGGTGTCATTTTGGATGGCCTTCCAGGGGTGGCACAATACATGCTTCAGCCCCTGGTAGGCCTCTGGGGTACCTATGCCCTGGGTACATAGTATACCATATACTAGGGACTTATAAGGTAAGTCCAGAAACCAATCTGGGATCTACCTAAAGTACATGGAATCAATTTAGAGAGGAAGCAGCTAGGCTGGGGTCCTGGATAGCAGGGCCCCAGCCATACTAAAGTCGAAAAACAGTGTAACATCAGCAAAAAGTGGGGGTAACCATAAGAGGCAGATCCTACTCTCCTACAGGGACTCCTAGTCCCCCTACTGTGATTGGAGCATAGAGTTTCGTGAGAGCCACCTGAGCTCTGGACCTGCCCCATATTAGGGATATTAGGAGTGATTTCAGGTCCCGAAACATGTTGTGCAGCAATGGGAATGGGAGAGCCGCAAAGTAGTGCAACAGCCTCGGGAGCAGTAGCATTTTAGATATGGCCATACGACCCATTGGGGAAAGAGGTAGTTCCATCCAGAATGTCATAGAGGAGCGAGCCCTAGAGACTGCTCTTCCCAGGTTGCCATCTACGGTATCCACTTGCGAGTGGTATATTTGGATCCCTCGGTATTTAAAGGAGTCATATGTCCAAGTGAGGGGAGCCTGTGCTAGGGCCGCCCTTTGTTCTTGTGATTGAGGGGTCATCGGGAATAGGAGAGATTTTTCCCAGTTTACTTTGAGGCCGGAGACACGCCCAAAGCATTCCAGTAGTTCCATCAGGTCAGCTAATACTGCCCGTTGTCCTTGGAGATAAATCAGAGCATCATCTGCATAAAGTGAGATGTTGTGCCATTGGTTGTTTCCCATAACACCCCAGTCCATTGGGCGTTTACGCAATGCGCATGCTAGAGGTTTCTTCGCCAGGGCAAAGATAATAGGTGATAGAGGGCATCCCTGTCTAGTGCCACATTCAATACTAAATGAGTCCGAGATAAAGCGACCTGTCTTGACCATGGCCTGTAGTGCATTATATAATAATCTAATCCATTTTAAGAACTTAGGGGCCATGCCATAGCTTGTCAGTACCGCACGTAGGTACTCCTATCCTAGTGTGTCAAATGCCTTCTCTATATCTAGTGAAGCTATCCATGGCGGTTCCCCTGTTGTGCGTGCCCAGTCTAGTAATTGGAAGAGTCGCCTCAAGTTTAGGCTGGTGTTTCTGCCAAGGATGAATCCATTTTGGTCCGAGTGCACCAATAGCTGTGTGACCTCCGTCAGTCTATTGGCCAAGACCCTGCCCAATATCTTGTAAACTGTATTTAATAGAGATAGCGGGCGGTAGGATCCCATTTGCAATGGGTCCATGCCGGTTTTGGAAGCACCACCAATACAGCGTCTTGTAGTGAGGGCAGTAGTGTGCCCCGATCACATGCAGCCGAGTAGACTTGATGGAGGCGTGGAACCAGGTGTGTGCTAAAGGTGGCATAGAATTCTAGGGGCCAGCCGTCTGTCCCCGGGTTTTTTTCCCCTTGCCAGCTGTTGTATAGCCTCTGCTATCTCGTTTTCCGAGATGGGAGATTCCAAAGTTTCAAAATGATTGAGTGGGATCTGAGGAAGTGCTATTTGTCCTAGAAAGGATGGTAGTTCATCCCCAGTGTGGGTTGAGGGGGCGCTGTATAGGGATGCGTAATACCGCCAGAAAGCTAGATTTATATCGGCCTGTGTGTTGACCAACTGTCCCTCCAAGTTATGTATGGCTGTGATGGGTTTGTGAGTTGAGTCTGTCTTCAATAGCCAGGCTAATGTCCCACCAGCCTTGTCTCCTTCCGCATGTTTCTTAGCTAGGTATCTTTTGTAGTCTAAGGCACATAGGGCCAGATGTAGGAAGCCAAATTGCGAGCGCAAACGCTGAAATTTGCAGAAGTTCAGCGTTTGCGATCGCAATTTGGCTGTGAGCAATGTAGGTAAGTTTAAACCTACTCGCAAAATAAGGAATCGCAAAAATTGTGATTCCTTATTTTCGCATAGCTTATTAGAGAATCGCAATTTTCGATTCTCTAAATGCTATGCAGAAAGGCATCACAAATTACGATATTGCCTTAAGGAATCGCAAATTACCACCAACTTCAAGTTGGTGGTAATTTGCTGATTCCCTTAAAAAGCACTTTTTGCTTTTTTTAAAGTGCCATGTGGTACACATACATGCCCTTAGGGCATGTATGTGCCCCACATGTGCACACATGCACAATTCAGGGGTGCAACAGGGTGTCCTTCTGGAACCCTTGCACCCTTGAAATTTCACACGCAATTTGCGAGTACCTACTGGGTACTCGCAAATTGCGCGCGCAATTCCCATTCATTCCTATGGGCCTTTTGGCCCATAGGAATGAATGGGAAGCCATTCCTTATTTGCAACTATCAATTTGCGAGTCGCAAATAAGGAATGTGTAGGAATCGCAAAAATTATTGCGATCCCTACCTACATAGCATTTTGCGAGTCCTTAATAGCGATTCCCTAAAAATCGCTATTAAGGACTCGCTAAATTGCTTTTACCTACATCTGGCCCTTAGTCTTTCTAGCGTCTCCTTGTGCTATAGTCGGATTTGAGCTAGGTTAGGTGCTGCCCGCAGATTAATGGGTAGTTGGCGTTCATGTCATCGCATCTCGTCCTCTAGGCCTTCTACTTCCCTGGTGAGTATTATACGTGCCCCATATACCGCTTTTATCATATGCCCCTTCATCACCACTTTAAAAGCATCCTATTCGAAGCCTACATTGGATGCCGTATCCTCATTGTCTAGAAAATATGTTGTGATAGATTTTGTTAGTGAGGCGCGCAGTGGGGCATCTTTGAGCGCTTCCAATGGAAGGCGCCAAGTCGGAATGCTGGATTTATTTGGACCCCATGACAACCACATATGCAGGGGGTTGTGGTCCGATAGTGTGCGGGGGAGAGATTCAGCAAGTGATATTGCTGATAGGGCCTCTGGAGAGCATTACACCATATTTATTCTGGTGTGTAGGTCGTGAAGCCCAGAATAATGGGAGTACTCACTGTGGGTAGGGTGTAGGTCTCGCCATGCATCGTGTAGGTGTAACATAGTAGTTCATGTCTGTAGATGTTGTGAGAGGATAATAGACTGAGCGCCCTGTATTGGTTGACGCAAGCGATCCAGTACTATGTCTGGAGTGCAATTAAAGTCCCCTCCCCAGTATGTTGGTGCCAGGGGGTCTTGTAATAATGCCAGTGTCAGTGATTGCAGTAACTGGGCTAGGCCAAAGTTTGGGGCATATAATGAAATCAGTGTTATGGACGGCCGTGCAGTATCCCCTCTAGTATTGCGTAGCGTCTATTCTGGTCAGTGCGACTGTGTTGTACCTCAATTGGTATCCCTGTTGCCACCCATATCAAAGCCCCTCTTGTGTAACCGGAGTATGTGGTCCCCACTATCGTACCCCTCCATCTCTTGCACAGGGAGGCAAGCGTTTGTGTAGTCAGATGTGTTTCCTGCAGTAGTGCGATAGTAATCCCTCTCCTCCGTCGATATCTGTATACCCGATGGCGCTTAGTACATCCCGCCAGCCCGCATACATTCCATGTCATTAGTGTGATAAGGGCGGTCCGTGCATCCATTTGCGTAAGGTTAGTGTGGTGTAAAGATTTGTGTCCCTCTGTATCAACATTGCGCCCGCCGTCTACTCGTCATTGTATATATCCTGCCTAATGTGGGGATGGCAGTGTCCGTTCGTAATAACAGGTGTCGTATCTTGACACTGATAAAGCATTGCAACTGGTAACATTCCCCAGCTCCCACTCCCGGACCTTAGCGCTAACAAGCAGCTGGCCATCTGCACTGAGCTGCAACACAATTAAACTTTAGCGTAAATGGGTATAAGAGATACAGAGTGAAATACAGTGAAAAACACCAAATAATAGTTCTATAACTGTCACACAGTGTGAGTGGGGGGGCAAGGACTGCTAGATAGTCTCGGTGTGCCCGCCTGCATTAATTGTTATTTGTGGCCCTGGTGTGGTATATATGAAAATGTTCAGGCAGGGAACAGTGTGTCTGTCCTGGGTAGTGTTCACATAGTTACATGCATCTTGTAGCAAACCTGTATGGAGCATGTCACAGCAAGTCGTCTGAGGTGGGACATCTGGGCCTCCATCCCCCACTGCTGCCCATTGAGAGTCCGGCAAAGAGGAGGTGTCTTCTGGTGGGTCTTCAACTTCAGACCCGGATGTTGTAGGAGAGTGAAGTGCAGCATGTCTTTCAGCATTCTTCACCGCCTGAGCTCTTTCCCTCGCCGCCTGGGCCTTGATAGGACACTGCCGCTGCCGTTTGGTCCATTATACTCGTCGCCTTTGCGTTTGCACCTTCGTTGTGGTGCAGACATCGATTCCCTGCTGGCGGCCAAGCCGTTTTGTTCCATCCAGTCCCATGAGGTCTCCGGGGTGGAGCAGAAATTAGTTTTACCGTCGTGTTGAATCCGTAGGGTGGCTGGAAATTGCGAAGCATATTTCACATTATGTTCTCTCAGGATTTTCTTTACTACAAGGAAGGAGGACCTGCGTTGTTGTACCACTAGGGTATAGTCCGGGTATATGTGGATCGTGGAGTTTTCAATTGTCCATGGGCCAGATGCCCTTGTGACCTGCAGGATGTGGTCACTGTCGCTGCAGTTAAAAAGCCATGCCACCACGGGTCCTGGCGGGGCTCCCGGGGGAGGGCCTCAGGCACCCTATGGGCCCTTTCCACCAAGAAGAACTTGGATTGCTTGCCTTGCAAAATCGTGTCAACAAACCATGTCTCCAAGTATAGTTCCATGCTATGGCCTTCCGTTTGTTCCGGTAAACCCACAATGCAAACATTATTCCTCTGGGATTTACCTTCCTGGACTTCTACTCGGTCTCGTAAGTATTCCACTTCTTTCTGCAGGATTCTGAGTTGTTCGTCCGTCTCCTTCACCGTGGGCCTCAGGGCCGCCAGGGTCGACTCCAAGTTCTCCATCCTGTCTGTCAGGCGTTTCTGATCTTCACGCGGGAGACCCATTTCAATGAAGAATGAGTCAATTTTGGGGCCTATGGTAGATTTATTGTCCAGGATGGCTGCCATAAGTTCATCAAAGTGTTGTGCGTGGTCAAGTGGTGCTTCTGGCTGGTGTCCCGCTGTTTGAGCTGCGTCCAATAATCTGTCTGCGAGGTCAGACGCATCTCCTGTTTGCTCCTGTAGTTTCTCCACTTTATTTCTTCCCTTCTTGGTGGTGGGTGGGGGAGGGGGGCAGTTGATCTGTGTCTGTGGAGGCCTGTGGTCGCAATGATGAGTACCTGAATTTAGGATATTGGTTGATGTGGCTTGGGTTCTCCTATGATACCCGGTCGGGCTGGGGGAGTGGTTCTACCTCCCCCGGAGCGCAGGGAGGGCACATCCCACACACCGATCTGGCTCTGTAGAGTATTAAGGGTCTTTTGCCGTTCAAAGCGGGCAGTGGCTCCAGTTTGTGTATGCCCGTGTAGGCGCTGTGCATGCATTATTCCCAGGTGGATACCTCCAGTATTGTTGCCCCTCTGCAAATGTAGGGCTAGGAGGAGTTCAAGTTTCCGTTATCCGGCGTCTTCAGAACGAAGGAGTTTCTCTTTCTGCGGGCTTTGGTCTCATTCCACTCCCATCGTGCCCGCATACAGTGTAGTGGTGGCAAGAGGAGGGGGGGGGGCATTTGCTGGTTCTTCGTGTCAGGGGCCGACCTAGCAGTCCCCCCACCCCTTCGATGATTGCCTCTGTCTTGCAGGGTGGGGGAATTAGGCAGCTTTGCACGGTCGGGCCGGGGCCTGTTCTATCAGGTCTCGACCGAGGCCGACTCTGATGGGCCCGTAGTGTCGGCGGTCCGCCCCAACCAGCAGTTTCTTCTCTACTTACCGGAGGGACTCCATGGTATCTCCGCCATAGGAGGGGCCGCGCTGTGAGGTCTCCTTTTCCGTAACACAGTTCCCTTCCCGTCTGATAAAGGCAGCCTCACCCGTACGTGCCTCAGTTCTCAGCGCAAAGGCACCTCTCGGCCAGACCTCTCTGCCGGATCCGGATGTGGCAACACAGGACTATTCCTCCCGTCTCGGTGGTCGATGGTCGCAAATCCCTTTTTGTAGGGACTCAGGGACTCCAGCACTGATTATGGGGACATTACTGAAACGAGTCGCTAGCATGTAGGCTCAGATTTACAGGATTTTGTGGCCGGCCGTGATGGAGCAGTTTAATGTATGTCTGCTCTGGTCGCCATCTTGGCCACGCCCGCTTACATCACACTTCTTAATTACAAAAAAATGTGCTTTTGTAATTCCTGATATATTTTGAAATATTGGTAAGGATAAATTACTTACCTGTAATCCTAGTTCTCTTTCAGGGGTATACTCATCAAAGTCATAAGCATTGAATAGTCCCGCCCATGTGCAGGGACCCCGGAGCAATAACAAAAATATATGCATATACACATATATATATATATATATATATATATATCAATTCCAATGCTGGTCTCTCTATCCAAAAAGCAGCATACCGTGGACCCAAGTTGTTGCAAAGTGGTAATTTATTTCAAAATAGGCTTAGACAAACTCAACGCGTTTCGGGGAGAACCCCTTGATCACGAGTGGTAATGTCAGTGTCGTGATTGCTTAAATAAACAAATCATGTGATACCATAAACATAGTGAAAATACTTTTGAGAGTTACTTCACTCGAACCAAATAAAATAAAGAAGACATTTTCTGTTACTACAACATTGTTACACATTTACAATATTGGCAAAAACATATCAACCTTTGCGATCTTCTTGTTTTCTAGTGACAGTGCGAAAAAAAGGGTAATTTTCATTTGTACAAGGGAAACCTTATTGTTCACCTTGCCTCGTGTACCACTTAGCACTTACTGAAAAGGCGGTTGTTTACCTATATGTGAAGTCCGATGGGTTTTAGGGGTCCTAGTACCTCTACCTTTGTAGTCCGCTTGTCTCACACGCCCTCTCTCTCCTATTGAGCGTCTTAGCGCGGGGACACACCGGTGGTGTAACCATGCGCTCTATAAATGCTTAAACTTAAACCTGCCACGTATTAGACCAAATATTTCAAGAGTTTGCTTATGCTTTACAGCCTTCGCTGTGTCGCATTAATAAAACATCAATTCTGCCCCAGTGGGCTATCTTATGTATTTCCGCTATTTCATTTTTATGAGGTTCCCGCCCCAGTGGGCTTAATATTTTAAATATATATAATATGCATATATATATAAATATGCAGCCTAAACCATAATACTAGGCTCAAGTATGCCAATATTGCATTGAAATTTTTTCATTTGAAATACTTTAAAAAAAACATATAAAATAACATTTTCATGACACAGAGAAAATGCCTTTAACTTGTTTTTGAACATAGCCTTTATTTTCAAAGGAAAAAGGCAAGGTCATAGAGGCAGATTAGCCTAGAGAGGCTGCATATAGAACACTCAGAAAAAACTGGCGCCGTGCCTTTAAGACCTCCAGGACCTCCAGGCTCCCATCATGCCCCACAGGTGACAATTTGGTCAGGTCTTTTTGATGGAGTATAACATTGTATTCATAACATGAGTAACAGATACATTCTTATAGGCATGGTATTCGTCCGGGAGGAGGGAGGGCTGCTTATGACTTTGATGAGTATACCCCTGGAAGAGAACTAGGATTACCGGTAAGTAACTTATCCTTCTCTTCCAGGGGATACTCATCAATAGTCATAAGCACTGAATAGAGTAGCAAGCCCATCCCTGGACCCTTCGGACGAATACCAGCATATCAAAAAACTGTTTTCAATCATGTATTACCCAAATAAATTTCTCAAGAATGGTTGCCCAAACTGAGCATCCGCCTGAGTATCAGAGTCTAAGCAGTAATGGCGTGCAAATGTGTGGACTGAACGCCATGTGGCTGCTTTGCATATCTCCTGAATAGGTACGTTTTTAAGCATAGCTGTAGTAGCAGCTTTGCCCCTCGTAGAATGAGCCCTCGGCTTGCCAGGGAGCTGTCTGTGTGCTAGCTGATAGGATAACGTGATGCAAGACACTATCCATCGAGCGATGGACCTTTTAGAGGAGGGGAAACCAGTGTGTAATGGACCATAGTTAACAAAGAGATGGTCCGACTTTCTTATACCCTTTGTTCTGTCCAGATAGAATTTCAACACTCTTTTAAGATCCAGAGAATGTAACACCCTCTCAGCAGGCGTGGTAGGATTAGGAAAAAATGTGGGAAGAGTGATTGATTGATTAATATGAAACTCCGAGATCGCCTTAGGAAAGAAACTCGGGTGAGTCCTCAACACCACTCTGTTAGCATGGAAAACGAGATAAGGCTCTGTAGAGCATAAGGCCTGCATCTAGCTCACCCTGAGAGCAGATGTAATCGCCACTAGAAAGGCGGTCTTCCACGAGAGGTGTGGTAGAGAGGCTTTGTGAATTGGTTCAAATGGGGGGCCCATTAACTTAGATAGGACCACATTAAGTTCCCAGGAAGGAGAAGGCAACCTAATAGGTGGGTAAACCTTTTTTATCCCCTCCAGGAAGTCTTTAACAACTGGCATTTGAAAGAAAGAAGCCTGAGTGGGAGACTTTCTATACGCTGTAATCGCTGCCAGGTGTACTCTGATAGAAGAGAACTGTAAACCTGCTTCGGCTAAGTACAACAGATAAGGTAAAATAACCTGTTCTTAACCCCGGATAGGGTCATGACTATTACCCGTACACCACAGATAAAACCGCTTCCATTTGAAAGCGTATGACTTTCTCATCGAAGGCCTCCTCGCTTCCTTTAAGATCTGCATACAGTCTTGCGAGAGGCCTAAGTGTCCATATTGGAGGAACTCAGGAGCCATGCTGTCAACCTCAGTGACGGTAGGTTGGGATGAAACACCTGCCCTCCCGACTTGGTCAGTAGATACGGATGACATGGCAGTCTCCTGTGTGGCACTTTGGACAGATGTAGAAGGTCCGGGTCCCACCACTGACGAGGCCACTCTGGTGCAATCAGGATCATCTCTGTCCTGGACTTGTACAGTTTGTTGATCACCAGTGGTATGAGAGGGACTGGTGGAAAGGCGTAGAGTAATTTCTCTGACCAGTCGATCAACAGTGCATTCCCCCTGGAGCCTGGTTGAGGGTATCTGGATGCGAAGGCGCGGCATTTTGCGTTTCCTGCATCCGCAAATAGATCTATGTCTGGTGCGCCCCATCTGAGAAAGATGTCTTGAGCCATCTCTTCTTTTAGCACCCAGTCGTGCGCTTCTGCGAAGTTTCGACTTAGATCGTCCACTTGAACATTGAGGGCGCCTGGGAGGTGAACTGCAGATATCGTCATGTTCCTTGCGAGAAGCCACGTCCAGATCCCTTGAGCCTCCAGAGAGGGGTCTGGACCGGGTCCCTCCCTGCTTGTTCAGGTAATACATTGTTGTTGTATTGTCCGTCTGAACTAGCAGGGAATTTGACTTGATGGATGGAAGAACGCCTTGAGTGCCAGATGCACTGCTCTGAGCTCTAGAATGTTGATGTGGTAAAGCTGTTCCTTTACTGACCACATTTCCTGGATCTGAAGGGATCCCATGTGAGCGCCCCATCCTTGAAGGGGCGCATCTGTGACAAGAGTTTGCTTGGAAAGCTCCTGGTGGAAAGGAACTCCTTTCAGAAGATGAGATCATTGCATCCACCATCTTATGGAGATTTGGACTGAATGAGGTAGGGTTATAGTGTCCTCCCAGCGGTTGGAGACCTGAGACCATTGGTCCTCCAGAGCTTGTTGTAACCTGTAGCCTGGCATTCAGGACAATGAATATGCATGAGGCCATCGAGCCCAGCAGAGATGATACCTGTCTGGCCGTGGGATGAGGTGTTCTCAGGAGAGTTTGACTCTTGTGGAGTATGGATAATAGTCTCTCCTCCGAAGGAAACGCTTTTGCGCTTGCTGGATCCAGAGTTGCGCCCAAGTAGTGTATCCTCTGCGTTGGATTGAGGATGGATTTCTTGAAGTTGACACACAGGTCTAACTGGTTTAAAAGGTGAATGCAGCATCTTAGATGTTCCTGCAGCAGGGTGGGGGAGGCACTTTTGAGCAACCAATCGTCTTGGTAAGGGTAGAGGAAAATCTTCTTCTTCCTCAAGAACGCCGCTACCACCGCCATGCATTTCGAGAAGGTGCGAGGAGCCGACTTTAGCCCGAAAGTCAGGACCGTGAATTGGAAGTGGTTTGATTGTATTCTGAATCTTAGGAACTTCTGATGCTTCTGAGAGATTGGGATGTGAAAATAAGCATCCTGAAGATCTATGGAACACATCCAGTCTCCTTGATGAATGTGTGGGATGATTTGGTGTAATGCCAACCTTCTGAACCTTTCTCGGAGAACAAACTTGTTTAATAGTCTGAGATCTAGTATAGACCTGAACTCCTTGTTTGGACCTTTCTTTGGGACCAAAAAGTAACGGGAATAGATACCCTGTCGACGTTGGTGCCAGGGAACTCTTCGATGGCATGTTTTTGTAGCAGGATGGAGACCTCCTCTCTTAGCATACTTATGCGATGTACTGTGTTTTTCCGAGGAGGTACAGAAGGTGGAGGTGACTTGAATCTGATTGAGTACCTATTCCTCACAATATTGAGCACCCATTTGTCCTGCGTTATTTTGGTCCACTCGTCCAAGTGAAAACCTATACTTCCCCCCACCGGAGTGGGTAACGGAGTTAGGGGAAGCAAGCACTCACTGCTTTGCCTGTTGTTTAGCTGCAGGGGTTGTCTGTCTTGAACCTCCTCTTCCTCTACCAGGCCGACGCTAGTGGTAGTTAGATCTTCCTTGATGTTGCTGTGACGACCAGTGAGGGGTTTGAACCCTCTGCTGGTACTGGCGCCGATCATATGGTCGGTAGCTACGCCTGAAATCTTTTCTTTTCTCTAATCCCACCGCCTTCAAGGTGTCTAGTTCGATTTTCATTGGAGACATCTCATCGTCAGCATGAGAGCCAAAGAGTGATGTTCCGTTGAAGGGAAGGTTGAGAATCCTATGCTCGGCCTCTGGCTTCAACCCCGTAAGCCTTAACCAAGAGGATCGACGGGCGCAGACTCCATGAGAATAACCATGAGCAGCAAGATCAGAGGCATCTGCTGCCGCGCTTATGACTTGATTAGCCACAAGACCCACTTCATGTAGGATTTCTTGAAAATCCTGCCTGTCTTCCTTCGGTAGCTTCTCTGCAAAACGTGATCGAGAGTCCCAAAGAGAGCGGTCATATCGGCCCAACAACGCTGAAGCGCTGGCCACCTTCATGTAGGCTGCAGATGTGTTGCACATTCTTTTGCCAATTGAGTCCATGGCTTTACTGTCTTTATCTGGGGGAACAGTAGAAGATGATGACCCAGTGTGAGTCTTCCTAGCCGCTGACACGATGACAGAGTCAGGGGGTGGATCAGACCTAAGAAATAACGAGTCCTGCTCAGGTGCCCTATACTTCTTTGTTATCCGTGACGGTGCTGCTCCCACCAAAGCCGGAGTTAGGAATGTATGGAGAGCCGGTTCTAGCAATCCAGGTACCAGAGGGAGTAAAGGTCTTGAGGAGGACTTGTGATGTAGAGTCTCGAAGATAACACATGTCGAAGGTGCAGAAGAAGGCATTTCGATGTTTAGCTTTGCAGCCCCTCTGCACAAGACCTTATTAAAAGTCACAATATCATCTACTGGTGATACCCTAGTCGGTGGAGTAGATGAGAGAGTCGGCGAGTAGTCTGCTTTCGAGGGCCTGGAGTCAGAGGACCACGAAGGTGACCTGCATCTTCGTTCTCTAGGAGAGCGGTGTCGAGATCTTGTAGACCAACTCCTAGGAGACCTTGATCTGTGTCTCCTCGAGATTGGCGATCTCTGAGGTGTGGCACGTCTCTCTTGTCTGTCAGGAGAATGAACACACCGACTCCTAAGAGACCTTGACCTGTGAATCCTCGAAACTGATGACTTTTGAGATGTGGCACATCTCTCTTGTCTGTAAGGAGAGTGAGCAGGGGAATGAGAAGGAGAACGAGAATGTCTTGTCAAGTTGACTTTACTTATCTTCCAGTCCTTTATGTTTCCCAACCATCTCGGGGAGATGTTAGTAGGACGTTCTGGAACTGGAGAGGCTTCTGGAGTGATCTGTACAATCCGGAGTTCAGGGGAAGATGAGCACCTGGATGCCCCTCGACGTCGAAGGACCTCTCGACGTTGATACTGGAGACCGATCTGACCACAGTCTCTTGGCAGGTGAAGACCTGTGGATGGACATCGACCTCCTCGTTGTCGATCTGGACGGAGATCTCCTGTCCGGTGACCTTCTCAATGAAGGAGACCTTCTCCTTGACACCAGGGGCGAACTTTGCACTGTTCTCAACGTCGATCTTTTGGTCGGCGACCTCCTCGTCATCGATAGTCTTGAGGGTGATCGTCTCGACGGCGATTGTCTCGACGGCGACCTTCTCGAAGACGGTGATTTGTTTTGACCCGCCATCGGCGATGACGCCCTCGAACGACTGTGCCTTACCGGGGTCGAGATCTTCAGCGTCGGTTTCGATGTCGTTGTCTGAGGTGCTCTCGACGTCGGAGGTGTTCTCGACGTCGGCACATATATCCTCGACGGCGGTCTTTCTTGTCGACGATGAGATGTCGACGTCGAGCTTCTGACTCCTGTCGTCGTAGGCGAGCCAGATCTGGACCGTCTACGAGGTGGTGTCAACTTAGGCCTGGGTTTAGACTTCGTACCTGAAGTCGTTAGCTTCGACGGCGAAGGGGGCCTCGACGTCGACTTTGACGCTGAAGGTGAGCACAAGGGTATCTTCGACGTCGATCTGTCCCTCGACGGCGAATTTGACCGGCATCTTCTTCTTTCACCCTTTTCCTTATGCTCTAACCTTTTCTGAGAGGAGGGCTCTTTAGAGGGATATCCTTCCCGGCCACTTGTTGACTCCTTTCCTCTCTCCTGCATGGCATGCAGCTTGATATTCTTCCTTTCTCGAAGGGTTCTTTTGGAAAACTGCAGACAATAGTAGCACTCATCAGGTCTGTGAGAAGATGGTAGGCACACGATACAGACCGAGTGCGGGTCTGACTTTGCCATCTTTTTCCCACAGGAAGGGCACTTATTAAATAAGGCCGGCATTCTGACAGGAAATTATTTTTAAAAGTCAGAAAAAATGATGAAATTAGTACAAAAAGTACTAAAGACGTCGAGTGAAGTCAAGAAAATTCACTGGAAATTATCAATTAGTGAGAAAAAACCACTAACTGACGAGCTCAATGCTCCAGGATCCTCACAGAAGGAGCCGGAAAAAAGAACTGGCCTAACTGTCACCTGTGGGGCATGATGGGAGCCTGGAGGTCTTGGAGGTCTTAAAGGCACGGCACCAGTTTTTTCTGAGTGTTCTATATGCAGCCTCTCTAGGCTAATCTGCCTCTATGACCTTGCCTTTTTCCTTTGAAAATAAAGGCTATGTTCAAAAACAAGTTAAAGGCATTTTCTCTGTGTCATGAAAATGTTATTTTATATGTTTTTTTTAAAGTATTTCAAATGAAAAACTGTCATTGCAATATTGGCATATTTGAGCATAGTATTATGGTTTAGGCTGCATATTTATATATATGCATATTATATATATATATATATGTGCATATGCATATATTTTTGTTATTGCTCCAGGGTCCCCGTACGTGGGCGGGACTATTCAGTGCTTATGACTATTGATGAGTATCCCCTGGAAGAGAATATTAATTTACAGGCCATTTATTTAAATGTTATGTGTTAGAGAAAAATAACTGACATCTTCAGACATCTCACTTGACAAAAACCTTTAACTCTAGTAAGAGCCAGAAAAATAAACCTCATTTTCCAAGCAGCAAGTAGTTAAAAGACAAACTGACATTTGATCTCTTTCCTTGAACAGACCACAAATGTGTCAAGATAAAAACAAGATTTAATGTCATTTTTATTGCTCATTCACTTTCTGAATGAACAGAACACCTCTTCCTTTCCAGCCTTAGTTTACTCACCGCCAGATGGGACTAGTAGGTGCTAAAAATAGCTTGACCTGATACAATTTTACTCACAACTAGAGTGGGTGAGTAGATTTTGTTACATATGTATGTGATTTTTGTTTATGTTCCTTCTTCCATTCCATTCCAACATACTTTATTTCGGTCAATATAGACCATAAAAGTAAACAATACAGACAATGACACTGAGGTAAATACAAAGCCAATAAATAGTCATGTGGTAAAACAAAACTACATTAAAAACCTTGTTAAAACTCATCATAAAAAAGAATTAAAAAACAGCTAGTCAAAATCCAAGAATAACTCCATTTACATGCATATGTTTCTACAAGCAAGGTCATAAAAAAATACGGATATATTGGTGTTGTGGGCACTATTTAGTGCTGTGTGGGTGCTATATATATATATATATATATATATATATATATATATATATATATATATGTGTGTGTGTGTGTGTGTGTGTGTATGTATATACACACACACACACACACATATATTTTGTGTGTGCCTATATATATATGTATATATTTATACATATATAGTGTGTGCATATATATATAGTGTGTGCATATATATACCCACACACATACACTTTTCCTTTTTCAAGTTTCTATTACTGCATACACACACAGGGCTGTATTCAATAAATAGTGCATTGTTGATGAGTTATTTGAAATTCGCAAATCTCATCTTACCAATATAACTATGCATTATGCAAGGACAGCTTGGTTCTCCTTGCAGGAGATATTTTAAGGTATTTTTCAACTCCCTGCAGCTCATCTACAACTCAGTTTATTGCATACAGCCCAGTGATGAGCAGAGTATTTAATGATCCCCAATTCTTTTTAGAAATGGATATCCAAAAATGTTTTTCAAAACGAAAATTGAATGATTTAGAGTTTGATAAAGAAGCAAGAAAAGAATCTAAACATGGTGAACAGGAGGCAGAAGAACCAAGCACAAGCAGTTCTGCAGGTCCAGTTTCAGTTCCAACAAAATGTAGCCATGTTGATGCTCCTGTAAATTATATTGGATTGTATTTTAATTCATCAAAAAAACTAACAGATAATTTTAAATACAATCTACTAATAAATATTTATACCCCACCAGAAAAGTATGACTTCAAGAATTATTCAGGTGGACCACGCTGTTTCCGTCATGTGTGGATTAATCAATATTCACCATGGCTTAGCTCTTCTCCACAACTGAAAGGTGCGGTTTGCAATTATTGCACAGTTGTTCCACAGCCAGTTCATCGTAGGACACAAGGAGCATTCATAACTTCTCCTTTCACTAAATATAAAGACTTCCATTAAAGTGCAAGCAACCATGTTTCATCGTCTTGGCATACAAATGCACAAGTGGCTGCAACTCACTTTTTGGAGATCCGAAATAAACCAGAAACTAGTATTGTTTAACACATAGACAGTGCTGCGAAAAGGTAAGTTGAAGAAAATCGGAAAATGTTATTTCCAATTTTGTCCACTCTTTTATTTTGTGGCACACATGGCATTGCTTTATGTGGGAAAAAAACAGTACGACTGGAAACGTGCAAAGTGTGTACCAATTTTGCATTGAAGAAGATGTGATCCTAAAGAACCATCTGGAAAATGCACCAGTTAATGCACGTTATACATCAGTTCGAGTTGAAAATGAATTGATTACATTATGTGAAGAAACATTAAGAGAAGATCTAGTTTCCTTAGTCAATATGTCAAAAGGATTTTCAATCATTGCTGGTGAAAGTGCTGACATATCCGGAAAAGAACAGATGTCACTTGGAGTACATTTTGTAGACACAAGTAGCACCGTAGCAGTCATCAGAGAAGAATTCCTTGGATTTGCAACCTTAAAAGAAATGGATGCTATCTCAATTGCAAATATGATTATGGATACATGCTCCAAATTTGGATTAAACTTAGAAAAAAAACCATGGCCAAGGATAAGATAAATGCTCTACAATGGCAAGAAAGCAAGGTGGCGTTCAAGCCATAATAAGGAGAAAATATCCTAAAGCTGCTTTTGCTCACAGTGCTGCACATAAACTTCATTTGGTTGTTAATGACCTAAATGCTGTTTCCTGATATACAGAATTCTACTGGCACAGTGAAAGCCATCATCAAGCTTTTCCGTGAGAGTCCAAAAAGAAGATCTCTTATTTCCAATGTGCCATTGCTGAGTGAAACACGATACGACAGCAAAATACAAGAACATTAGAATCTTTAGTTCAAACTTTGAAGCGATTTTTAAGCAATTAAGCTTACTGGTCAGTACAACATCAGGGGAAACACATCAGGATGCATATCAATTGCAATGTTCCTCAAGTACAGTGAGCTTTCTCTTTTGCTTGCCCATAATTTCAAATTACTCATCAAGATTGGAATCTGTAAGCCAGGCTCTCCAAGCTGTTCAGCTTGATATCCTCAAGATGTGTAATCACGTGCACGACCTTCTGTGATCACAGACAAAAAGCAGAAAAGCAATTTCAAGGAAATATTTTAAAATGTTCAAACAATGGCAGAAAAATTGAACATTGAACTTTGTGCTCCCAGACAGTGAAGCTGGCAAGTATTTTGTTGTAATTGTGGTTCTTCTTCTGAGGAAGATTACTATCACTAGTCTATCTAAGTGCCATACATGGACTCTATCTTTGCATCATTAGAAAGCCAGTTTAGCAATGAAAATAAGAAAAATTTCAGCCTATTCTCACTTTACCTAAAACAAATGTCAAAAATCACACTTGAGCAATACAAATGCCAGATTGCAAACATCAGAGAAATTTACGACATTGAAAACCTGGAAGCCGAAGCAGTCACATGGTTTGAGATCTGGTCAACGAAGAATGATCAGTGTGACAATGGATTTCTGGATATGCTAAACCACACAGATTTATTACCATCAATCCAGCAAGCAATTCTCATTACTCTCACATTACCAATGACCACTTGTACAGTGGAAAGGTCTTTCAGCACAATGAGAAGGGTGAAAACCTGATTGAGGTCAGCAATGGCAGATGACTGCTTATCAGGTTTGTGCAGTATGAGCATATATCGAGCAAAAATTGTTGAAAACAAACATCAGCTGACTGAAAACGTAATTGAGATATCTGCACATGACCACAGACATTTACAAGTCCTTTTTCGAGATCATTAACCATTGAACAAAAACTGTATAAAACCACTCATTGAAAACTGTGATTGTTAAATTTGAGCAAGAGTGTAGATGTTTGCATTTCCTAACCTGCAACAGCTATCCATTTAATTTGATTTATTTTCCAATTTGGATGAGAACAGACTGTTTTTATTTATATACATATATATAAGTTAATATATTTAATGTTATTTATTTTAATATATTTAAGTTTTCAAAATAAATACATTTGTCATATAATTTAACTGTCATTCGTTTGTGCATGTTAACATCAAATGCAGATTCTACATGTCTCTTTTTATTATTCAGTTATAGTGTCTTGATCATGTGTATGAATAATGTGGTGCATTCAATAGTGCTGACATAAAAACATTAGAAATTGCAAATCAGACAATGGCAGCTTGATTCTTCTATTAAGCTTTTGCATCAGGTTTCTCAACACTTTGCATGCTTACGCTCTATGTGATAATGACTATGCCCCTGCCGTTTAACATTGTCAAAAAGGGTCGGAGGATGGATGATGTTAAAATTATGCCCCACCTGAAAATATTTCTGCGAACGCCCATGGTGGGACCCTATGCATTGTCACCATCCAATCAAAGGCCAGGAAAGCAAGCCCTTTTCTGCTATGCGGCACCACCTCTGTTTCTAACTATAGATGACAAGATACATTGAGCTACAACTTGACCCTAACCAGTGCGCCACAATCATGCAACATCTTTGTTCTGCTTAAAAGTGCTACCAGTGGGCTGATTCCCTGCTCAAATCTCCCTTCCCTTCTATTCCGTTTTCAGAAATCTTTGTTGTGCTCCTTCCCCCATCCAGCAATACTTACATTTAGAATGACCGGACCTCCTGCCAATACCACACACACAATGGGGATCTTCGTGTCCGCCTCTAAAATAGAAAAACTATATGTTACAGTATGAAACAAAAAGCCAATCTCACAACAAAAAATAATAATATCTGACCACACAACAAAAAACGCATTACAGTATGAAACCAACCCTACAACAGAAAACACATTGACACTGAATGAAACACAGAGCTACCAATGAAACAGAAGGAACAAAACTATTAGATTATGACACACACTAGCCTCTAACAGGTTTCTATCACAGACATATTCCAAACTGGCCCTATCCTTGAAATTGATTTTGACTAAACCCCCTTGAAGGAAAGTAGCAGCTAAGAAACATAAGCCTGAAAGTAATCTTGGTACACAAAGGCGTGCTGTGATGCCAAAAAAGCACTAATAGCTGCATTAAAAATAATAATTTGCAAGAGGTGCATGCTTTAAAGGGCCTATACAAGAAGACAACTAAATGAGTTCGGACCGCATGGGAGGAAGCGTGCCGGAGGGATCTGGTATTGGCTGCTAAAATGTGGGACAATTATTTGTTTTGGAAAATGAATGCCAATGGGAGTAAGTTAGTAAGAGTTTTCTAGAGCGCACAAATACCGAGGTGTCTTGACACGAAGCAAACTTCAAGAACAGCAAAGAAAAATGGATGACTTTCTTGACAGTGCGAGTAAAGAGCCAAGTTTTTAAAATTTCCTTAAAAGGATAAGGCTTGATTGGGATCTTAAATACAGGGTTAAAGCATTCCACAATTAGCTGCCCAGATAGGAGAAGATCCTACCTCTCCAATCCCCCCTCCCACCCCCCATCTAGACTTTGTTTTATTTTGGGAGCCGTAACAAAATAAGAGTTAGAGGACCTAAATTGTCGCCGTGGAAGGTACCAGGTAAAACCTTTCATAAAATGTAGGGGGCCAGTGGCATGCAAGGCTTTAAGTATCATACAAAGCGCCTTGAACTTGATCCTTTCGGGCACTGGTAATCAATGCAGTTCCTGAATTGTCTTGGAAACAGAGCAAAATGTTGGTATCTTTAACAGAAGACTCTGTAATGCTATTTGCATTTATATGCATTGTGAAACAGACCGGTACGGTCAGCCTTGGTTTTGCAATAGATGAAGGGAGGGGGAATTTCTAGAAGTCTTTCTCTGTGTTAGTAAAGGTATTAAAGACAGAAAGTCTTGGCGCTCATACCGAATCTCGCTCGTGGGGTGGACGCACCGTCACAAGGAAATTGTTGATGTCTCATTGAGACTTCTGGATGACTGAAACGGCTTCCCAGTCAAGCTGCCCAGAATGTTGTGCTCAAGTCA
Source organism: Calotriton arnoldi (assembly GCA_963921515.1). NCBI lineage: Eukaryota > Metazoa > Chordata > Amphibia > Caudata > Salamandridae > Calotriton > Calotriton arnoldi. The sequence goes on from CAWUFW010006557.1 coordinate 792,561, forward strand.
AATGGTGATGTATGAGCTATAGGTTTCATTGCTCTGTGATGTTTTCATGTTGTGTATATATGCTCTTTATATTTGATTCTTAGATTTGACAGTGCTTGTTTCTTGTATTGGAGGTCCATTATTATCTGCTTGTGTTTTATCTCTTGCATTTGAACTTGTGAGTGTTTTATTATTACTTGCTTGTGCACATATATCTATATACATTTGCATGTTGCTTTGCCAGTTTCATTTGACATCTGGGAAAGTCTTTCTGTTAGAGAGTGTTGCATTAATAAATTCCCACGCTTTATTTTGAAACTGCCTTTTGATTTGCTTTATCTTGTAACTGCTGAATCTCCTTTAGAAGTATTTCTTCTTGCTTTACCAAGTGCCTCTTCTTGGGAGTGCTGAGTTTCTTTAATTTTGGAGTGTAAAGCTAGACAGACACGCCGCTGCCTTTTGCAAGGATTGCAGCTTAGATTGAGAACGTTTGTTCACCCCTAAATAGAGTGCATTACAATAGTCTATCCTTGAGAGAATGAGGGCGATCATTACTAACCTTTGTAAGTCAAATGGAATAAAAGGAAGAACCTTTTAAAGCCGCTTAATTATGTAAAAGCAGGAAGAAGTGATACGGTTAATCTACTCTGAGAAATTGAACTGTATATCAAAAATAATCCTTAGATTTTTTACCTTTGGGACAGGGACTGGTAGAGGGCCATAGTCCTCAGGCCACCACAAATTATTCCAGGCACTAGGTTCTTGCCAAACAAAATCACCTCTGTTTTCTCAGTATTCAGTTTTAAAAAATTGTCACACATCCAAACCGGAGTCTGGGTCAAGCATTGCTTAAACTTATAGGCCGCTGTGCCATTGTAAAGGAGATGGATACAATAGTTTGTGTATCATCGGCATACGAAATACCTGAGGAACCAAAGGATTAGACGAGTTCCACCAAAGGAGTAATATAGATGTTGAAAAGCGTGGGGGACAAGAAGGACCCCTGTGGTACCCCACATGAAAGAGAGAAGGAGTTGGATTTAAAGCTACCAACCTAAACTGTTTAGGACTCTATTGGCTAGGAAAGAACTGAGAAGTGAGAGCGCTGCGCCTCTAACCCCGTTCCTCTCCAGCCGGTTTACGAGCACCCAATGGTTCACTGTATCAAATGCAGCTGAGAGGTCCAGGAGTATCAGCGCGGCACCCCAACCTTCCCCCACAAGCCTCTGGATTTCCTCTGTGGCAACTACAAGAGCCGATTCTGTACAATGTTTAGGTCTAAAACCGTGTTGCGAGGGATGTAGTATAATGTTCGAGTCAAAAAAAGGTGTTACATTTTCATTTAATGCCTTTTTCAAGATTTTTGCAGGGAACGGCAAGCAAGAAATAGGGTAATAATTCTTCGTTACCGTAGGATCTAATGTAGGTTTTTTAAGATGGGAAGAACTAAAGCCTACTTCCAGGCCAGTGGATAGTAACCTGCCTGTAAAATACTATTAAGTTTTTGGGTCAGATGCCCTGGAAACAAATCAGGGGCCAAATGAAAGACAAAATGTGGACAAGGGTCAGACGGTGCCCCAGACTTTGTGGCAACAATCAATCAGATTGGTAACTTTATTCTCTGTGAGAGGGGGAAAATTGCACAGGTCCTCTCGAAGTGTCGAGTTGTCAGGTGCAAGGCTGAAAAGAATTAAATGAGTCAATATAAGATGAGTCAGCTGCAGATCCCAAGTAGCTAGAAATCTTATTTTCTCCAAAATCATAGTATACACCATTTATTTTGCTTTAGAAAAAAGCAGCCAGATTATTACAAAAAGCTTGATTCATGCCATTGTTGCTGCCCTGGTCTCGATTGGAGAGAAAGGTGATTGTTTTAAATAACTCAGATGTAGAATTTTCAGCCACTTTTATTATTTCTTATGAAAAATAAAGAGTTTTAGCTGAGAGTATAAACTCTTTATATTCCTTACAGACTACTGAATACTTTCCGTTCTCGTCTGGATCATACTCACTTCTCCATTTTCGTTCAAAAGCCCTACATTTCTGCTTAAGGGTCCTCAATCAATCAATCAATCAAGTGAGTTGTAAAACGCGATTACTCACCAGTATGGGTCTCAAGGCACAAGAGGGGGGGGAGGGCGGACTGCTGATCCATCTAATGCACTGTAGTTCAGTCGAAGAGCCAGGTCTTGAGGTACTTCCTGAATTGAGGCAGTGAAGGTGATTGCCTTAGGTGGAGAGGCAGGGTGTTCCAGATCTTTGCTGCATGGTAGGAGAAGGATCTTCCTCCGGCCTTGGTCTTGTGGATACGTGGGACGGTTGACAGGGCTAGTTGGGTGGAGCGGAAGTCTCTGGTGGATGCGTGGAATGCAAGGCGGTGGTTGAGGTATGCAGGTTCTGCATCGTGCAAGATTTGTAGGCGTGTGTGAGGAGCTTGAAGGTGATTCTTTTGTTGACTGGGAGCCATTGGTGGTCTCTCAGGTGGCCCGTGATGTGGCTGTGTATATTGAGGAGGAGGATGGCGGAGGCATTCTCAATGTTGTGCAGTTTCTTGAGGAGTTTCTGGGTGATGCCGGCGTAGAGTTCTTTGCCATAGTCGAGTCAGCTGCTAATGAGTACATGGGTGGGTGACCGTCTTTCTGGACTCGGTGGGGATCCACTTGAAGATCTTTTGGAGCAGGCATAGCGTGTGGAAGTAGGATGATGAGACAGCGTTGATCTGGCGGTTCATGGTGAGCAAGGAGTTCAGGATGATGCTGAGGTTTCGTGTGTGGTCTGTGGGTGTGGAGGGGGTCCAAAATCTGCAGGCCACCAGGAGTCGTCCCAGGCGGAGGGGGTGGAGCCCAGGATGAGGACTTTGGTCGTCTCCAAATTGAGCTTGCGGCAGCTGTCCTTTATCTAGGTGGCAACAGCCTTCATCCCATCGTGGAAGTTGTTCTTGGTGACTGAGTTTGTTGGTGGGGGAGAGGATCAGCTGGGTGTCATCGGCATAGAAGACTATGTTGAGTCCGTGGTTCCTGATGATGGCTGCGGGCGTGCCATGTAGATGTTGAAGAGAGTGGGGCTCAGGGAGGAGCCCTGAGGTAATCTGCAGCTGGTGGGTTCAGAGTGGAACAGTGGTATTCTGGCTCTCTGTGTTCGGCCGGTGAGGAAGGAGTGGATCTATTCCAGGGCTTTGTGGTGGATGCCGGGGTCAAGGAGTCTCATGCAAAGGGTGCGGTGGGAGACAGTGTTGAAGGCGGGTGAGAGGTCCAGGAGGATGAGGAGTGCAGTTTCGCCTCAGTCGAGGAGGGTGCAGACATCGTCTGTGGTGGCAAGAAGGGCGGTCTCGGTGCTGTGGTTGCGTCGGAAGCTGGATTGGGAGAGGTCCGGGATGTGGTTTGCTTTGATGAACTCGGAGAGTTCGGAGTTGATGGCCTTCTCAATTACCTTGGCTGGGAAGGGGAGCAGAGAAATGGGTCTTAAGTTCTTGAGGTCCTTCGGGTCAGCAGAAGGTTTCTTCAGTGAGGGGTTGATCTCTGCATGTTTCCAGTCTTCCAGAAAGGTGGCAGGATTGATGGAGCAGTTGTTGGTGCAGCGAAGTTCAGGTCGATGAAGGTGCCGGCTCTGTTGAAGATGTGGCGTGGGCAGGTGTTGTAGGGTTCTCCGGAGTGGATGCTCTTCATTTGAAGGTGTCGTTAGCGGTGAGGGGAGTCCAACTGAGCAAGGTCTACTGGGATCAGGTGTCATTGGGTGCGGTGGTTGCAGGTGGGGTGAGACGGACTTGGGTATCAAGGCTGTTGAAACTGTCGCAGATCTAAGTAATCTTGCGGTGGAAGAAGGTGCTGAGGTTGTTGCAGAGTTCTTAGGAGGGTGGGATGTCTGCTGTTTCTGTGCTGGGTTTAGTGAATTATTTGACCACGGCAAAAAGTTTTTTGCTATTGAGTGCGTTGGTGGTGATCCTTCCTTGTAGGGCCGCTTTCTTTGTTGTTCAAATGAGGTGGTGGTGTGCGGTGACAGCGGTTTTGAAGTGGTCTTCCCGGGTCTTTTTGCTCCTCCATCTCTTCTCGAGCCATCTACAGGTGCGTCTGGACTCATGTAGGGTGGGAGAGAACCAGCTGGCATTTTTGGAGTGTTGCTTGCCTGAGGCTTTCTTGAGGGGAGCCAGTCTGTCGGAGCCATTGGAGATCCATCGGTGGAGGTTGCATGCTGAGGTACTAACGTCCGCAGATGTCAGAGGTGGGGTTTTGCTGAGGGAGGTGGTGAGCTGCTCTTTGGTGACCTTGTTCCAACTTCTGCAAGGGTAGCGGTGGGCGTGCTGGTGTACGAAGGGTTTGGTGAAGTGTAGGAAAGTGGGTTTCTGTTGCAGTAACCCCCCCACTTTTTGCCAGACTACTGATGCACTTTTACTTGATGTGCCCTGGGTCCCTGCCATTCAGGTTCCCAGGGCCTGTGTTCTTTCCCCAAAACTAACCCAATTGGCATCTCTGGCCACAGGTCAGCCCCTGGTAAATGTACCACAGGTACCCAGGGCACTGTGACCAGGGAAGACCCTTAAGGGCTGCAGCACTTATTGTGCCACCCTTAGAGGCCCTGCACCTTTTCACTCACACACTGCCTTTGCAGGCTGTGTGTCTTGGTGCAGAACAAAGTGAAGAGTCGACATGGCACACATCCCTGTGTGCCATGCCTACAAACCACTGCCCTGGCCTAGATCAGTCACCCCTCTAGTTGGGTGCACTATACCAGTGGTGAGGGTACAGGTGGATGAGCCCTGTACCTCTCCAGTGTCTAAGTCCATTCTTAGACATTGTAAGTGCAGTGCTGCCATTAAGAGTATATGGTGCTGGGAGTTTGTCATTACGAACTCCACAGCACGATAATGGCTACACTGAAAACTGTGAAGTTTGGTATCAAACTTCTCAGCACATTAAACCCACACTGATGCCAGTGTGGGATTTAATGTAAAATGCACGACAGAGGGCGTCTTAGAGATGCCCCCTGAAACTCGACCAACTTCTAGTGTCCCGACTGAGTGGCTGCTTAGGCTGCCACCAACAGACATGTTTCCGGACCCCTGGGTCGAGAGCCTGCTGCTCTCAGGGGCCTGAAACAATGCACATCCTGGGACGAGGTGTCAAGCCTCCTCCCCCAGGATGGGCAGGGTTCACGAAAGGGAAGCTTCAAAGGCATGCCGCCTTTGTGAGCCTCCCCAGACCATTTGCTGCTTTCAGCAACTGGTCCCCACTGGTTCTACCCCCCACTTTGGGCGGGAGAACCGGCGGGAAAAACAAGTGAGGGAAAGAGGTGTGCCCACCGCTGCCAACTCCACCCCTCAGGTGGGGGAGGCGAGGTGAAGCACAACTCCGAGTCCCCGTCATCTTGAGGATGGGGGGACCCAACCAACCAGGGACAGGCTCATGCCCCCCTCCCACTGGAGGGTGGCACAATAGGGGGTGTACCCACCCCAGGGAAGGGACCCATTGGGCCCTGCCCTCTACCTACCTGTAACGCCCCTAAATCTAGTATTTAGGGGGCACCCTGAACCCTGCTTCCTCAGATCCAGCCTGACAACAAGAAGAAAAGAAGAAGAAGGACCGAACAGCTGTGCAGCTGGCTAACAAGAGGAAGACGCCCACTGACTTGGCCCGAGCCCTACTGGCCTGTCTCCCTTCGAACCTGCTCCTGCGAAATCCCGGTGTGTCCTGCAGCCAGCAACCTCAAAAACCCAGGAGGACCTGCCTGCCTTCACTTCCAAAGACTGCTTCTCCCGTGAACACTGGATTTGTTCAAACTGCAACCTCTGGCAGCAGCCGGAGACCGCGAATCCGCCCCACTCTGCACCCGCCATCCACGGCTCGAGTGGGCAAACACCAGAAGGAGGTCACCCCGGCGATCCTGAACCAAGATCCGGCGACGCCTGACCTGCCTCAAGCCTCCAGCCGATGCCTGCAGCCTAAATCTAGAAGGCCCCCCTAACCGCGACCCGGAGCTGGTAAGCCGATCCAACCCCAAAAGGCACAGATGCACCCGACACCCCACGGCCTTGTGTGCCCAAACCGACGGTGCCTAACCAACCCTTAACTTCCCAACTTACCTCTCAAAGTGGTGGTCACACCCAGAAGTCCTTCGTCTCCCTGCCTGCAGTGTTTTTGCTGACCGGAGGTTCTCCATTGGAAACAACAGGGCATCCGACCTCGAAACAGCACCCTGCACCCGGCCGCCCTAGTGCCGCTGATGGTGCACCTTTGGTGCTAATCTGTTTCCCCATTTGCCCTGAGCTAAAGTCCAGGAGCTTTTCTCCCACAACCCAGTGGCCTGCTTGCCAGCAGCCACCAACTGGAGGCCCCCTATCCCCCATTGGATAACATTGGGCCTCAACACTCTGCACCCGGCCGCCCTAGTGCCGCTGAGGGTGTAACAAGAGTGCATCACTGACCCTGGGGGACCCGAGTCTAACCCCAGAACCTTAACTCCCACAGTCGATAACTTACCTTTGAACCGATACCCTGTTTTTCCTCCATAGGATAACATTGTGGAGTTTTGAAATCTAAAAATATTCTTTAAAAATCGCACGAATACGTATTTACTTACCTGTTAGCAGGAAATGTCCCAGTGCTGAATCTAGGTATCCAGCACTGAGTTAGAAAAGTAACGTGAAAAGTAACTTACCTGTAATTTACTGAAAAAGCCTATTCATTTCAATGTACTCTATTTGCTAAGTATTGCAACCTACTGCATCCCCTGTAAATCAAACAAAGTACAATTCCTATTGCATTTTTAAACTGTTCTACAATCAGCAACTTATTACTGTAAAGTATTTAATGCTTACCTGTGCCAGGCTTGCTTGGTTCTAAAACTAAAACAACAGTATATTTTTTATACAAAAACAATTGGTCTAGAGTTCAGTCCTTGAGTGTGTGAATTCATTTGCTGACTGAGTGTGTACATCAAATGCTTAACACTGTCCTCTGATACTGCCTTACTGCTCGACCACTCTACCACAAATAGAGAGTAAGATTCTATTTAACCTCTGCCTACCTTTGGGGTCACCTGGACTCTATACACACTATACCTCATTTTGGTGTAGTATATATAGAGCCAGTTTCCTACATGAAGGAGAAGTGGACGCAGCGGTGGCCAGTCCAAAGAAGCTCGGAGGTGTGGCTGAAGGTGATGCTGACGCTGGCAGAGAAGATGGAGTCGAGCGTGTGTCCTGCTGAGTGGGTTTGGGAGGTGACCCGTTGTTTAAGTTGAACGGTGGCGAGGTTCTCCAGCAGGGACAATGTGTTCCTGCTGTTGGGGTTGTCCAGGGGAAAGTTGAGGTTGCAGAGGAGGATGTAGTCTGTGGAGGCGACAGTGTGGGGTGTGATGAAGTCAATGAACGAGTCGCTGAAGGGTGGACTGGGGTCCGGGGGGGGGGGTTAGTAGATGAGGGTGCCGCAGAGGGTGGTGTTCAGGTTGGTCTGGAGGTGGAGGGGTTCCATTTTGGTTGAGTGGTGCTTTTGTGTAGGACGACGATGCCTCCACTCAGTTCATGAGTATACCAAGGTGCAGAGGGACATTTCCTGTGACAGTTTATCCATTTCTCAGGAACAAATTGAGTCATAGCTGCATCAATCCAAGGTGTAAAATTAGAAGAGGCAGTGTCAATGTTGGAATCGGGTAGTGGACTAGTAGTCCTCAGTGCCTTCTCTAAATCAAATTTATTCAACTTGCGCCATGGGCGGAAAATTAATGGAGCATTAGACTGACTAGGCCGTGGGCTAGCCCTGGAGATGCTAACTTAAAACAGACTGCCTTATGATCTGTCCACAGCAGGGGCAATGTTCTATCAAACCAAAGATTTGAATTATTAGTAAAAATCCCATCAAGAATGTGACTGTCTGCAGCCCTCGACGATCCTGCACCAATAGACTACTCGTCCTGCAGCCCAGCGACCTCCAAAACCCTGGGAGGACTGCCTGACTTCGACAAAGATCAAGATCTTCCCAAGAACAGTGGACCTGTTCAAAAGAAACATCCTCAAGCAAAGACTCTGTGACTTAAAGTACCGCAAAACCTGACATCCGGTTCCACATCTGCCCCCGACGCTTTCGGCCCAAGTTCAGGTGGCCCACTGGTTTCAGCAAGGTTCCCCAGCGTTCCAGAGCCCGAGTCCACATGAGCTGACCTCTCCCGGACTCATCAACGTCGCCTGCAGCCTCTGCACGGAGACGCACTCAACCGCGACCTGTTCCGGTAAGCCGTTTTCGAGATCAAAAGGCACTCCTGCACCCGTCCACTCGGGCCCTGGTGAAGAAGACCAAATGTGTCCCTACGTCCCGGAGCATTGCAACTCACCTCTCCAGCTATTGGTATCCTCCGACTGGCCTCCTGGCCTGAGCCTGCAGCCCTTTTCCGATTTTGCCTTTCCCCATTGATTTACATTTGGTGCCCGATGCTGTGTTAGCACCCTGCACCTGGCTGCCCATGTGCCGCTGGTGGTGTAGTGTTGATGCTGTTTTGGACCCTGCCTAGTGCTTGTCCCAACCCCTGGACACTGGTTCCCAAAACCGCTGTTACTTACCTGTATGCTTTACAGAACAAGGGTCCCACACATATAGGAGTGCAGAATTATAATTTCACAATTTCATAATAAAAATTGGAATTTAACAAGTGTTTTAATATAAAGATAGATATTTAATGCGAAAGTCTATAAAACAAGGGAATGATAACACGTGAAAATTAAGGTGAGCAACCGTGGCAAGGCAGAGGGAAATCAGCCGATTTCCTTACCCCAGGCAAGTGACTTAAAACGTGACTTTTCAGTATGCGTGAATATAAATAAACAAAAGTCACAGTAGGGGTTAACATCTCATACTCCACAGAAAATATAGATAGCGGTATAGAGTTGAGAATCGCAAGCTTCCATCTGATCCGACCAAGGAGATTCAGAAACTCATTTTTGACATCACTAACGAAGGGCTGACCCAGGGTTTTCTCAGCAAGAACGAATTCCTTTACCTCAATACCAAATCACCCCGTACCCCCGTAATATATACCCTGCCCAAAATGCATAAAAATGCCACCACACCTCCTGGCCGACCGATTGTATCTGGATGCGGTTCGATTCTCGAGCCTCTTGGCAGATATATTGACCACTTTATCAAAGACTTCATACCTGATACCCTGTGTTACCTTAAAGACACCATGGCCATGATCAACCTTGTAGAAACCCTCCCCTTTGATCCCCTTAACTGCCTTCTCTGCACTCTTGACGTAGAGTCCTTGTACACCAACATCCCCCAGGATGAGGGTATGGAGGTTCTTGAGATGTTCCTTAACTCCAGACCCCAACCCCAACCAGTCCCTACCTCCTTTCTACTACACCTTCTGAAAATATGCCTTACAAGGAACTTTTTCCTGTTTAATGGTAATTTCTACCAACAGGTTAAAGGCACTAGTATGGGCGCAGTTTTCGCTCCAAACTTTGCCATACAATACATGGATTTTCTAGAGACACAACGAATATTGTCACCCCGTAACCCTTTCAGAGCCAACATCCTTGAATGGAAACGTTATATTGACGATATTTTCCTCATTTGGAAAGGTACAGACTCGGACTTGTTACACTTCAAAGATTGGTTGAACAACCATTGTAATGGCCTTAACTTTACCATAAATATGAGTAAACAGGAGATTGCCTTCCTTGATCTTAAAATCATTGCACACGAAGGGACACTCTACACCTCCCTATACCGCAAACCCACAGAGAGAAACACTTTGCTGGCCTATAATAGTCATCATCCTAGGGCCTTACGTGACTCCCTTCCTTACTCCCAATTCCTGCGTTTGCGCCGTAATTGCTACCGCAAGGAGTATTATTTTAGGGAAGCAAAAGTCCTAACTAAAAAATTGATAAGCAGAGGCTACCCGCGTAAATTAGTGAAAACAGCCATGAAACGCGCGTGGTACTGCCCAAGAGACACCTTGTTGAGCCCCAAAGATAGAAACAACAGCGAGAAACTAGTCTGTGTTACTACATTCTCATCTATCTCCAAATCAGTCAGGAAAAGTATCCTCAAACATAGGCCCACACTCAATGCAGGGAGTATGAATTTAGAACGTCCCCTTTTTGCATTTAAGAAAAATAAAAGTATACTAGATCACCTTGTCAGAGCAGCCCTTCCCAGCAGTAACAACAAAACCACACTCAGGCAAATATGGGGACTGCCACCTGTACTAGGACATTTCAAATGCGGAGGTTGTAGTGTTTGCCATCTTACGAATGACACTAAGAAGTTTGTGCATGCCAATATTGATGTCACTTTATCGAATTTTTCCAATTGTAACACTGCCAATGTTATATACGCCATCTTTTGCCCATGCAACTTAATATATGTAGGACAGACGACACAAAAAATCAGGATCCGGATCTGCCAACACAGAAGTCGGATACGTTGTGCGACACCTAACGCACCTCTTGTTGAACATTTTGCCGCATTGAATCACACGGAGGACCAAATAAGGTGGCAAGTTATCGCAGTGATCCTCCAACCACCGAGAAGTACGAACATTACAGGCATTCTCAACAAGGAGGAATTAATATGGATTATACGCACAGACAGTCTCCACACAGGACTTAATCGCCTGGAGGACTGGTCTAACCTGTTGTAATCCTCCCTAATACACAGTGTATTGCGGTTCAAGTGTCCACACTATAATGCTAACTGTCACTCTTTCTCCCGCATACTGTATCTCAGTTTCCCAACTTCATTCCCCACTACTTCTTACTCTCTACGTCTCCATACATTGTCCCCCCTCACTACTCTCCCTAACTCTAGCCTATTCGCCCTGCTCTCCTATTTCCTCTTCTACTCCTCTGGCTCTCCCCTTATCCTTTCCCTGTTATTATTTTTATTATTATTTTTATTTTGATTTCATATTCCTAATGGAATATACTCACTTCATTTCCTATTCCTCTGGCTCTCCCTGCTATTAATATTATTTTTATTTTCGTTTTCTTATTCCCACTTGACTAAACTCAATTCTTTTCCTATTTCCCCTTCTTCTCTCTTGGCTCTCCTTGTATTCCCCCCTTGTTATCTTCCTTATTCCCTATGGAGAACATCTTCTCATGCCTTCTGCACCTTTCCGATCTATTCTCTAGTGCACTCATTCACATCGCTCCCACACCCCTCTCCAATATGGCCGCCACCCCTTCACTGAACAGGTACACTTGTGCCCACCTTCTACGCTACTTCCGGTGCCCCATGACCACGTAGGGGCTCTACGTAGGTACCCCAACCACGTAGAGCCCCTACCAGCCTACCGGCCTTGTCCGTCACCCTACGATGCTCACCTCGCTCTCTTTTCCCTCTCCAATATGGCCGCCACCCCTACGCCGATCAGTTTTTACTCGTGGCTATATACACCGGCACTTCCGGTGCCCTATTACCACGTAGGCTCACAGCTACCTCGCAGAGCTCCATTCAGCCGGCCGGCATCATCCGCCCTTGTACGCTGGACCCCTGATCCCACGGCCGTCCGTGTCCATCCCGCATCAGGTAAGCCTGCTCCAGCAGCAATTTACACTCTCTCATTGCCCATACTGTCCCCTCACTCCCATTCCGCCATACTTACCCGTTGCCCCCCTTCCCTTAGCCTACGAGCGGGCGCACGGCTCTCATTTCCGATTCCGGGGCTACGTTGACTTCATCGCTAATTGCGGCCTGCCGTCCGGCACGCCCATTCACCCTGCAGTCTCCCGGCTGGGAGCTGCTACCCCCTCAAGACACCTCAATCATTCCTACGGTAAGATTCTCCACACTTGGCGCCATTTCTTTTCACAGCCTCCCCTTCCTTTTCCAGATACCCCCGGATACCTTCTGACTCCTGCCTGCTCCTGGCGGAATCTACCGCCAGCATCTCGCCTCGGCCCCCCACATCGCGGCTCTTACTAGTGCCGCTCATCTGGTTAGTCCTTCTCCTTCTGACCCACCCCTTACACCTTTCCTCCATGCCGCACAGTCCCTCACTTTCTGGTCTACCCCTTTATTCTCTCCTTTCTACCCCTTCTCACCTATCCCCTTATTCTGATTTCAATATCACTACTTTCCTCCGCTCCTCCCCCCTCTCTATCTTCCCTTCACCCTCACACACTTATTCATCCCACTTTCAATCCTCCCTATTTCTCCCCACCTCTCATTATCTCTCTCATTGGATTTCATTTCTTATCATTTACCCTTTCTTCCCTTTCCTCCCTTTCTTCCCTTCCCTTCCAATTTTCCTTTTCCATGGTTTTAATTTATTTTATTGCTTCTTTCCCTTTCCTCCCCTTCCCCTCCTTCTTACTTATCCAGGCAACTTCTCAGGCACCTGTTTTCATTTAGTAGTCCTGATGAGATCCCGATACTCTCTGCGGGATTGAAACGTCGTCGACAAAAACATTCTCAACTCTATACCGCTATCTATATTTTCTGTGGAGTATGAGATGTTAACCCCTACTGTGACTTTTGTTTATTTATATTCACGCATACTGAAAAGTCACGTTTTAAGTCACTTGCCTGGGGTAAGGAAATCGGCTGATTTCCCTCTGCCTTGCCACGGTTGCTCACCTTAATTTTCACGTGTTATCATTCCCTTGTTTTATAGACTTTCGCATTAAATATCTATCTTTATATTAAAACACTTGTTAAATTCCAATTTTTATTATGAAATTGTGAAATTATAATTCTGCACTCCTATATGTGTGGGACCCTTGTTCTGTAAAGCATAACTCCACCCTTGGTCCCCGCTGACTTCCAGGGTTTCCTTGTTCTTTTGCTGTTACTTACCTGTAAGCAACCCTTTTACGATTTCAGCAATCTCTATTGATTTGTATTGGGCGCCCAACTCCGTATTTGCACCCTGCACCTGGCAGCCCCTGTGCCACTGGTGGTGTAGTGTTGGTGATGGTTTGAACCTTGCCCAAACGACTTCAACTCTAAGACTGGTACTGTAAGTCATTGTACCCTATGTATGCTGACTGTTTTCTCCCTCCCATAGGTTAACATTGGGAGACTCAGAAATTGCAGTGTCCACTTTTTGTATTGAAAAGTATTTCAATTGCAAAACGTATGTACCCGAGACCTGTGGTTCTACAAAATAAATATAACCAAGTATTATTTTTATAAATTGGTCTCGGATTTATTCATTGAGTGTGCGCCTCATTTATTGCCACTATATGTACAACAAATGCTTAGCACTGTCCTCTGATAAGCCTAAAAGCTCACCCACACTACCACAAAGAGAGCGTTAGTATTATCTACTTTAGCCTCTGTTAAGCCTCTGGGGATCCAATGGACTCTCTGCACACTATACCTCATTTTGGTATAGTATATAGAGAGCCAGCTTTCTACATACCTCTCATGAAACCTTTCTTGACCTCCCGCTCCAACAATTGGCAAAAACGTTATATCTGAAATTTCGCTATGATACACTGGAATTGGGGTCATTCATAGCACTATGGAGCTCTAAAAGGAGTGTTGTTCATTTATCTGTATGTACTATGTAAGCGCTGTCTGCAAAGGAAACTATACACCACGTGCTAATTTTCTGTCCAGCATATGCAAAGCCTAGTGGGAAATGGATACGTCCACTGTGCAAGTATTATGGCATTCGGAGATATTTGGAGGCATTAAAAATTTTGAAGGGTGACACATCCATTACACTGTTTTTGCTGTAAGCAAGCTCCTTATTCATGGTAGGGCTTATAAGGAAAGCTAATGGTCTTAAATTCTAGACCAGGAGAAATTGGTTGCATGCACTGGCTGATTTTTTGTTCTTGTATGGGTTTTTACTTCTTGCTGTGATATGAGAATTGGTTTTATACTTTTTAAAGCGTTTTTATGACAGGCTTGAAGAGATTTTATTTGGCCATAACAATTTATGTAACATTTTACAAGTATATCTTCCCATTGGGACAAGATAGAGAAATGGAGTTTAGTATGCCTGAACTCAGAATGTAGGAATGAACAAGTTACTTACCTTCGGTAACATTATATCTGTAAGAGACATATATTAGTTATGGATTCCTCACCTTAGAATTACCCCCAGGTGTCAGACTGGATCCGGAGAATTTTTCTTCAGCAGTACCCCTGCGCGACGGTAGGTGGCATCGGTCAACTCCGCTTTTGTCGTTGGCGTCGTGATCGCTGGAATTACGTTGCGGTATCTACTTAGACGCCGCCCCTGCGCACTGACGTCAGTCCTTTACACGACATTCCACGCCAGAAGCGCAAAGCCATGCAAGAATGGGGAGGATGGGTGGGGCGGTAAGAAATCCATAACTAATATATGTCTCCTACAGATATATCGTTACCGAAGGTAAGTAACTTGTTCATCTGAAAGAGACTATTAGTTACGGATTCCTCAACTTAGAATAGATACCCCAGAAATACCAACCCCGGAGGTGGGTCTGTGAACTAAGTTCACACCAGAAAGTCCTGGATAACTGAACGGCCAAAGAAGCCGACTCTCCGGACTTGGCTGTCCAGGCAGTAGTGTTTAGTGAACGTCTGCAATTGAGCTCATGCGGCTGCCTCGCAGATGTCATGTAGAGGGACTCCACGTCCCAAAGGATTAGTTACTTACCTGTAATCCTAGTTCTCATCCAGGGGTATACTCATCATAGTCATAATCTATGAATAATCCCCGCCCACGTGCGGGATCCCGGAGTATATATAAATATATATATATATATATATATAAATATATATATACACATATGTGAAACATATAAATGCAGCCTAAAAAGTTTCCAACATGGCAGAACTGCCGAAATTACAAAGGTTTGCATTGTAAAACAAATACTCTCCTAACCCATAAGGAAAAGAGTACATTCACAGCATAATTGTGATATACCAATGCTTTATTGCCACAAGGAAAAACTTGTAATTGCAGGCATTCGCCTGTAGGCTGCATTGCAGAGTAATAATGAAACAAGACAAAAAGAAAAACTGGCACCTTGCCTTTAAGGCTTCCAAGGGTTAGGGTACCGTGCCTTTAAGGCCTGCCAGAGACCCTCTGCTCCCATCATGCACCACAGGTGACAGTTAGGTCAGTTCTTTTGACGGTGTATAATGTAGAGACACCTGAGTAGAGGATGCAATAACATAGAAGAACTCCAGTGATGCTCGTCCGGGGAGGAGGGAGGGTCGCTTATGACTATGATGAGTATACCCCTGGATGAGAACTAGGATTACAGGTAAGTAACTAATCCTTCTCATCCAGGGGATACTCATCAATAGTCATAATCTATGAATAGAGTAGCAAGCCCATACCCAGTACCTTGCGGACGAGCAACGGAGTATACAGAACATTACATTCAAATTGCAATCATGCAAACAAATTCCTCAAAGAGGCCTGCCCCACCTGGGCATCGGCCTGTGCATCAGAATCTAGACAGTAATGACGTGTGAAGGTATGAACCGACCGCCATGTGGCTGCCTTACAGATTTCAGACATTGGCACATTGCGAAGGAGAGCTGTGGTAGAGGCTTTCCCTCTGGTAGAGTGCGCTTTAGGTCTACCTGGTAAGGTCTTGTTAGCTAACTGGTAGGATAAAGCTATACAAGAGACAATCCATCGAGAGATGGATCTTTTAGATGCAGCTAGACCGGTGTTAGTAGAACCGTAATTAATAAAAAGCCGGTCAGACTTCCTAAGTGTGTGAGTTTTATCAAGGTAAAACTTCAGCACTCTCCGGAGATCTAAAGAGTGTAATGATCTCTCGGGGGAGTTGAAGGTTTAGGAAAGAAGGTGGGCAGCGTAATAACCTGATTGATGTGAAAATCCGAGACCACCTTCGGGAGGAAGCTCGGATGTGTACGTAGCACCACCCTATTGGCATGAAAAACAGTATAAGGTGCCTTACAGCACAGGGCCTGAATCTCACTCACCCTGCGTGCAGAAGTGATGGCTACCAAAAAGCAGCCTTCCAGGTCAAATGCTGCAACGATGCCTTATGAATAGGCTCGAAAGGAGCACCCATAAGTTTCGTAAGCACAATGTTAAGTTCCCAGGGAGGAGAGGGAGATCTCACTGGGGGTAAACCTTCCTGAGACCCTCTAGAAAATCCTTTACCACTGGCATCTGAAAGAATGAACCCTGGGTCGGGGACTTCCTGTAAGCTGTTATAGCAGCTAGGTGAACCCTGATGGAGGGATATTGTAGGCCTGACTTTGCCAAGTATAACAAGTAGGGAAGAATCACTTGCTCCTGACCTTTAGTCGGATCAAACTGGTTGTCCTTGCACCACAGGTAGAATCTCTTCCACTTGAAAGCATAAGATTTCCTAGTGGAGGGTCTCTTTGCTTCCTTGAGAATAGACATACAATCAGCAGGAAGGTCTAAATGTCCATACTGTATGACTTCAGGAGCCATGCAGTCAAACGCAGAGACGAGAGGTTGGGATAAAATACTCTCCCTCGTTCTTGGTCAACAGGTCCGGTTGACAGGGAAGCCTCCGGTGTGGGACTTCGGACAGCTGCAGGAGATCCGGATACCACCACTGGCGCGGCCACTCTGGTGCTATCAGGATCATTCTGGCATTGGTCCTGTAAAACTTCTGTATGACCGCAGGGATCAGAGGGAGAGGTGGAAAAGCGTACAGCAATGTCTGCGACCATCCTATCAAAAGTGCATTCCCCGTGATCCTTGTTGTGGGAATCTGGACGCGAAGACGGGGCATTTTGTATTTGCCGCGTCTGCGAACAGGTCGATGTCTGGCACTCCCCATTGCCGAAAAATGTCCTGAGCGACTTCTTCGTTTAACACCCAGTCGTGTGCTTCTACGAAGTCTCTGCTGAGAACATCTGCCTGCACGTTCAAGGTTCCTGGCAGGTGAACGGCTACGATCGTGAGACTCCTCGCCAGAAGCCACTTCCATATGGTCTGTGACTCCAGAGACAGGACCCGTGACCTGGTGCCTCCCTGCTTGTTCAGATAGTACATTGTTGTTGTGTTGTCTGACTGAATCTGAATGGAGCTGGACTGTAGGGACGGGTACAGCGACTTGAGAGCCAGATGGACTGCCCTTAGCTCCAAAAAGTTGATGTGATAACTTTTCTCTGTCTCGGACCAGAGACCTTGTACCTGAAGCTGGCCCATGTGCGCTCCCCAACCCTGCAGTGAGGCATCTGTAACTACAGTCTGTGACGGAGGTACTTGGTGAAAGGGGACCCCTTGCAGAAGGTGAGAACGTTTCATCCACCATTTGATGGAGTCCTTGGCCGCCTGAGGAAGAAAGACACGATCTTCCCAACGGCCTGAGTGCTGAGTCCATTGATCTTCGAGGGACTGCTGTAGAGGCCGCATGTAAAGCCTGGCATTTGGCACAATGAAGATGCATGAGGCCATCGATCCCAGCAGTGATGACACCTGCCTTGCTGTAGGATGTATAGTGCTGAGAAGTGCGCGGCACTTGATCAACATTGAGGACAACCTCTCCTCCGAAGGACACACGCTTGCCGTTGCGGTGTCTAGGGATGCGCCCAGATAATGTATTTTCTGCGTGGGGTTGAGAACTGACTTCTTGTAGTTGACTTGCAACCCCAGTGAGTGAAGCAGGTTGAGACAGTAAGTGAGATGGCTCTGGAGTAGAGAAGGTGTTGAACTCTTCAGGAGCCAGTCGTCTAGGTAGGGGTAGACGAAGATTTTCCTCTTGCGGAGGAAAGCGGCTACCACCGCCATGCACTTGGAGAACGTCCGGGGAGCGGATTTGAGACCGAATGGAAGTACTCGGTACTGATAGTGCTGACGAGACACCTGGAACCTGAGGACCTTGCGATGTTTCACTGAAACAGGAATGTGAAAGTAGGCGTCCTGCAGGTCGATGGCACACATCCAGTCTCCCAGATGAAGATGTGGGAAAATCTGGTGCAGGGCTAGCATCCGAAATCTTTCTTTTCTTATAAACCTGTTCAGCAGGCGCAGGTCGAGGATGGGCCTGTACTCTTTGGCTACTCCTCGTTTTTGGACCAGAAAGTACCGTGAGTATACCCCTTGATTTTGCTGGTGAGGTGGGACCTCTTCTATAGCCTTTTTGGAGAGGAGGGTACACACTTCGCCCTGTAACAATACATTGTGTTGAGGAAGGCACGTCAAATGAGGGGCAACTTGCGGAGGAGGGGTCTTGAACCTCAGCAAGTAGCCATGCTGTACAATATTTAGCACCCATCTGTCTTTTGTTATTGTTTCCCACTCTTCCAGGTGAAAAACGATACTCCCTCCTACCGGAGTGGCAAACGGGTGCGGAGGAAGCAATGTCTCACTGTTTAGGAGGCTGCTTGGAGGAGGACTGCTGTTGCTTATTGTTCCCTCTGCCCCTGCCAGGACGCTTGTTCTGGTATTGGAACTTTTGTTGGTTTTGGGAGGACCATTGAGGGGTTTGAACCCTCTGTTGGAAGGGCCGCTTGTCGTTCTGACGGAAGCGTTTTCGAAACTCCTTCCGCTTCTCCAGTCCAACTGCTTTGACTGTGTCTAGCTCGGCCTTCATCTTTGTCATCTCCTCATCAGCATGAGAACCGAATAAGGAGGAGCCGTTGAAAGGAAGGTTTAGGATCTTCTTCTGGGCGTCCGGTTTTAGACCTGTGAGGCGCAACCACGCTGAGCGCCGTGAACAGATGCCCTGTGAGTAGCCGTGTGCGGCGAGATCTGAGGCGTCAGCCGCCGCGCTGATGATTTGATTGGCTACTAAGCCGCCCTCTTGCAAGATTTCATGAAAGTCTTGTCTATCTTCTTTGGGAAGCTTGTCGGTAAACCTAGACAGGGAGTCCCAAAGAGACCTATCATAGCGCCCAAGAAGGGCTGAAGCACTTGCAATCTTCATCGATGATGCCGAAGTATTGCACATCTTCCTGCCATAAGAGTCCATTTGTTTACTGTCCTTTTCTGGAGGAACAGAAGCGGATGAGGCTGCGGAGTGCGCTTTCCTGGCGGCTGCCACAATGATTGAATCCGCCGGAGGATCAGACCTAAGGAACAAGGGATCCTGGTCTGGAGCTTTGTATTTTTTTGCAATCCTCGACGGAACTGATCCCACTGTGGCTGGAGTAAGGAACGTGGTCATGGCTGGTTCTAAAAACCTGGCACCAGAGGTAGCAGCGGTCTGGGAGCTGTACGATGGTGCAATGTCTCGAAAATGACCGATGTAGGGATCACAGGAGTACATAAACTGATGTTTAGTTTATTAGCTCCTCTGCCCAGTACGTCAGAGAAAGTCCCAATGTCATCAATAGGAGACACCCTTGAAGGTGGTGTAGATGAGAAAGTTGGCGAGTAGTGCCCAATGGAAGACGAAGAACAGGTAGAAGATGCTCTGCGCCTCCTCTTATGTGGATGATCGTGCGAGCTGTGACGACCTCCTGACCGAGATCGGCGTGTAGAAGGCGACCTTGGTCTTCTGGAAGGCGACTTAGAAAGTCTTGTTGCGTAGTCGTCCGAGCCCGGACCTCTGCGGGCACCTGTTCCGACCCCCTGCAGCCAGCGAGGGGACAGGCCGCAAAGATTCTTTTCAGCAACTGTAGGAGATTTCTCTGGTGAAATCTGTACAATATTCAGCCCTGGAGATGACTGCCTTGACGTCGAACGGGATGTCGACAAGGTCTGCGTCACCCTCGTCGTCGATCTGCGCTCTGATCTTGATCTCGACGTCGACCGCCCACGGCGATGGGGGACTTTGACGTCGACTGTCGGCGTCGACGGGGAGACTTCGACGTCGCCCTTGACGCTGCCGCCGATCTCCTCGACGGCGAATGATCAGTAACAGGTCTCGGCGTCGACCGCCCACGTCGATGGGGGGCCCTGATGTAGCCTGACGGGCGCCGATGGGGGGATCTCGACGTCGACCTCCTCGATGTCATCGACCTCCTCGACGTCGAATGATGGGACCTCGACGATGCTCTCGACGTCGGTACGTCCCCTCGCGTCATGGCCTTCGACGGTGACTCTCTCAACGTCGACCCCCTTGAGGGTGGCGGAGAATGCCTCGACGTCGGTATGTCCCCTCGCGGCATGGTCTTCGCCGGCGAGTCTCTCAACGCCGATCCCCTCGAGGTTGGCGGAGTGTGCCTCGACGTCGACGGAAGCCTCGACGTCGACGGAGTTTTGGACAGTCTCTCAGTACCCACAGCCTTCGAGCCTGAAGTGCTGAGCGCCGACTTACTTGGCTTGTCCCTTGACGTTGAAGAATGTCTCGGCCTCTTCGACGGCGATCTCGACGTCGACGGCGAACATTCAGGCACCTGCTTCTTCCTGGACTCAGGAGAGGTGGAGCGATGCCGTTTTCGGTGTTTACTTGAAGAGGGAGCTCTATCTCTATCCCTCTCCAGTAGGGCATGAAGCTTGATGCGTTCTCTGTCGCGCTGGGTCCTCTTCGAAAACTTCTGGCAATGATAACACTGGTCAGGATTGTGTGACGATGGAAGGCACACAATACACACCGAGTGTGGATCTGACAGTGCCATCTTCTTGCCACAGGAAGGACATTTCCGAAATAAAGCAGGCATTCTGACTGGAAAGATTTTTGGAACAAAAAAATGCCAAAAGCCAGCCAAATATACCTCTAGGTATCAGAAACTGTCAAAATTTCCAAGGTTTAATATCAAAAAATTGTCTTTCAGTCAAAAACTGAAGAGCAAAAACTCCAGGATCCTCACAGAAGGAGCCGGAAAAAAGAACTGACCTAACTGTCACCTGTGGTGCATGATGGGAGCAGAGGGTCTCTGGCAGGCCTTAAAGGCACGGTACCCTAACCCTTGGAAGCCTTAAAGGCAAGGTGCCAGTTTTTCTTTTTGTCTTGTTTCATTATTACTCTGCAATGCAGCCTACAGGCGAATGCCTGCAATTACAAGTTTTTCCTTGTGGCAATAAAGCATTGGTATATCACAATTATGCTGTGAATGTACTCTTTTCCTTATGGGTTAGGAGAGTATTTGTTTTACAATGCAAACCTTTGTAATTTCGGCAGTTCTGCCATGTTGGAAACTTTTTAGGCTGCATTTATATGTTTCACATATGTGTATATATATATTTATATATATATATATATATATATATTTCTATATACTCCGGGATCCCGCACGTGGGCGGGGATTATTCATAGATTATGACTATTGATGAGTATCCCCTGGATGAGAAGCAGTAGTGGCTGCCGTCGCCCTGGTGGAATGGGCGCTCAGCCCTACTGGAGGTTCCTTCTTTGCCAAGGAATAACAGATTTTGATACAAAGAACGACCCAACAAGAGATGGTTCCCTTTTGCACGACCCGACCTTTCTTGGCGCCCGCATAGCCAACAAAGAGCTGGTCATCCACCCGGAATTGCTTTGTGCGATCCAGATAGAATGAAAGCGCACGTTTTGGATCCAGAGGGTGGAGCCTCTCCTCCTCTTTAGAAGGATGCGGGGGCGGGAAGAAGGTGGGCAAAGTGATGGTCTGTCCAATGTGGAAAGAGGTAACCACTTTGGGAAGGAAAGAAGGCCTAGTACAAAGGACAACCTTGTCCGGATGAACGGCCAGGAAAGGAGGTTTGGAAGAAAGAGCCTGAAGCTCACTCACCCTGCGAGCAGAGGTGATGGCAACCAAAAAGGCAGTCTTAAGTGTCAAAAGCCTGAGAGGACAGTTATGTAGCGGCTCGAAGGGAGCGCACATAAGATAGGTCAGACCAAGGTTCAAGTCCCACTGGGGCATTACGAAAGTAATTGGAGGAAACAAGTGAGTAATGCCCTTAAGGAAGCGATTTACAATAGGGGACTTGAAAAGAGAAGACTGATCAGAAAGCCAAAAAAAGGCCGAAAAGGCCGAAAGATAGCCTTTGAGAGTGCCCAGAGCAGAGCCCTGCTGGGCCAAAGAAAGAATGAAGAGGAGAACCTCTGCAAGGGGGGCAGAAAGGGGATCCACAGCCTTTGCTGCGCACCATGCCACAAATTTGTTCCATCTACAGGCGTATACCGTTTTAGTGGCGGGACGCCTGGCTGCCAAGCAGACGTTACAGACTTCGGGAGGAAGGTCGTAAGCTGTCAACTGTCGCCGCTCAATCTCCATGCAAGGAGGTGGAGGCTGGATAGGTTCGGGTGGAGGACCATCCCCTGCTGCTGCGACAGAAGATCCTCCCGAAGATTCTCCCAAAGAGGCAGTCAGATCGGAGGATCAATGGCCATGTACAACAGCTCGGGATACCAGACTCTTCGTGCCCAGTCCGGAGCCACAAGAATGACTTGGGCCCGGTCGCGCTTGATCTTCTTCAGCACTCTGGGCAGAAGTGGTATAGGTGGAAAGGCGTATAGAAGACTGCAACGCCACTCGCGACGAAAGCGCTGCCTAGCGAGTGCCGCCTTGGAAATTCAAACGCTCAGAACTGCTGATATTGCGGGTTCTCTTCAGTGGCGAATAGATCTAACCAAGGCTCTCCCCACTGCTGAAGGAGTCCTCGCATCACCTCCGAGTGAAGACGCCACTCGTGATCCTTAATGCGCCGGCGGCTGAGTTCGTCCGCCCTGGCGTTCAGAGAACATGCCAGATGTTGAACCACCAGGGACATGCCCTGATGTTCCAGCCATTTCCAGAGACTAAGTGCCTCCTGACATAGGGTCCACGACCCCACCCCGCCCTGTTAGTTGCAGTACCACATGGCGGTGGTGTTGTCCGTGAACACCTGCACTACTCTCCCCTTGACAGAGGGAAGGAATGCCTTCAGTGCAAGACGGATCACCCGAAGCTCCAGAAGGTTGATGTGGAGCCAGGACTCTGCCGGAGACAAGAGGCCTCTGATCTCCGCCTCTCCCATGTGGCCGCCCCACCCCAGAAGTGATGCATCCGTCACCACTGTGAAATCCGGTTGGGGAAGGGAGTGTGATCTGCCGTTGACCCAATCCTGGTTCGTTAGCCACAACTGCAATTGGTGTGCAGTACCCTCCGAGATCTGGACGACATCGGACAGATTCCCCTGATGCTATGCCCACTGAAACTTCAGATCCCACTGCAGAGCCTGCATATGCCACCTGGCATAGTCCACCAGCAGGATGCAGGAGGCCATGAGGCCCAGTAGGCTCAGGGTCATTCTGACCGAAACCCGGGATAGAGGCTGAAAGATCGGAATCATAGCCCAAATATCCCGGACTCACTGCTCGGGAGGATAAGCCCGAAACTGTGCTGTGTCCAGAACCGGTCCGATGAAAAAGAGCTTCTGAGAGGGAATCAGGTGTGACTTCGGCACATTGATAGTGAACCCCAGCGAATGCAGGAGATCAGCTGTAGTCTGGAGGTGGGAGACGACAACCTGGGGCCAGCCCGCCTTCAACAGCCAGTCGTCGAGATAGGGGAAGACTGGAACCCCTGATCTGCGCAGATGAGCTGCGACCACCGCTATCACCTTCGTGAACACCCGAGGGGCGCTGGTAAGACCAAAGGTAAACTGAAAATGCTTGTGGCCTACCGTGAACAGTAGGTAACGCCAGTGGGCTGGCAGGACGGGGATGTGAAGATATGCCTCCTGCAAGTCCAACGCTACCATCCAGTCTCCAGGGTCGAGGGCAGACAGGACCTGAGCCAGTGTCAACATTTTTAACTTCTCCTTCCGGAGGAAGTGGTTGACATTCCTGAGATACAAGATAGGACACATGCCCTTGTCCTTCTTGGGCACCAGAAAGTAGTGGAAATAACAACCACGACCTACTTCTGGGACAGGAACTCGCTCAATGGCTCCCTTGGCCCAGAGAGCTGTAACTTCGTGGTGGAGAAGGGCCAAGTGATCCTCCGACATGCGATGGAATTAAGGTGGCAATAGATGAGGGGTAGTCTTGAAGGGGAGGGAGTAGCCCCTTCGGACTATCTGCAAAACCCACCTGTCCGATTTGATGTTGAGCCAGTGGGGGAGGTGATGGCGGACTCTGCCGCCCACTGGCGATTGGTGGCCATGAAAGGTCGGACTAGGAGGGCTTGGAGGCTGCTGCAGCTGGTGGACCGGCCCGCCCGTTGGCCCCCAGACCCACAACAGTGGACAGCTTGCGCAGGCCTGTGGCTCTGGGCGGAACGTGGCGGGCCACCCTTTCCGTAGCCACGAAAGGGGCGAACAGCAGACTGCGCGGGGCGAGAGGCGGAAGCGAGGCCCAAGGACCTGGCCGTAGCCCTGGAGTCCTTAAAGCGCTCGAGTGCGTTGTCTGCTTTGTCGCCAAACAAGCGACGGCCATCAGAGGGCATGTCCAAAAGCGTAGCTTGGACATCCCCCGAAAAGCCAGGCACAGTGCCGCAGGGCTACTGACATTGAAATCGTTCTGCCCAGCGAGTTGGCGGTGTCCAGCCCACAACGTATGGCGAACTTTGCTGCGTCTCTCCCGTCGGCTACTGCACAAGAAAGCACGGCCCGGGGCTCCTCCAGGCACTGTGGCAGCACCTTCGTGACCGTATCCCACACAGAGTGGGAGTATCGGCCCAAGAGACATGTGGTGTTCACCGACCGCATTACTAAGCTGGAGGAAGAAAACATCTTCTTCCCAAGGTGGTCCAGCTTCTTGGATTCCCTATCAGGTGGTGCGGTATGGAATCACCCTTGGAAGTCGAGGCTTGGACCACCAAGCTCTCAGGGGTGGGGTGTTGAGAGAGGAAAATGGGGTCGCCCGGGGCCGGGCGGTGGCGTCGGGCAATCATCCTATCCACAGGAGCCCTTGTGTTGGGCTTGGACCAAGTGCCCAAAAGGATGTCTGTAAGGGCCTCATTGAACGGCAGCAGGGGCTCTGAATAGGCCGCTACCGGTTGAAGCACCTCGGTCAGGAGGTTAGTCCTGACCGCCACCATAGGAAGCTCAAGGTTTAAGGCCTCAGCCGCCCTACGCATCACCACTGCGTATGATGCACCCTCCTCCGTAGCCACGGTAGGGGGAGATAGCATGCTAAGGTCTGGGGAGGTGTCCAGACCACTGGCCTCACCCAACTCCTCTCTCCAGTCCGGTTCCTCTAACTGGTCTGCCAGAGGGTCCACAGACCCCTTCCAGTCCTCCTCACCCTCCTCTGGTAGCCATTCAGGGCCATAAGGAACACCAGGGTAGAACAGAGGTACAAAATTACCGGTCGGAGTCGGTCCCGGCGTCGATCAACGCCGGTCCGGCTCCATGTCCACATCGAGGGGGAGGCTGGGGTCGACGTCGGCTGGGGAAACAACCGGCGTCGAAGGGGGCGAAGGTGTCGCCAATGGATTCGGCGCCAGAGGAGGTATCACGAGGTCGACCGGCGCCGATCCATATCCAGGCCTGGATTACTGGGGGCCCTGCGGCATCGAAGGCCAGAACCCCCAGCCGAGTCCGGGGGGCCCGAAGGCGCGCCGGCGGAGTCGGGCTGCCCAAAAATAGAGTGGAGGGCTTCGTAAAAACTACGAAGTTGGGCTGGGGTCGCTCCGGCTCCGGGAAAGGGAGGGAGGCTCGGAGTTGACCCAACAGGCTCCGCGGGCGGAGCCAGACGACTACCATCCGCATCCCACGTAGCGTCGGCCGACGGACAGGGAGAACGCGAAGAGCGACGGTGCTTCTTCGCTTTCCTGTGCTTCGACTTACCCGAAGACGAAAACTTCCACGAGGAGTGGTGGTGATGGCTCCGCGACCGGTCCTGCAACCTCCCTCTCGACCGGGACCTCGAACGGCGCGGAGCCGACTGCCGGGCCTCCAGAAGCTTTTGGGACCGCTCCTGCAAAGACTTTGGAGCCATGGCCCGG
The DNA here is from genome assembly GCA_963921515.1 of Calotriton arnoldi. Classification (NCBI taxonomy): domain Eukaryota; kingdom Metazoa; phylum Chordata; class Amphibia; order Caudata; family Salamandridae; genus Calotriton; species Calotriton arnoldi. Next base: position 818,243 of record CAWUFW010006557.1, read on the forward strand.
CAGGCGGAGCACGACTTCGGGTCATGGTTGCGCTCCAGGCACCATAGGCACACAAGATGGGGGTCCGTCACCGACATCAGCTTGTGGCAGGAGCCACAAGGCTTGGAGCCGGTCTGTCGAGATGACATCTCTGTGCACCAGGAGTCATGACGACTCGAAAAAGAAGTCAACAAAATTCGCAAAAAGAGAATCAAAAAGTGACTTGAGGTACCTCTCTCTCCGGATCTGCACTGGCTGGCGCGGAAAAGAAAGAACTGACGTCAGCGCGCAGGGGCGGTGTCTAAGTAGATACTGCGACGTCATTCCAGCGATCACGACACCAACAACGAACGCGTAGTCGACCAACGCCACCTACCGAAGCGCAGGGGTACTGCTGAAGAAAAATTCTCCGGATCCAGTCTGACGCCTGGGGGGAATTCTAAGGTGAGGAATCCATAAGTAATAGTCTCTTTCAGATGCATCTTTTAGTAAAGATGATTTTTATGTTATGTGTTTTAAAATACCACTTTTAGAAAGTAGGTATTTTCTTGCTTAGCCATCCTGTGTGTCTCTGCTGGGTTGTGAATTGACTGTCTGGCTTTGGAGTGACAGGGGCTGGGGATGTGCATTCTCTTCAGACATCCACTGGGGGGGTCGAGGTGTGTCCTGCCTTTCCTGGATGAGTTAGGCCTGGGCTGAATAGACCTGGGCCGCATTTAGAGTAGTGGGAGAAGATTTTCTTGCACTTCAAAGGGCCTGGTCTGCCCTGGACACTGCTGTCTCCACCTCCTGCCGGGAAGCTGGGCCAGAGAGGACCAAACTGGTTTGGACTGAGCACAGACACTCTCTGCCCAAGAGAAAAAAGAGAAACTGAGCATAAATATTGGGGCCCAGACCCCAGAACTTTATAACTCGCTTGGATCAAGGAATCTGCCAAGAAGAAGAGCTGGAAGAACTGCCGGGAGGAGTACTGTCCCATTGCTGTGTTGTTGCTTTGCTGGGTTGGCCTGCAGTTGCCGTTTCTGCCTTGGGCAGTGAAAGGACTGGACTGAACTTTCTTCACTTGTTGCTGAGTATCTCCAAGGGCTTGAAATAGAGCTTGCCTCCTGTTCACAAAGTCTCAGGGACAAGAAAGACTTTGCTTACCTCAGGGTACCACCTCTGGAACCGTGGTTTTCAGTTGCCAAAGAGGGGGAAAGCAGCCGACACCGTCATTGACACCGCTGCAGGCTCCGTGTCCTGAAGACACCGCAGAGGACACCACCGCACTTCATACTGCAACCCTGGTCTCACCGACGACGACAACCACTGCCTCCGTCAAGTCACTGCTTGCACAGCGACCTGTGGGCACCGCCCTCTGCACAGCCCTGCTTCACTCCGCCACCCTCGTCTCACCAACGACGTTGCTGCACGCTGACCTCGATACCCATGACCGCACAGTGGTTTGGGGGAACCACTCGTAAGTCACACAACGCACCGCCCCACACCGCCGTCTGGGCCGACCGACGCCAGCTCCCATCAACCGGCACTCTCGCTTGCACTGTAACCTGTCAGCCCTGCCACGAACACTACCTCACTCCGCACTGCAGCCCTGGACTCACTGATGACGATGGACGACCGTCACTGAGCCGTTGCCTGCACCGTGACTTGAGGTTACTGCACGCCGCACTGCTACGCTCCACAGCGCAACCGCGGCGGTTGCCATGACCGGCCTGCACCTATGCCGTTGGCCGGAACCACAGGTACTGTTTACGAGTCTACTGACACCAACACCAGTCTGCACCGACGCGATCAGCTAGAACTGTTGGATTCTGTTGTTTTCAGCACTGCAGTATCCCCGGACGGAGCTACCGGCTTCAAGGAACTGCATTTTAAAGTCATTCTTACAAAGTGCATATTTTGATTACTTTATGTTGGTCTTTTATCGTTTTGGTCTTGTTTGCAGATAAATATTGGTTATTTTTCTAAAACTGGTGTTGTGTCCTTTTGTATTGTTTTCACTGTATGACTGTTGGTTATGTGCAAAAGCTTTACACACTGCCTCTGATATAAGACTGCCTGCTCGTACCAAGCTACCAAGGGGGTGAGCAGTGGTTATTTCAGTAGTGTATCCACCTTATCCTGACTAGAAGGAAGGGTCCCTATTTGGACAAAGGTGTACACCATTGCCAACTAGAGACCCCATTTCTAACACAGGTGGTTCACGTCGGCTAGAGAGGGATTGCAGCCGCCCCAGTTGCAGGGAAGACTGGTCAGGCCGCTGGAGATCCCACAAACCACAACCTGTGTTGCAAAGCCAGGTAATGTCTGTGAGACAAGAGGATCAGCAAACTGGTCGTCGATGTAGAGGTACCTGCGGATGCAGGAAAAGGACTCCACTCAAAGGGAGATTCCTTCTTGCTTGGATGCAGGCAGAGTCCTTGCTGACTCAGAGGATGCACTGCCATGGAGTTGCCTAAACTTGAAGAGCGTAGAGACAAAGTTGCGGCAGGAGCCTTCCCGCCAAGAGCAGTCTTGCTCTAGTCCTAGCTCGAAAAAACAGCAGAGGCCAGAGTCCACCAGCAGAAGAGTATTTAGACGGTCATAGAAAGACAGGCAGTTTGTCCTTGAAGATGTTGTTGAGACGAATCTAAGGACCACCCCTCAGGGGAGCCTTTAAGTAACCCTAGAAGGGGGAAGGACCTCTTCTGCGGTGACCCACCTATCAGGTGGGGTCAGGGATGCTACTTAGCTGGCCCAGCCAGTCAGATCAATCAATCAATCAGGGAATTGTAAGCGCGCTACTCACCCATGAGGGTCTCAAGGTGCTGAGGGGGGCTAGGGGGTCCGCAGATCTGTTTAGCTGAAGAGCCAGGTCTTGAGGGTCTTCCTGAAGGTGTCTGATGTCTGCCGGTAGCTCGTTCCAGGTCTTTGCTGCAATGTGAGAGAAGGATCTTCCGCCTGCTATGGCTCTGTGGATGCGCGGGGTTTCGGCCAGTGCGAGGTTGGAAGATCGGAGGTTTCTTTTGGGTACGTGGAAGTTGATTCTGTCGTTGAGGTATTTGGGTCCGTTGTTGTGTAGGCATTTGTAGGCGTGAGAGAGGATTTTGAAAGTGACTCTTTTCTCCCCGGGAGCCAGTGGAGACTTCATAGGTGTTGGCTGATGTGTTCGTGTCGGGGAATGCCGAGGACGAGTCTGGCGGCGGTCTTCTGTATTGTCTGGAGTTTGCGGAGTAGGGACTTGTTGATGCCGGAGTAGAGTGCGTTTCCATAGTCCAGTCTGCTGGTGATGAGTGCGTGGGTGACTGTCTTCCTTGACTCAGGGGGATCCACTTGAAGGTCTTGCGGAGGATGCGGAGGGTGTTGAAGCAGCTGGAGGTGACGGCGTTGACCTGTCGGTTCATGGTGAGTGATGAGTCGAGTACGATGCCGAGGTTCTTGGCGTGGTCTGAGGGGGTAGGTGGGCTTCCGAGGGCGGTCGGCCACCAGGTGCTGTCCCATGCAGAAGGGGTGGTACCGAGGACGAGGACTTCTGTCTTCTCGGCATTGAGCTTCAGGCAGCTGTTGATCATCCAGACTGCGACGTCTTGCATTCCTTTCTGGAAGTTGAGTTTGGCAGTGGTGGGGTCTTTGGTGAGGGAGAGGATGAGCAGGGTGTCGTCGGCGTAGGATACGATGTTGAGGCCGTGTTGTCGGACGATGGCTGCGAGGGGGGCCATGTGGATGTTGAAGAGGGTGGGGCTCAGTGATGAACCCTGTGGGACTCCGCAGGTGATTTTCGTGGGGTCGGAGAGGAAGGGTGGGAGTCTGATCATTTGGCTTCTTCCGGTGAGGAATGATCGGATCCAGTCCAGGGCTGTTCCTTGTATGCCTGCGTCGTGTAGTCTGGCGACTACTGTGCGGTGGGAGACGGTGTCGAAGGCCGCTGATAGGTCGAATAGGATGAGGGCTGCGGAGTGGCCTTGGTCCAGGAGGGTGCAGATGTCGTCTGTGGCGGCGAGTAGGGCGGTCTCTGTGCTGTGGTTGCTTCGGAATCCGGATTGGGACGGGTCGAGGACGGCGTTCTCTTCAATGAATCGTGTCAGTTTCCTGTTGACTATTTTCTCTGCAACTTTGGCTGCGAAGGGGAGGAGCGAGATGGGCCGATAGTTCTTGAGGTCGGTGGGGTCAGCTGTGGGCTTCTTGAGCAGGGGTCTGACTTCTGCGCGCTTCCAGTCGTCTGGGAAGGTGCCTGTTTTGAAGGTGGTGTTGATGGTGCGTTGTAGTTCGGGTGCGATGGCGGCTGTGGCTCTGTGGTAGATGTGAGGGGGCAGGGGTCGGTGGGGGCCCCCGAGTGGATGCTTTTCATGGTCGAGGCGGTATTTTCGGCCGTGATCGGTGTCCAGTTGGAGATGGTGGGCTGGGTGGTGTTTCTGGGGGACGGAGGGCCGCCTGTGGCGCCTGGTGGATGGTCGATGAAGTTGTTGTAGAGGTTTTTGATCTTGAGGTGGAAATAGGTTCCAAGCTTGTCGCAGAGGTCTTGGGATGGGGTGATGTCTGTGGCTTCGCTGCGTGGGTTGGTGAATTCTTGAATGACACTGAAAAGTTCCTTGGAGTTGGTGGAGTTGGCCAGGATTTTGTTGTGGATGAAGTTCCTCTTGGTGGCTCTGATCTGGTTGTGGTAGTCCGTCATGGCGTCCTTGTAGGTGGTGTGGTTTTCGGTTGTCTTGGTGCTTCTCCAGTTCTTCTCCAGGCGTCTGCAGGTGCGTCTGGCTTCTTCGAGAGCGGTGGTGAACCAGGCGGCTTTCCTGGGGCGTTGTCTGTCAGTGTTGGGTAGCGGGGCGAGCTCGTCTGCGCAGTTGTAGATCCAGGTGTGGAGTTCTCTGGCTGCGTCGTTTGCGTCGGGTGCCCAGGTGTGGTTGTCTCGGGTGAGGGTGGAGTTAAGTTGCTCGTCGGTAACCTTGCTCCAGTTCCTTCGAGGTGGGCATGGGGCTGGTTTGGGTGCCTTGGGTTTGTTGATGGTGAAGTGTACGCAGTGGTGGTCGGTCCATGGCGGCTGCGTTTTGTGGCTGAATTGGACGCTGTTTCCTGCCGCGAAGATGGGGTCAAGGGTGTGTCCTGCTCTGTGGGTCGGTGTGTTAACGAGTTGTTTAAGTCCGATGCTGGTGAGGTTGTCACGAAGGATAGTGGAGTTGGGGTCGCTGGGGTTGTCGAGGTGAAAGTTCAGGTCTCCAATGAGTATGTAGTTTGTTGAGGCGATGGCGTGGGGTGCGATGAAGTCGGTGATGGTGGTGGCGAAGGGTGTTCGGGGGCCGGGGGGTCTGTAGATGAGGGTTCCTTGGAGTGTGGCTTTGGGGGTGGTCTGGATCTGGAAGTGCAGGTGTTCGGCGGAGGGGAAGGTTTCGCTGGAGGTGGTGAGGCGGAGTGTGCTCTTGTGGGCAATGGCGAGGCCCCCTCCTGGGTGGTTGGGGCGGTCTTTCCTCTGGATCTTGTATCCGTCTGGGATGGCGGTGCTGATGTCGGGGGCGGAGGATGCGTTGGTCCAGGTCTCTGTGAAGAAGGCGATGTCGGGCGATAGAGAGTCGAGTAGGTTCCAGATTTCCATGGCGTGTTTGTGTACGGAGCGTATGTTGAGGAGGATGCATTTTAGGGTGTCGCCGGTGCTGGCGTCGGCGGTGTTGGAGGCCAGGGTGGCGGTGAGGGTCTGGCGGCAGTGGAGGCAGGAGAACTGGCCGTGGGTCGTGTTCGGCGAGGCCTGTTGGCATTCTCTAAGTCTTCCAGGGTGGAGTGCGAGGAGGGTGGTGGTGTCGTAGTGATGGGTAGTGGGAGGTCCAGGGTTCCTGGCGGTGGCTGCGGTCGGGTCGAGGATAGGCGCAGATGGGCTTGTCTTTGGCACGCCTTCAACGCGCCGGCGGCGCGACCGCGCAGCGGCTGCCATTAAGTAGGGGAGGTGGGAGGGAGGAGAGGCTGGGAGGCGGGAGCGGGGAAATTTCGGGGGGGGGGAGGGGAATTCCAGGGGGGAATTTTGGGGGGGAGGGGCCGCAGGGGCAGCAGCGGCAAAAGGAACAGGCAGGCACGAGAAAATAAAAACAGTGGTGGAATTAGAGCAAGACACAGATGGGCACAATAACAGTGGCACAACAGGGAAAAATTAAGAAGAAAAAAACGGCTGAGAAATGTTACAGTGGTTGCAGGCAGTTGGAGCAGGCAGCAGGCGCAGGAGCGGGCAGCAGCTTCGAACCTCCCAAGGAGGAGGTCGGGGTCTGGAGGCAAGAGACGGCACAGCGGAGCTGCGGGGAGAGAGTGGACCTAGACCGAGGGTCGGAGGTCAGATGCTACCAGGGACCAGGGGCCAAGATTCAACATGGCAGAATCAAGTGGCCACCTGGAGGAGCTTCGGCCACCTCCCTAGGGAGGAGCTGGACAAGGGGGTGGACACTCCCCTATCCTCTGTGTAGTTTTCCGCCAGAATGGGAGCCAAGGGGTCCTGGACTTGGCAAAACTGGTTTAAGCAAGCAGGGCACCAACTGTGCCCTTCAATGGAGTCTGGTGGGGCTCTAAAGCACCCCTACACTACCTAATTCTAAAGAGAGTTGGTCACTTCTCTCCTTCGCAGGAAATCTTTGTTTAGCTTCCCCTGCATGAGTTAAGCTCATCAGCAGGGGGGCAAAACATTGTCGACAGCAGCACAGGCTGGCAGGCAGTCCGTGTAAGGCTACACAAGTAGGTATGGGGGTCCTCTAAGGAGCTCCACAGTACATGGTATCATGCAACTAACTCTGGAATGGGTGTAGTTGCATGATTACAACATGTTTGATACTAAACATGACCAGGTTTGGGGCAGCCATTATGTAGTTGAAACCTCTCCACTTGCCAGTGTCCACTAGATACCTTAAAATGTCTGTACCGCACTTGCAAAGCCCAGAGAATAGAGTCTGGGTTTGTAGGGGTACCTCTGCTTGTGCAAGGGTACCCACACACTTAGAACAATGCACTCTGCCCTTGGACTTAAGGGCCTAACTTCTTCAGAAAGCATTACATATTATTCACATAATTGTCTACTGTCCAACATCAACCTATAATTCCAACTGTGGTATTCACGAGTCAGTAACGTAAATGTGCACATTATACATCCAAAAATGTATCATGAGCACCTTAATATTGTAGAATGTAAAATATTCTATCAAAATACCGTCATCAGGGGAGTACAGTGCACCGCGGTGATACAGCGTTCATGCACAATAACGGACTTTACAGATGTTTGTGTAAAGGAATTTACAAGGCAATGGAGTACTACATACGTAAACATGTAACAACTCATTTGTAGTGGTGGTGGTACACTTAACAGTCACCAATACTGTACTTCCAACAGCTAACATGGCAGATGCCTGACCTTGCATATTGGACATTCAGAACCTGCTGCTGCCGGCGGAAGTCGACCGCACAGTGGGCGGTCTCAACCACAGCAGACACAGCCATAGGCTAATGTTGGTGATTGTGACGGTAGCGGGCCAATGGCTGTGTCCGTCTACACTGATGACCGCGTACGTGGCATACATGCACACCGTGATTTGGAAAATAACTCACTTGCCTTCTGAAACTGCTATTAACACCTCCCCCACTTAAGAAGCTGTTTGCTACCTCTGAGAGCAATCATGCCAGGCCAAGCAGGCGAGAGGTCCCACGCCTTCTCCCCTAAGGGAGCTAGAGCAACTGGTGGAAGATGGCCAGCTCTATGGCTCACCACAGGAACAGGAAAGTATCTAAAATACATATTTTACTGTGTTTAACTCCATCCTTTCAATTCCCACAGGCTACAATGTGCCTCTGACTCCCACAGTTAATTCGGATTACTGTTGTAACATTTTGTGGTCCCTACATAGAACAATCATGTAATGGATTGTCGAGCGCTGTACTTTGTGAACTTAACGATACCAAAGGGGATGATGGACGGAGCGCTTGAGCTAATCAAACACTCACCCCCAGTCAACTGATCTGGGTTTAATCCATCATCATTCCTTAGCTCACTCCACCACCCCAGTTCAGACATGGCCATATGCAAATCAGTCTGACCCTGTGCCTCATGGGAACAGTCCAGCCTGAACTGCCAAGCCATGTCTTTCCTGGACCGGAAACAAGCATCCTGGGACCGGTTTCTGGCTATTCAGCCGTCATCAGACAGGCTAGCTTGAATCCAGTGGCAAAGTGAGCAAGGGACCCACGTCTGGGCATACCCTGCTAACTTAGGGCGAACAAAGCGATACCAAAGGGGATGATGGACGGAGCGCTTGAGCTAATCAAACACTCACCCCCAGTCAACTGATCTGGGTTTAATCCATCATCATTCCTTAGCTCACTCCACCACCCCAGTTCAGACATGGCCATGTGCAAATCAGTCTGACCCTTTGCCTCATGGGAACAGTCCAGCCCGAACTGCCAAGCCATGTCTTCCCTGGACCGGAAACAAGCATCCTGGGACCGGTTTCTGGCTATTCAGCCGTCATCAGCCAGGCTAGCTTGAATCCAGTGGCAAAGTGAGCAAGGGACCCACGTCTGGGCATACCCTGCCAACTTAGGGCAAACAAAGCGATACCAAAGGGGATGATGGACGGAGCGCTTGAGCAAATCAAACACTCACCCCCAGTCAACTGATCTGGGTTTAATCCATCATCATTCCTTAGCTCACTCCACCACCCCAGTTCAGACATGGCCATATACAAATCAGTCTGACCCTGTGTCTCATGGGAACAGTCCAGCCCGAACTGCCAAGCCATGTCTTCCCTGGACCGGAAACAAGCATCCTGGGACCGGTTTCTGGCTATTCAGCCGTCATCAGCCAGGCTAGCTTGAATCCAGTGGCAAAGTGAGCAAGGGACCCACGTCTGGGCATACCCTGCCAACTTAGGGCGAACAAAGCGATACCAAAGGGGATGATGGATGGAGCGCTTTAGCTAATCAAACACTCACCCCCAGTCAACTGATCTGGGTTTAATCCATCATCATTCCTTAGCTCACTCCACCACCCCAGTTCAGACATGGCCATATGCAAATCAGTCTGACCCTGTGCCTCATGGGAACAGTCCAGCCTGAACTGCCAAGCCATGTCTTCCCTGGACCGGAAACAAGCATCCTGGGACCGGTTTCTGGCTATTCAGCCGTCATCAGACAGGCTAGCTTGAATCCAGTGGCAAAGTGAGCAAGGGACCCACGTCTGGGCATACCCTGCTAACTTAGGGCGAACAAAGCGATACCAAAGGGGATGATGGACGGAGCGCTTGAGCTAATCAAACACTCACCCCCAGTCAACTGATCTGGGTTTAATCCATCATCATTCCTTAGCTCACTCCACCACCCCAGTTCAGACATGGCCATGTGCAAATCAGTCTGACCCTTTGCCTCATGGGAACAGTCCAGCCCGAACTGCCAAGCCATGTCTTCCCTGGACCGGAAACAAGTATCCTGGGACCGGTTTCTGGCTATTCAGCCGTCATCAGCCAGGCTAGCTTGAATCCAGTGGCAAAGTGAGCAAGGGACCCACGTCTGGGCATACCCTGCCAACTTAGGGCGAACAAAGCGATACCAAAGGGGATGATGGACGGAGCGCTTGAGCTAATCAAACACTGACCCCCAGTCAACTGATCTGTGAACTTAACATCACCATTGTGATGTGTGATGTGTGGTAAGCCCTAGATTCTACTTGTGGTGCATGCACATATCTATGCATGTATACAATTAATAGTATCTATGACGAACCAGTTACTTACCTTCGGTAATGCCTTATCTGGAAGAGACATAGTCTAGCCACAGAATCCTTAACTAGATGGGATCTGGAAATGTTCCAGCAGTATCCCTCCACGTCAGTAGAGGGCATCATGTGACTCCTTCCCGACATCGTCCACGCATGCAATGTCACCGGAGTCTTTATAAGCCCCTCCCTGACGATCACATCAGTTTCTTCTGTGACTATTTACTGCACCAAAAACGTGGAGCCAACATAGAAACTTGCTGAGGAAACAGTGTGTCATAGAGATAAATATCTCTTGAAGGAACAATTACGAATTTGAAATGCACAGCACGCGAATACAATGAAAGGGATATTTTGGACAAAATGGAAACAGTTCGCAGAACGGGGAGGAATGGGGAGGAACGGTGGGTCGGTAAGGAATCTGCGGCTAGACTATCTCTCTACCAGATAAGGCGTTACTGAAGGTAAGTTCATCTGATAAAGACGTCTAGCTGCAGATTCCTTACCTTAGAAAAGATATCCAAGCAATACCATCCCAGGAGGAGGGTCTGTGAACTGATCGTACTAAAAATCCCTGAATCGAACAAGCCGGTCTATAATAAGACAGACAAGACCGGACACTCTTAGGAAGTTAGGTGAGCAAGAGCAAACTCTTCACCCTAAGAACTGCAGCAAGAACTACAGGCAAACAAAGTCATAAAGACAGTGAAAAGCACGGGAACAGAGGTACCCATAACAGAGGAACAGATGTGTCAGTAGACAATTGTCAATATAAATACAACACTAGGTTGCTGCCACTCAGCTATAGAGACTTGACTTAGAAAACTGTTACGCCAGTCAAATATACTCCGCAAAACACGAAGAAAATGGGCCCAAAATCCGATCCCATGGGCAACTGGAGCTCAAAGACCAGAGGCAATAGCGAATGCATTAGAGTCAAACCTGTCCTGAGAGACACGGAGAAAGTAACCTTAGAATAGATCCATGGTGGAAGAGCATACATAGCGACTAAGTGAAGACGAGACCGCAAGATACTAATGAAGGGTACACCCACTTAAGCTATATGTAAGCACTGTTTACGAAATGTAGCATAACACATTTATAAAGATATACTCAATATATATGCACTGTTATATATATAGATATACAAATATATATTCACTGAAAAAAACAAAGGTTACAGGGATGTTATAGTTAGACTGATATTTCACTCGTAAAAAACCAGAGAAATTCAGCAGCCGCGCAATGCACTGCTTATGACCTCACATTTATATCACTCATGACATGGTCAGTGACATCACTCCTGACATCTCAAATGACATCACTGATGAAATCTCAAATTACATCACTGATGACATCAGCCACACTCACACGCCTACTCGGTGATTCATAGAGCCACTCACACATCAAGTCACCCATACAGCCACAAACACAACCAGTAACTCACATATAGAGACACTCATGCATCTAGTCACTGACCAGTACAGCGCTCACACATCCAGTCATACAGATATACAGACACTTACACAGCCACTCATACACCCATACAGCCATTTTCATACTCAGTCACCTATACAGATACTCACATACCTACTCACTCACCCATATAGTCACTCACACATTCACTCACCTATAGTTACTCACACATCCACTCACTTACTCGTAGAAATACTAACACATCTACTCACTCAATTATACAGTCACTAAGATAAGTACATACTCTCCCGTACAACCTCTCACACTCACTTACTCACCGATACAGCCACTCACACAGCCATTCACTCACCCATACAACTACCCACACACCCACTCATTCACCCATACACCCACTAACAAACCCATTCTTGCACCCATACAGTCACTTATATACCGTCACTCACCCATACATTTATGTACCTACTCAGTCACCCATTCAGCCACTCATGCACTCCCTCATTCACCATTTACAGCCACTGTCACACCTGCACCCTCACCTATACAGCCACTTATTCATGCTCTCCTTCACCATTACAACCACTTAAACACCCACGCACTCACCCATATAGAAACTCCCACAGCCACTTACCTTAGTATATATGTTTAACACAGTAAGTTTTAGAAAAGACTCACAATCTCTAGACCATGTCATCAGTGATGTAAGCAGTGATGTCATTTGAGATGTCATGAGTGATATCACAGACCATGTCATAAGTGATGTAGTATGTGAGGTCATAAGCAGTACATTGCAGGGGCGTAAGTTATAGTTAGCCTAGCTAACTATAACTGCTGAATGTCTCTGGTTTTGTATGAGTGAAATGTCAGTCGAACTATAATGTCCCTGTAACCTTTGGTTTTTCAGTGAATTTCTATAGTTTTTTATCTAGCAGCCGTGTTTGTAGAGTGGTGGAGAAAGGGGGAGGGGCTTCCAACCCGCTCTCACAAATCCCTCTGTGTCACACTTACTAAAGGTAACAGGAAGACTTCTTGGCGCCTAAGTTTCCAAGAGGACTTCATCCCCCAACCAGTATGCGCCAGGAGGCGTGTTTGTAGAGTGATGGAGAAAGGGGGCGTGGCCTCCGACCACCTCTCAGCAATCCCGCTGTGTGGGTCTTACTGGAGGTAACAGGAGTTCTTGTTGGTCCCCAACGAACCTCTGGCCCCAAGGGAACTTCACTCCCCAACCAGCAGTGCGCCAGGAGGCAGGTTTGCAGAGTGATGGAGAGAAGGGGTGTGGCCTCCAAGTCCTCTCAGCAATCCCGTTGCCTGGGACTTACTGTAGGTAACTGAAGGGGTTCCAGGACCATCAGCAGTAAGGGGACGTCATCACCCAACAACTATTATGCCAGGAGGCGCGTTTGCAGAGTGGTGGAGAAAGGAGGCGTGGCCTCCGAAGACCTCTCAGCAATACTGCTGTGTGGGACTTACTGGAGGCTACAGAAGGTCTTGTTGACCCCCAGCGAACATCTGGGTCCAAGGGAACTTCATTCCCCAACCAGCAGTGTGCCAGGAGGCACGTTTGCAGATTGATGGAGAGAAGGGTTGTGGCCTCCAAGTCCTCTCAGCAACACTGCTGTGTGGGACTTACTGGAGGTAACAGAAGGGGTTCCTGGATCCCAAGGACCCTCAGCATCCAAGGGGACTTTATCCCCCAACCAGCACTGTGCCAAGAGGAGCATTTGCAGAGTAGTGGAGAAAGGGGGCGGGGCCTTCGGCGACCCGCCGATCCTGCATTTGTTTTTTTGTTTTTTTTTACCTGAGGAGGGCCGCATGGCCCTCCTTCCCTGGGCGGATTTGGGGCCTGGGGAACCCATCCCTCTGGGGCCATGCCTTTTTTAATGGGGAGCGGGGCCGCGCACCGCTCCTCCCCAGCCCGATTTTGGCCCCAGGGACCCTATCCCCCAGGGCCCGGCCATTTTAAAAAGAAAACATTATTTTCTTTATTTTTTAAATTAAGGGAGAGGGCCTAGCGGTCTCCCTCCTGGGCCAATTTCAGCCCCCGGGGACCCCATCCCCTGGGGCCCGGCCTTTGCAATTTCTTTTTTTTGTAAACACCACGGAGAGGGTGGCCGCGCACCGCCCACACATGCCGATTTCGGCCCGGGGGGGCCCCATCTCCCAGGGCCCGACATGTAGTGTGGGTGGCCTGGTCCCAACCCACGGCACCCACTGCCAATGTTGGGTGCAGGGGGCCTCAAGGCCCTGCGGTTCCTGATGGCTCCCCGCCATTTGTGGGAGCCGGCATTGCTTTTACACATAGGGAGCTGCTAACATGCAGGTTCCTGTGTGTAAAAGCAAATTGTGCTCCACTTTGAGCAATCAAGAGCAAAATGCTCTCATTTGCTGAAAGCAGAGCACTGTTTGCTATGGCTTGGCAGGAGTGGTAATGCTCCCGCCAAGCCATAGCAAACAGCTGTCTCCTGGGGGTGGGCAACCTGGGACATACCAGGAGCAGGCCCTGAGAGGTGGCTGTCCCCAGAGCCATCTATGGCTCCAGTAGCGTGGCCCCCCTCCTTTTTTAGAATTTGCCCTGGGGAGGTGGTTCTCTCCAGTGGAAATTGAGAGCCTCTAGCGAAACCCAATTACACAAGAAGGGTAGCAGAAAGGGTGCTCCCTGTATAGATCAAGGAGAAACTAGATATTCACGAAAAAGGGGTCGCATTGAACAAGCTTTATAAAAACTCCTTCTGGGGGAGAAAAATAAAAGGTCCCTATAAAGGATACTAAACGTTATTTATAAATGAAAGTGACGGGATCAAATGTCCCAGCAGGTAGGATGTGAGTCAGAGCTCATAAACTCTAGACCACAAGTGGTTCTCATAAGTAGTGCATAGAGCATACAGAAGTGCTCTAATAGCACGTGACACAGGTAAATATTCCTGTGCAAGAAAAGAAAAATACCTACAAACAAACTCTTGGGCACTGAGCTCATAGTCAAAGAAACAGAACACCTATGCAACAGGTGTCAAACTCATGTAGGGTTAAAACGGAACCATAACCTGTCATTGACAGTGTAAGTAGGAGAAGAATAATACCTGCAGGAAGCAGGAATACCACACCGGGCGTCACCAGTAGGTGGGATCGACAACCATGGACACCGCCATGGAATGCTCAATCCAGAAAGAAATCAAGGACCAATATCCCCACACTAACTGAAATGAATAATTGAGCCGCCTGTTGTCCATCTTGGATCAACTGGGAAGCTTGCTTATGGGCGCCATCCAGAAATGATGGCAACAGATGTGCTAAGGAATCCCACAATGTTGGGGAAAAGCGTCCAAGAACGCAAGATGTATTAATGAAACTCAACGCAGAACGTGTGGAGGAGAAGATATGCCTGCCACAACCGCCCTGTCTCCTGAAATCTCTGTCCGACAAAACATGAGGAAGAGAGTCGATATTATGCAAGGCCGAAGCAGCCTGTACTGCCAAACTTAGAGGAGTAGGGTGCCGGAGGAGACAGGCTGGATCACAAGGGGCCAGACAGTTCCTGTGAGATTGTTGCAAGGACTATGTGGAGTCACAGAACTATGCTTGGGAACATAGAACCTTAGTAGGCAAGGACTGTGTCATCCTACCACCTGAGTACACATGAGCCCGGGACCAACTAGATTAAGGGGCCGATTCCGATTCGGGCCGGAAATCTCTCCGACCGAGCCGGACTCGGAGAGATTTCCGACCGAATCGGACTCTGGCAGCCCGACCGAACGAGTACGATGCGCACGTATGCCATCGGACTCGAGTCGGTCGGACTCCCATTGAAGTCAATGGGAGCCGGTCGTACAACGCGTACGCGGGCTCCCATTGACTCAATGGGTGCGAGGCGGACAAGGGCGCCCCCTACAGCGGGTACGCGGCTAAGCGACTCGCGCCGTACACGCACAGGTAGGGGGGACCCATGGGTCCCCCCTGTGTGCGACTCGCACGGCTACGCGTTCAGGGGGGTCCGACACGGACCCCCAAAGTACGTCTCTGACTGCTCTTTGGAGCCGGAGTGCGCGGCTCGGTCGGACTGCTCGCGGCGCGCATCGTACTCACCCGGCCGGGGAACGTCTCCATTGCGCGGTGCGAGTCGAGTCCGAGCGAGTCGGTCGGTGAGGTTCGACCCGGGAACGAGTCGGTCGGAGCGGTCGGGACGCCCGGACGAGTCGGTCGGCGAATTCGCATCGTACTCGCTCGCCCGGACGCGCGTACGAATCGGTCTGGAAATAGGGTTAAGCCGAATCCGATTCGGAGCCCTACCGCCCGAGATCGGAATCGGCCCCATAGTGTCTCACTTACCCTCCTACTCACTCACAGACGAAGAAGTGATTTGACACCCCAGAACACAACACTCCCGACCCTCTCAGGAATCGCAGTTGAAGGACACACCCTTTCACTCTCACACTCGTACTAGTCCACAATAAGTTCTGACAGAGATACGAGGAAAGTTTAAAATCTTTATTTTAACTATCGTGCTCTAGTATGCAGTATATCTGCCACAATAAGTAAGAAATCATAATAGGTAGCCTAACCTCACTCCCCTTTACAGAAGCAAAATGATTATATATCAGAAGATCTCTGGATGTTAGCAGCAGACCCCGTAAATTAGCATACACAGATACAAGTTCTACATCTCAGGTGCTGTCACAATCTTTTTCCTGGAAAGGTCCCACTCCAAGTGCGTGTTGTTACCTATCTGTGCATATCTATTTGACAAATGTACGTGTTCCCAAACAACAGCTGCATCTGAGTGTTTTGTCTAGGTTCTAGGGCCCGGCCAGAACACAATAACAAGGGGCATTGTTGCTTGACCTTGTCTACAGTGTTCAGACTAAATTCCAGGAAAGAACAGAACGCAAAAACAACAGAAAGGTCTGTGTGAAAGTACAGTGTGGCACAAGCAAAATAAGATTGTGTAGTAACATGTGCAATACAGATGGCAGTCTGCATTGTGTTCATGCTAACACAGGAAAAACAACAATGGGCCTGCACAGGACTTATGACAAGATGAGATCAATCCACCAGGACTCCAGTACTGGGTTTAGCCCAGCTCCCAACAAAACGTCGTATAGGGAAGCACCTGCTCCACCCCTGTTTAGCCCTGATGGAGAACGCTAATTAGGGGATCAGTAGATTCGCCTCAGAAAGAGGAAGAAGGGTGTCCAAGATAGGCCGCACCATTTGCTCTGCATACGACGGTGACCGGGGCGGATTCGGTGATGCCTCGACTGAGGAAAGGGGGGGACGGGAAGTGGCACAGTGTCGATCTGCGCCACCGACGTCGTCATCGGAGTCGGCCGACCGGTGACAAGCGCCAAAGGTGGAAACCCCAAAGGGCTGTGCACCGGCTCCGAGACAGAGGGTGTAGGAAAGAAGGATCTTTCACTATTTGCCTAGTGTCAGTGTGTTTTGACTGTAGTTCACTGGGATCCTGCTAACCAGGACCCCAGGGGCAGTGCTCTCTCCTCTAGATTCTATAGTAAGTACTTTGTACACACCACAATTGGCATACTGGGGTACCATGTAAGTCCCTAGTATATGGTACTGAGGTACCCAGGGCATTGGTACAACAGGGGTCTCCCATGGGCTGAAGCATGTATTATGCCACCCATGGCTTCTTCCATCGCCGGCTAAATCAGTTAGAAATCTTGGAATTATTCTCAATTCTGACCTATCATATACCAATTAGGTCAATTCTGTCACTTCCGCCATTTTCCATACCCTCAAGATGATCAGGAAGATTCTACCCTTTATTCCTTTTCGCCTGCGGAAAACTGAGGTTACATCCTTGGTTTTGTTGAAACTCAACTATTGCAACAGTCTTTACTTAAACGTGCACCAACACGTTCTCAATAAGTTACAGACCGTGCAGAATGCAGCCGGCAGGTTTATTTGAAAACTTCCTAAATATCATTCTGTTTCCTCAGCTATCCAGCAATTTCACTGGCTCCCTGTTAGAGCCAGAATCATCTTCAAATCCCTATAAATAGTATATGGCGCCAGAGAGCCCACTGCAAGATGGCCGTACTTTAGTGCAGCTCTGCCGGTGAGGTTGAATAATCCATAAAGAATCTGGCTAATTGGTGAAGATCCAACCCTGAAACGCAGGGAATTGCGTGCACTGTGAGTTGCAGAGTCTCTTAAGCCGAATAAAGTGGGCTGAAGCAAATTATGCACCGAGCGGCGGAGCTGTGGATGATCAACATCGTGAGACCCTAAGATGGCGACCCTGTAAGTAACGAAAAGACCTGGGCCGGACAATCCATAGCCAGGCAGACGGAGAGGCAGTGCCAGGAGCAGCGAAGGCCGCATCGCGCAAGAGCTGGGGCTGTTTTGATCTGTGGTTGCAGTGGAGCATGGCGGAGTCCGAAAATCCAGAGAGGTGTGCCGTCCCAGCCTGCGGTGCTCGTAGGTGCCTGTGTGAGCGGAAGCCTGGGAACGCAACAAGTATACCCGGCAGCAAAGTGCACAACAAGGGATTAGGCGACCGGGAGCTGAAGGAGGCCGTGGGCTGGGAAGCGGCGGCCAGGGGCCGGGAAGTGGCGGCCGGACGGCTGGGACATAGCGACGCTGCTGGAGACGACAGAGCAAGTGGCATAAGCTCCGAGGGGAAAGCACACTGGCCCAAAAAGCGCTGCAGCCAGGCACTGCGATAGTACGGAGGTGGTGAAGAGCAGTGCATGGCTGCCAACCTGACATCGAATATGCAGCAGAGGGGAAGACTGTTGGAGCCTGGCGATACCGTGAGGCGAAGAGGCTGAGACTAGCCAGACACCATATGGCTTAGTTGCACGTATGTGCTACAGACTGAAAAAAGCTGTGCATTGACAGAGCAGGGCTGAACTTGTCGCAGGGCGGAGGCACTAACCGTGCACACACTGGTGGTAGAAACTGCGAGAGACTGCCCCACAGAGTGCTAATGCATCGAGATTGGCATCCTGGCATAGTAAGGAGCTAAATGTGTGTAAGAAGATAGGTTCATATTGGAGCATGAAAGCGCATGACTAACAAAGGGGGGAGACGCTAGAGAAGCTAACAATTACTGCCATGCTGGCCCGAGAAGGCGTGTTCTAAGTGGTGCATGGATGGTGAGGGCAGCACAGGTGGCGAACTCCTCTCTTAGCTGACCAACAGAGTGGGACTGTCGCTGATGTGCTTGGAAGGACACACATAGCATAGCGCAGTGTTGCTCGCGCTACAAACACACTGACACAGAAAAAATAATAGACGGATGCGTAAAGTCAGCTTTTGCTTCGCTCGCTGTCTGGTAAGAGGCAACCGACATTAAAAGACCAGTGGGAGCGGCACCCCTCGGATGTGCAGGACATGAGAAAGACAGATAAAGTCCAACCTCGCCTGACATTTGAATCCTGGCGGCTCACCAAGTCGCAATCTGATCCCCAGCTGGACCAAGATAGGGACACAGTGAATACAGGAACAAGAACTTTGGAGAGCACGCTCCTGGTTATGCAGCAGAGCCTCCAATCCATAGATAGGAAGATAGACTCCCTCAATATCAGCATGGACCACATGACAGCCAAAATGGATAAACAAAGTATGAGAATGTCGGCTGGGGAGCAGAGAATCTCTAATACTGAAGACGACGTGCATGCTGTCACCTCCAACTGCCTCAATATGGAAAAGGTACTGGATGTCATACAAGCCAAAACGAAGATATTGAGGCGCGCTCCCTCTGTAATAACCTGAGAATTATCGGGATACCAGAATCTACAAATACAGGTCACATGGAGCGGTATGTAGAAGATATGATTAGGATATTGTTTGGAGCGGAAAAACTGTCAGCCATGCTAGTCGTGGAACGAGCCCACAGATCCCTGGTAAAAAGGCCCCCCAGGGGCACCTTCGTGGCCAATCATCGCCAGGCTGCTCAATTTTCATAATAGAGATGCGGTGCTACGCATGGCGAGGTAGAAGGAGGACCTACAACACCAGGCCAATGCCATGGAGTTTTTTCCAGACTTCACAGCAGCGGTGCAGGCAGCACGCAGGGACTTCGCCGCGGTAAAAAAACGACTGCAACAGCTCAGGATAAAGTACGCATAGTTGTATCCAGCTAGGCTGAGAGTGGATTACCGAGGCTCGTCCAGAATATTGACAACTCCTAAGGAAGCAATGGCATATATCAAAACACTTCAGTCCCCGTGGCAGGATATGGCCGCATCGGATCAAGAGGATCAGGAGCATTAGACGGCTATACGCCAAGACGGTTGAGTCAGGCACCACAGTGGGTACAATAGCTCACAAAAGGAATAGTGCAGCAGACTAGCAGCAAATAAAGTATGTGCGGATGGGATGAGCATATATGGATCAGACCTGGGAATGACCCCTGCCAGAGCCACAAGCGTGACATGAATCAGTACCCTGTGACCCGTTACTAATCAGAGATGGGCGAGAGCTGAGACATTATGAACTACCGCACTGGCGGCTGGCAAAGCGGCATGGAGCAATGCCTATGAACTCAACATGCAGCAACCAATAAATAACTATTACTCAATTCCTCCTGCTCACTGGGAGTTTAACGGTCGCCTGGCGATTCCGCCCATGAGGGTGCACCCCATATTACTGTCTTACATGTATGTGAATTTGTTGATGCAAACGTGTCTCATAGTTGTGGGAGTATTTTGTACGTTTATGGGAGGGGATAATGATGTCTTTAGCAGATTGGGGATGCTAGAGTGAGAGGGGGGCTACAGGTTGGGTTCATGTTCACACCTCAGGGCAGGTACAGATGACCAATGTAAACGTCGATGGGTCTGTATAGCAGCGGAATGTTCAAGATTAGCACCTATCGGAGATGGAATGAATTCTAATGAGAAGCAGGTAGAGCTATTAACATGGAATGTGCGTGGGCTAAACAATCCTAGGAAAAAGAGACAGGGACTGGCCTACTTGGATAGACATCATGTGCAAATTGCCCTCCTTCAAGAAACACACCTGACGAAGCAGACGGAGGGGGAGATAGGGGAGAGACGGGCAAGCACACGGGTGGCTTCCTCCTACTCCAGGGGGTACTTATATTAATAAAAAAGAGAGTCCAATTCACGCTCACGCATTCGGAAATCGATGAAGAAGGTAGATTTGTGCTAGTGTAGGGCAGTATGACACCCTAATCACGCTAATGGTCCCATATGGGCCAAACATAGACCTCCCTGACTTTTACACACAAATATGGCACACATTACACCAGTTGCACCCAACACCAATAGTTTGGGGGGGTGATCTTTACTTAGACCCTCAGACTGACAGGTCAGCTGTGGGAGATTGGCAGGGTAAACACTCGGCCAGGGTGTTGAGCGCAGGGATGGCGGATAAGGGGTTAGTAGATATATGGAGACTACAAAACCCTGGAGAGAAAGAGGGAACATTTACATCATCTGTTCATGGGACATGGTCGAGGCTAGATTATTGGTTAGTAACCAGGGAGGTGGCCACTTGGAGGACCATGGTCAAACAAGGGCCCCCCAGAACGCTGTCCCACCATTCACCAGTGAAATTGGTGGTGGAGCTACTGTCCCGCACTCCCGTACGGTTCACTTGACTGCCTCAACCCAAGTCCCTGCTAGACCCGGTAGTCCGCGACAGCCTGAAACAGGCCATTCAGGAATATTTTCATATTAACGTGGGATCAGTGGAGGATTCCACGGTGCTGTGGGAAGCATTTAAAGTGACCATAAGGGGGACATGCATAGGTATGCAGGCAAGGGTGCTGAGGACATTGCGCATGGAAATGCAAACAACAGAGCAGTTCCTCCATACTCTAGAACTCCAATATGAGCATGCGCCCTGCCAGAATATTTTAGATTGCATACGAGAAAGAATCACAGAGTATAAAGAAGTGGCGGAGCAAGAAGCACGGTACTTGTCTAAACGACATGTGGCCCGATCATATGGAGAAGGAGGACAACTTGGTAGAAACTTAGCATTTAGGGTTGGAGAGTCTCGGGCACTATCGCATATAACACATATAGACACACCAGAAGGTCATGGGGTGTACGATAAACCAAACATACTAAAGACCTTTAAAAACTTTAATGCTAATATCAACAGCGTAGCACGGCAACAGTGACAGAGACCGCAAATTATCTAGCAGACATAGCACTGGTGTGGCTATCGCAGGGTCAGCGGGAGTAGCTGGTCCAGCCATTTACAATTGAAGAGGTAAGGGAGGCTATTAGATCATTGCCAGGTTCGGATGGCCTTTGTGGTGAGTTTTACGAAGAATTTGCTGACACGTTGGCCCCACATTCCTAAAAGTGTATGAAGAGGCCAACAATGCTCAGACGCTGCCCCCTTCTCTTAGAGAGGATCTTATAATTACCCTACTGAAGACAGATAAAGCACCTGAGTCCTGTGACACTTATAGACCATTACTGGCCATTAACATAGATGCAAAGATTCTGGCCAAAATGCGGGCGACTCGTCTCCAGCCATTACTCACAAACATGGTTCTACCAGACCAGTCTGGATTTATCCCCACTAGGTCCAAAGCGCATAAGCTGCAAACACTTTTCGCAATCCTCCATCAATTAGACCCAGCAAATCAAGCAGTGGTGGTGCTCCTCGACGCAGCCAAAGCATTCGACTCCATAGAATGGGTATAAATGCTTACAGTGCTACAGCGGATGGGGATCCCCTAAAAGTTCACTAAATGGATACAGCTATTATACACTTCCCCGCATGCTTGAGGAAGGATAAATGGAGTCACATTGGACGCGTTGGCTATATCGAGAGGCTCGAGACAGGGATGCGCTGGCCCTGGAATCTTTAGCATGTATAATAAGGTAGCGGCACACGGCGGCCGTGCTGAGATTTCTCCAACGCCTTCTGATCATATCATTATACGCAGGTGATATGGTGTTATATATTCGGAACCCGTGGTCAAATTCGGCACGAGTAATAAGGGAATATATCCGTTACGAGAGGTACTCGGGGCTCAGTATTAATTGGAACAAATCAACTGTATTCCCACTGACCCAAAGCCCAACACCATATACTTTGGATTTCCCCTTAGAGTGGAGTGAGGAACCTGTAAAATATTTGGAGATGTGGAGCCATAGAGACCTGGAGCTTGTATTCAGGTATAACTATGGAAGGGCGATAGCCATGCTTGAAGACCAAGTTGCCAGATGGAAACACCTGCCCTGATCAATGGCAGAAAGAATAGTCCTGTTGAAGATGATTGACCTTCCAAAATTTCTGTACCTATTCGTGAACATACCTATCATCTTAACACATGGCTTTTTCAAAACTCTCAGAACACATAGGATCACCTTGACCTAGGCAGGTAAACAGCCCAGAATTAAATGAGACACACTCACCTTACCACACGAAGCAGGTGGGTTTGGGGCTCCAGACCTTCAGCTATATTACTATTGTGCACAAGCGCACTTCGCATACTATTGGCTAAATCCCCCGTCATATATGCCACATATAACGATTGGATGCGACGAAGCGCCCCAGGCAGCGATGGTAACACACCGACATCAGCCGAGCACTCGCTGAGAGATAAACACTATTGACTGCACTACTGAGGCTCAGAGGTCCTTGGGAGCCCGGGCTGGGAAACTCCCGCTGTACGCTCCAGCGCTGCCATTGGGCTACCACTCAAGAATATCCGTCACACATGAGGAAAGAGCATGAGCGACATTAAGGGATAACAAACTGACAAGGTTTGGGGACCTATATCCGGGGGAACAATTTGTGAAGCTAGCATACCTCACAAGGGGTAGGTAAAGAGCTCCCCTATTAATCTTTTCATATTGCAGACTGTGGGCAGCTGTGAAAGATTTGCACCTACAGTTTCCAGCTGAACCCCCAACGTTAAATTCACTACAGACACAACTTGCATGCACATCCAAGAGGAAACTAATTATGCAACTATATGATATATCACATTGTGAGCAACCGAGGCAACAGAGTCTGCTCTGGAGATATGGAATGTGGTGTTAGATACCCCCTTGAGTCCCGAGGACTGGATATTTTGTTGTACCCTAACAGGCATGCTTACGGCAAACTGCAATTTGTGTAGCATTCATTTTAAATATTTGTATCAAATGTACGATACCCATCTTAGGTTGTTCAGATATGGATTCCGGGCAGTGGCGTAACACAGGCCCCCGCAGCCCCCGCGGTACGGTGGGACCCCCTCAGCACAATACTCTGGCTGGAGAGCTCCCGATTGAGTCTGCAGGGGGCCCCTCCACGTACCTTGCAGGAGGGCCCCCTCAAGTTTCGTTACACCAGTGGTTCCGGGACATGCCAGGTGTGAGAGGTGCGGGGAAGAGGAGGCTTATTTTATACACATGGCATGGAACTGCAGGAGGGTTGGCCACTTCTGATCACAGGTGACTGATGGAAGCAGGGTGGAATGCAGGCCATGAATATGCCTACTGGGTTTTGTGAAACCCTTGATCCCAACAAATAGAAAGCTAGTGGCGGTGGCACTGCTGCTGGCGAAAAGAAGGGTAGCGATGTACTGGGGAAAGAAATCAGCCCCCAGCCTGGAAAAGTGGTTGAAGGATTTGAGTTAATGCATACAGCAGCTTGAACTGTATACCGAGGAGCTACCACGATCTTCAAGTCCCTTAACAGCTTATTTTCTAACCCAAGAGGCTGCAGTGCAGCAGACAGGAGACAACGGATCGAGCAGGACATAACAGACTCAAACAAAACAGTAACTCACTGCAATAACTGCGCGATCATAGAAAGTGGAACCACGCATTAAACGTTAAAATAAAATACTGTACTGTACTGAGGTGTATGCTCTTTTTGTTTTGTTGGCAAATCAATAAAAAGAATGTTAAAAAAAAATAGTTTACAAAACCCTGCACGGTCAGGGCCCTGCATTTCTGAGGTCAGCCTTCTCTTTCTACCTTCCATATAGATCTCTATGTTCCTCCTCATCCAAACTTGTGCTGGTCCGTTGCTTCAGACAAGTGAAATGGGTGGTCGTGGTTTCATTCTGGGTGCTTCCAAAGCCTGGAACACTCTCCCTCTTTCCATTAAATCCTTGTCCAATCTTCCGGCCTTTAGAAAGGCACTTAAGACTTGGCTTTTTATCTCTCAGTAATTTCTTTTTCTGCTGTAGCCATCATTCCGCTTTGCTCACTCAGCGAGCGCCAAGACACCTTATTGGTACTCGAGCGATATATAAAACCTCATAACATAACATAACATGAGAGCCCATGCAAACTGTGTCCGCAGAACTGCCATCGCAGTCTGCGTGAAATGGTGCATGCACCTTTCACTTTAGATATAAGGCTTTCCTTACATGCCAGTTACTGCACTTTTAACCTATAAGTCGCCCTTTTATTTCAAGGGCAGGGTGAAGGGTTCTAATTGTATGGGTACCCCTGTGTAGGAAAGTGAGTTTCTGCTGCAGTAACCCCCCCACTTTTTGCCAGGTTTCTGATGCACTTTGACTTGATGTGCCCTGGGTCCCTTCCAATCTGGTTCCCAGGGCCTGTGTTCTTTGCCCAAAACTGTACCTCTGTCCCCACAATTGGCACATCTCTGGCCACAGGTAAGCCCCTTGTAAAAGGTTCCATTGGTACAAAGGGCACTGTTAACAGGGGGGGCCTCTACAGGCTCGAGCGCCTATTGTGCCACCCTTAGAGACCCTGCACCTTGACACCCACACACTGAAATTGCAGGCTACATGTTTTGGTGCAGAGAAAAGTGAAGAGTCGACATGGCACACATCCCTGTGTGGCATGCCTGCAATTCATTGCCTGTGCCCTAGGTGAGTTACCCCTCTAGCAGGGTGCACTAGACCACAGGTCTAGCATACAGTTGCATGAGCACTGTAACCCTACAGTGTCTTAGTCCATTCTTAGACATTGTAAGTGCAGTAAAGCCATAAAGAGTATATGGTCTGGGAGTTGCTCATTACGAACTCCACAGCTCCATAATGGTTTCATTGAAACCTGGGAAGTTTGGTAGTAAACGTCTCAGCACATTAAACCCACCCTGATGCCAGTGTGAGATTTAATGTAAAATGCACTCAGAGGGCATCTTAGAGATGCCCCCTGAAAAACGACTAGCCCTGATGGGGTTCCTGAATGGCTGCCCGCCATATGCCACCACCAGACAGGTTTTTGGACCCCTGGGTCGAGGGCCTCCGCCTCTGGGTCCAGAAACAAAGCTCATCCTGGGCAGAGGTGTCATGCCTCCTCCCCCAGGATGGGCTGGGTCCACGAAGGGAAAGCTTCAAAGGCCTGCCACCTTTGTAACCTGCCCCTACCTTTTGCTGCCCCCAGCAACTGGCTCCCACTGGTTCTGACCCCCACTTTGGGCGGGAGAATCGTCGGGAAGGCCAAGTTAGGAGGAGAGGTGTGCCCACCTTTGTCAACCCACCTCTCAGACTCTGAGCCTGAGGAGGACGAAGAAACTCGACTCCTAGAACCACCACAGCACCACTCGCCTATGGCCCGAGTCCAAGTGGCCCACCAGTCCCAGCGAGGTCCCACAGTGCTCCAGAGTCTGAGTCCACCATGGGTTAACCCCTCCAGGACTTCCCAGCATCGCCTGCAGTCTCTGCACGGAGACCCCCCAACCGCGAGTGGCCCCGTAAGGTGAAATCCGACCTCAAAAGGCACCCCTGGATCCGGCCGTCCTGTGACCTGGAGAAGAGGACCTGAGGTGCACCTACGTCCCCGAGCCCTCAAACTTACCTGCCCAGCTGTTGGTTCCTCTCGGAAGACTTCCTAGACTGAGCCTGCGGCTCAAATCCAAAACCAGCAACCTCAATATGATTCCATTAGGCTCCCAACTCCTCCTAAGTGCCCTGCACCCGGCCGCCCCTGCGCCGCTGGTGGTGCGGACTTGGTGTCTACCTGGAACCACCTCTGCCCTGACCTTAACCCTAGGAGCTTGGCTCCCAAGACCAAGTGGCCTGCCCGTGAGCAGCCCCCAACCGAAGTGCCCCCAGCCCCATTTTCTAACAATGGGCCCCTGCACTCTGCACCAGGCCGCCTTAGTGCCGCTGGTGGTGCAATTTGAGTGCCTACCTGGACCTTGGGGAACCTTGGTTCTAACCCCCAAATGCTACTCTTGCAGTTCGTTTACTTACCTGCAATCCGATAACCTTCTTTTCTCCTATAGGAACCAATGTTATGATTTCTGTTACAAATAATATTCGGAGTTGAACTGTTTTTTTGTATGAAAACCAAAGTAATTATCTTTGAATCTAAAACTGTCATACTTACCTGCACTGTACAAAATCCCTTGTGTGATATCTAGGCATATCACCTCAAGTAGTCAAAGTAACAAAAATGTAACCACAAAGTAATCAAAAGTAATGTATATGTATTTTAAACTGTTTTAAAAGCAAATACAAACCTGTAACAATTGTAATTCAAACCACAACTGCATTTCCTTGTAAAGTTTTGCATTTTAAAGTATATTTCACTTACCTGTGCCAAGTCCTGCTTGGTTCTAAAAATAAAACACAAGTATATCTTTTTTTATACTTACCTAATTGGTCTGGATTCTGTCTCTGGGTGTGTGCCATCAGCCTTGATTGAGTGAATACAATAAATGCGCAACACACCCTCCTGATAAGCCTAACTGCTCGACCACACTACCACAAAGAGAGCAGTTAGTGATGATCTAATTTAGCCTCTGCTATACCTGTGGGGATCTACTAGACTCTGTGCACTATACCTTACTTTGAAACAGTATATACAGAGCAAGCTTCCTACACCCTGCACAAGCAGAAGCACACCTATAAACCCCGGACTCCATTATCTGGCCTTTACAAGTGTGGGAGAACTATTACAAGGTATGTAGTGGACACTGGCAAGTCAAGATGTCCAACTCATAATGGTCGCCCCAAAGCTGGTCATGTTTGGTATCAAACATGTTGGAATCACACAACTACACATATTCCAGTGTTATTTGCATGATACCATGTACTGGGGGCTCCTTAGAGGACCCACCCCAATTCCTCCCTGTGTAGCCTTACAGGTCCGCCTGCCAGCCCCTGCTGCTGCAGACCCTAGACAGTGTTCTGCCCCCCTGCTGATGAGCTTAACTCAGGCAGGGGAAGCTGAACAAAGGATTTCCTGCGAAGGAGAGATGTGACCACCTCTCCTTTAGAATTAGGTAGGGTGGGGCGCTTCAGAGCCCCATCAGACTGCATTGAAGAACACATTTGGTGCTCTCCTTGCATAAACCAGTTTGGCTCAGTTAGGGAGCCTCTGGCTCCTGTTCTGGCGCGAAATTACACAAAGGACAGGGGAGTGTCCACCCCCCTGTCCAGTTCATCCCTAGGGAGGTGCCCAGAGCTCCTCCAGGTTTCCACTTGATTTTGCCATGTTGAATCTTGGCCACTGGGAGCATCTGACTGGCTAAGCAAGCTGAGTAGTATCCCTGACCCCCCCCATAGGTGGGTCACCACAGAAGGGGTCCTTCCCCTCTCTAGGGTTACTTAAGTGATCCCCTGAGAGTGGGTCCTTATATTCGGCCTTACAACAACTTCAAGATCCAACTGCCTGTTGTCTGAAGACTGTTTAAAGACTCTTCTGCTGGTGGACACAGGAACTCTGCGGTTCTTCAAGCCAGGAACCAAGACAAGACTGCTCTTGGAGGGAAAATTACTGCTGCATCTTCGTCCCTGTGCTTCTTCAAGTTCTGCAACTCCGTGGCTCTGCATCCTCCAAGTTGCCATGGTGTCGTGTAGTTCCTAGGAATCCCCCAGGACCAGCGTGTTTTGGATGACCTAAACTGAGGGCTTGGTGTCCCGACCGCGTCCAGACACCCCCACAGGATATGTCAGCCGTTAGACCAGCTAGCTCTACAGTGCCACTACCACCCCCTGTATTCTACAGTGGTGCAGGAAGTCTCTGGCAACCACTGAGCATGACAACCCAGATTCCTCAGGGATCGTGGAAAACAGTACCGTACGTTTCGCTCAGACACTCGTGCTTGCTTACTCTCAGAAAATAAACAGGATGGCGATTAGGACGTTTCAATAAGTATTTATTGGTCCAGCGACAGTCTTGTGTAAAACATGTGTGCTGCGACAAACAGGAGACAGAAGCATGCAAAAGATATTGCTAGTACCAATATAGTAAATAGTAGATACATTTCTACCATAGTGTTAATAAGATGAACAGAAGCAGTTCAGATAAAAACAGTAGCACTTGCATATTCCTAAAATGCGTGCCCTAAGTAATTTGCCTAAATGTACCTAGCCTAGATCTGCATGTGTAGCATGTATATTCAGCCAAGAAACCCCTAGGGAAGAACCAGCCCCCTCACCTGATGGTTGAGAACGAAGGACCCCGTCTCTGCTTCGAGGATGACATTCCATAAGGTATGTCAGACCGCTGCGTGTCGAAGATTCAGCATGCAGGACCCCGTGTCAGCTTGGAAGGAATTCTCCTCTAATTTGTAGGGGGGTGAGGGTCTTTTATACTAAAGTGGTCGCTCCAGGGTTTTTTCTAGAATCAATATGTTTTGAAAACAATCATAAATGTTTAAAAAACAATCACCAATGCTTTTCTAAACAATTGCGATCATGCACAGCTGGCTGATGGCCAAGGATGAAAAAAGTGGTGACCCTTATACAGAATAATTCTGCCGTGCCTGGGGACATGTTTATGTACGTCAGGTACAGGGATTATGATAGAATACTAAGAGCCTGGTGTCGAAGAGACAAGAGCAAGCTACTAGGTAAAAGTTCACCTGTTTGGAATCGTTATTGTTGTGTGGATGGGACAAATGTATGTAATAGGGGTATACATGACATAACTAGCCTAAAGGACATGACAATGGACTGAGCCTGCATCCAAACAAGAAGGAATCTCCCTTTAAGTGAAGGAGTCATGTCCCTGCATCCGCAGGCACCTCTACGTTGACAATGGGTTTGCTGATCCTGTTGTCCCATGGACAGGTTGTGGTTTGTTGGGTCTCCAGAGGCGTGACCAGTCTTCCCTGCAACTTGGGCGACTGTAATCCCTCTCCAGCCGACGTTAACCGCCTCCCTGTGCACTGCGTCCATTTGCCATTGCCAAGGCTTGTTGGCTCTCCTCATCATCCTCTGCATTGTGGGGCTTTATCCCCTATGTGCTATTAAGGCTTTCCTGCGACTCCCTTTGCCTGCTGCCAGAGGGTCCTCATGGGGGCTCCATTGATTTCTGCTGGCTCTCGTGCACGCTGAGAGTCAGCTCTGACTTACCCTTGCTGGGTTAGTCCTACAGACCTTGCTGGTCTGCAACATAGCATCTTCTCCCGCAAACCGCTGTTTGCATTTGCCAAGGCTTGTTTGTGGTCCTGCCGGCCACTGACCTTCCTGCACTCGTCGACCGGCGTGGAACAGCTCATGGACAGCTCCTGCATCGTCACCTGGTCTCCACAGCTGCTGCTTCAACCTCACCGTGCTACAGAAAGAACCTCCGACAAGGCTGGTATTGTGCTCCTGGTCGCCTCTGGGTGGTTTGGACTCTGTACCCTCTGCTTTCAGGTTCTTCTTGTCTGGATTCCACATCCTGGTTCCACCGGCCTGGTCTACGGGACTCTATAGCTGCTGATCCTCCACGATCCTCCATTGGCATCAACAAGAGGTTCTGACACCAATTCACCCCTATGCACCGGGGCTCACTGATGAAGGTATCCAGGTTTCCTGGGTATCCACAGGTGAGGTGACTATCCAACCCTCCTTGATCCAAGTGGTCCCTTTGGGGTCTTTTGGTAAGGGCCCAAGGACTGTAAAATTCCAACCGTGACTTACCCTGTATTATTCAATGGACATCTGTCCAGGTGTAACCAGTCTGCATCCGGGCTCCTTGGGGTCTCTGGCTACTCACCTTGGGTGGTTCCGTGCTTTCCCTGGGGTCCTTCATCCTTGGGTATTAGTCCTGTTTTGGTAACCCTTTCACATTCCACTATTTTAGTATATGGTTTGGTCCCCCATATGGACCCGTGCATTTTCCTATGCTACTTAACTGTTTTTGAAGTATTTCTTGAGTGTATTTGATATCTCCGGATAAGAGAGATACCAATTTAGTGTCTAGTGAGTGCTAATAAATACAAAGTATTTTTTTACTCACCTGGTGTGGTTCTTTCTTATGTGTTGACTTGCTAACTGACTATAGTGGTAAATGCACCTGCTTTATACCCTCCTCAATAAGCCTTAGCTGCTCTCCACAGCTACCCCTTGAGAGCTTTGGTTTTCATGGACCTAAACACTATCACTAAGGATAGTCGCACCAACAGTAGCTACATCCGACGTTCGAGCAGCGCTCTCAGTCGAAGTAGACATCAGGAGTGGCACTCCTTGGAGTCATGGTGCTCTCCCAAGCACCTCATCCAAAAACAGAAAAAAGCACACTGGTAAAACAATGAATGCGTCGAAGTAGGCTAAAAACGGCCTGAGATAACCACTTCTCTGGATCTGCGCTATAAGCGCGGAAAAGAAGAAACGGACGTCAGCACATAAGGGAGGGGCTTATATGGACTCCGGTGATGTTGCATGCGTGGACAACGTCGGTACGGAGTCGCACGATGACCGCTGCCGACGTGCAGGGGTACTGCTGAAAAATGTCCAGGTCCCGACTTCCACCTGGGGAGAATTTGTAAATAAGGAATCTGCACCTAGACGTCTCTATCAGATATATAATTACTAGTCAGATCATACTAAATGTGCAAACAAATGTATAGCTTTCACAGCATGAGTTGTGTATGTATACTGTAAGAAGCAGTTGAGGATGATGTTAGCTATATGTACAGTCCTACATAGCACTCAGCCCAGATCAGGGCTCGCCAAACTGTTGTCTGGGAGCTAACTATACCTCACAGACCCCTTCAGAGTGCCACACAACCTTGAGGTCACATATTGGATGGCCACAAGATGTACTTTTATGTATTGAAGGGGTGGAAATGTGATGTTCATGTGAGATTTGTCTGCCCTGCCTGCAGAGAGCAAGGCCTGACAATGAGTTGTGCCCAGTCTGGGCCATGGCCCAGGCTGGTGCAGAATTGCTGTAGCAATACAACTGATGCACAGAGTAATCTCCCTGTAGACCTGCAGATCCTTGGATGTTCCCAAAATGTGTTTTCAGAGGCAATAGTAGCTGTGATTGCTTTTACATGCACTACATTTGGAATGGTAACTGATACTTCTTTGCATTGACCCACATTGCCAATGTGTCTCATTTACTTATGTCAGCCCCCTACTCCCACAAGTCTGTTGTCACTTTTCCAAAAGTCATGCTTGCACTGTACAGGCCTATTGCACATGTGACACATCAACAGTGCAGATAGTTGGTTACTTCGGAAGAGATTTAGATATATTAATCACCAGCTTTGTTACATTCAACCAATCAAACAAGAAGTACAATGGTATGTTGATGTCATCCCTATAACAGTGTCACATATGGCAAAAGGTGTGTCCTGTGATGGCAGTGTATACCACACAAACTCAATCAGATGTAGTAAGATATCCCATTAAGTAGTCCTCATGTCCATACATCCCCAGAGAGGAAGATCTCAGTAACACACATGCCAGCCCTTACATAAAGACCTAAGTCTTAGGATGTAGTCTATACTATGGTACCAGGTTGTATGGACTGTATGCATCAAGTCAATGGGCCTGGCTGTAAAGATGTCTGTCAAATCATGCAAAAGTAGTTTACCCTTTAGAAGGTCACAACGGTGTGTAGTGTTTCATAGTAGCTCACATCACAGTACATGTAGGATGGCCCTGGGCTACAGGATGTTAGTGGGCTGGTTTAGTCAGTGTAGGACATGACCAGGGATAAGGAGAGTCAGCAGATGACTACAAAAGTGTGCATTCATGTCTTTGTAGTGCTCTGCATGTGAGAACTACACATGTTGTGTGTTAACTATTGATTTATGCTTGTGCTAGATACCTACAACTTGTGTCTCAACGGACAAGTTACTTACGTTGGTAATGCCTTATCTGGTAGAGACATGATCTAGCCAGAGATTATTTACCTTTGAATTTCCCAGGCGTCAGACTGGATCTGGAAGATTTTTCTTCGAGCAATACTCCCGCGCACCGGTACGTGGTGTCAATTTGCTCAGCGTGACATCATTGACATTGTCTCCGCCATTGTGAAGTCCACGTCACCTATATAGGCATCACCTCGGCGCGCTGACGTCAGTTA
Organism: Calotriton arnoldi; assembly: GCA_963921515.1. Lineage (NCBI taxonomy): Eukaryota > Metazoa > Chordata > Amphibia > Caudata > Salamandridae > Calotriton > Calotriton arnoldi. Next base: position 850,535 of record CAWUFW010006557.1, read on the forward strand.
CTTTTCATGACTTTCCACGCCAGATTGCTGAGCCATGAAGTGCACTGACATTGGTGTGTTCTTAAACAACTAGGGTCCTGAAAGGGATCTGCCCTGACCCTGAAAACATGTCCGCAGTGGAGGGAAGATGGGTGGGTCGGTAAGGAATCTGCGGCTAGCTTATGTCTCTACCAGATAAATATTACAGAATGTAAGTAAGTTGTCTATCTGATAGAGAAATCTAGCCCCAGATTCCTTGCCTTTTAATAGATACCCAAGTAATACCATCCTCGGAGGAGGGACTGCGGACAATTTTAGACTAGGAAGTCCTGCAAAACGGAGAAGCCAAAATGGCCGTCCCTTCGGACTTGACTGTCCAGGCAGCAGTATTTGGTAAGCATGTGCAGGGATGCCCATGTTGCTGCCTGACAAATATCGAGGACTGGAACACCATGTTGCAACGCTGTGGTAGCAGCCTTAGCTCTGGTGCAATGAGCCCTTAAGCCTTCAGGAGGCTGCTTATTGGCCCCAGCACAGTAACTTTGTATGCAGAGGACGATCCATCACAAGATAGTCCTCTTCTGCACCGCACAATCTTTCTTTGATCCAACATACTCCACGAAGAGTTGGTCGTCCAGCTGGAACTCTTTAGTGCAGTCAAGGTGGAGTAACAACTTTCTTTTTGGGTCTACACAGTGGAGTCATTCCTCTTCTTTAGAGGGGTGTGGAGGAGCGTAGAAAGTGGGCAGGTTTGACAGATTGTCCGACATGAAAAGGTGTTACCACTTTTGGTAAGAAAGAGGCCCTAGTACGAAGCACCAACTTATCAGGGAAGATGGTCAGGTAAGGAGGGTACCATGACAGAGTGCGCAATTCACTCACCCTCCTGGCAGAAGTTATTGCCACTAAAAAAAGCTGTTATGATGGTAAACAGCCAGTGTGGGCAGTTGTGCAGAGGTTCGAATGGACCACAGGAGAAAGGTCAGAACCAAATTAAGGTCCCACTGAGGCATGATGAAAGGGGCAGGTGGAAACGTATGTAAAAGCCCGTTAAGAAACCTATATACAATAGGGGATTTAAATAAAGAGGGTCTGGCAGCATCAAGAATCCAGACAGGCCCGAAAGGTACCCTTTAAAAGTGCCCAGAGCAGAGCCCTGCTGGGCAAGGGTCAATAGAAAGAGAAGAACTTGAGAGAGGGAATCAGAAAGAGGATCAATAGATCTTTCTGAACAATATTTTACAAATTTGTGCCACTGGCAGGCATGCTCCGTCTTAGTAGAGGGACGCCTGGCAGCCAAAATTACATCATAGACTTCGGGAGGAAGGTCGAATGCTATCAAATGACGCCGCTCAATCTCCACGCAAGAAGGCATAGAGTGGACAGGTGCAGGTGGAGGACCCTCCCCTGCTGCTACGACAGAAGATCCTTGGGAAGGGGCAGCCTGATTGGAGGATCGATGCTCGTGTTCAGAAGCTCGGGATACCAGATCTCCGTGCCCCGTCCAAAACCACAAGAATGACTTGGGCCTGGTTGCTCCTGATCTTCTTGTGCACTCTGGACAGGAGTGGTATTAGAGGAAAGGCATACAGGAGGCCTGAGCTCCACTCAAGACAAAAAGCCTCACTAAGCGAGTGACGTCTTGAAAACTCCAGCACGCAAAACTGCTGACATTGCGGGTTCTCGGCGGAGGCGAAAAGATCTAACTAAGGCTCTCCCCACTGACACCTTGCGCCACCTCCGGATGGAGATGCCATTGTGATCAGCTAGGCATCGATGGCTGAGTTTGTCCATCCTGGCGTTCAGAGAACCTACCAGGCGTTGAAGCAATAGGGACATGCCCTGCTGTTCCAGCCACGTCCAGAGACACAGGGCCTCTTGACAAAGGGTCCATGACCCCACCCTCTTTTTTCAGTACCACATGGCGCTAGTGTTGTCCATAAACACTTGAACCAGCTCATCCTTGATTGAAGGAAGAAAAGCTTTTAATGCCAAGCGATGCAGCTCCAACAAGTTGATGTGGAGTCCAGATTCTGCTGGAGACCAGAGTCCTCTGATATCCACCTCTCCCAGATGGCTGCCCCATCCCAGGAGTGACACATCTGTCACCAATGTGTGATCTGGTTGGTGAAGGAAGAGGGGTCTGCCTCTGACCCAATCGCGGTCTGTTAGCCACCACTATAGGTCCTGTGCGGTTCTCTCCGAGATCTGGACCATGTTGGAGAGATTCACCTGATGCTGCTCCCACTGAACCACTGCAGAGCCTGCATATGCAATATGTCACTAGCAGGATGCAGGAGGCCATGAGACCCAGCAGCCTCAGAGTCATTCTCACCGAAATCCAGGATAGAGGCTGAAACATCGGTATCATAGCGTGGATATCCTGGACTCGCCATTCAAGAGAATAGGTCTGAATCTGCACTGTGTCCAGAACAGCTCAGCTGAAAAGGAGTGTCTGAGAGGGAGTTAGGTGTGGCTTCAGCACGTTGACAGAGAACCCCAGGGAATGCAGCTACGGAAGTCGTGCGTACAGCCCCCTTTGCAGCTTCATCAGCCAATGAATTCCCTTCAACGTGAACGCCATCACGCTGATGACTCAGTGTATGTATCACGTGAGCTCTCGGTAGTTCGGTTTTCAACTCCACTACCTGTTCCCACAGCAATTTATGCTTAATTGTGTCACCTTTTGCATCTTTGAACCCGTTTTGAACCCAGTGCTGCAAATATTCCTATATATGACTGCACACAGTAAAAGGAATCATACACAATTAGTGCGGGGAATTCTCGATCCGTATTTACCAGTGCCAGTATCAAGGCTTTTAACTCTGCCAACTGTGCCGTGCAGTCTCCTAGAGATTGCGTTTTTGTGCAACTTGGGTGGAAACTTCCATCCTGCATGCGACCTTTAACGATTGTGCATGCTCCGCTATATTGTTGCTTACTTCCTATGGCCGGTTGAGCTGATCCGTCAGTGTAAATTATATATTCATACTGATCCAGAGGCATTATTTCATTTGGTAGAGGATATTCTTGTCATATTGTAGAAATGCTTGTGTCTTTAAATTTGGGTTGTACCTGTATTCCACATCTGTTGCAGTGAGAGAATTAGCCCATTGTATCCATCTCGGATGTAAGGCTTTGGCGTTAGGAACGCTTGCCTTTGTCGCAGCCTCTAAAGATGGAACTGGAGTCACTACTATTATTCGTTTCTCCTGAGCCAGTGCTCTTTCTCTCACTACAGCAGTCTGTACTGCTGTTAGAATCTTTTCTGTAGATGCGAAGCGCATCTCAGCATTTGTGTACAAATGTGATTTGTATGCAATTGGTACTCTTTCACCTTCATTATATGTTAGATAGGTGTACCCAGATTGACCCGCAACTATGCGGATCACCAGGTTGCGTACGTTTACGCGTGTCTGTAAATGTTTGGAAGCTATCATGTCAGCTTGTAAGGAACGAAGTGTATCTATGCGTTCCTGTGTCCATTGTTTTACTGAAAAATCAGGTTTTATTAAATCATAAAAAGGTTTTACTCTTTCTGCGTAACCTAAAATGTATGTTCTACCAACATTTAGGAATCCCAGGATTGATTGTAAATTTTTTAATGATTTTGGAGGTTGGAGCAGCATTTTTCAAAAAAATTGGCTGTCAGGCTTTTCCCTTCACTTGAAAGCTCATAACCTAAAAACAGCACACTGAGATGGGCAATTTTTGATTTTTTAAAGTTGAATTTGTAGCCCTCAGATGCAAATCCCAAAATTATGGTATTCACTCTGTTCAACTGCCCCTCTAGGTCATCATACGTTAGATAAATATCATCCACATAGGACAATGCCTCTTCACCCAAATTTTGAAGTAACTCAGTTACTCTAGCCGAAAACAATCCCGGGCTGTTCTTATACTCCTGAGGGAGTCGACAAAATTGACGTTGTGAGCCTAGCGCTGAGAATGCTGTTAGATACCTGCTTTCAGGCGCTATAATTTGGCAGAAAAATCCATTTGAGATATCAAGTGTTGTTTTATATTTTTTCCGCACAATATTATTTATTAATGCGGCACTGAGTGCATTTTGGACTGCAAATGTCTTAGTGCAAGTGTTTAAATGTCTATAATTTAAAACTAAACGATATGAATTGTCAGGTTTTATGACCGGGAACAAAAGATTGTTCATCGATGAGGTGCAATTTTCGATCACCCCTTGGTATTCAAGTTAATCTAAGATCTCCCTGACCTGTTTCTTAGCTTCTTGCTTTATTGGATACTGCCTCTGTGCAGTTGGAGTATTTTTTAAAGGAATTATGTGGTGGGTTGAATCCTCATCCCATCCAACATGGTTTTTGTGTAATGCAGGGGCTTGGACTACCGCCCACTCTTGCGCATATGTATGTTGTAGGTGCCTGGGAATATGGTCTGAGAGTGCTGGTAAAATTACTGTTTATCCTTTAGGGCAATCCATGACGAATGCTGGCGGCCAATCTTGTTCAGCTAACAAAATGTCATAGCCAATCGACAAGTTCTCCCAAAAGAGACCTTTAACTGTCCTACATTTGTCCCCCTCCATTTGGAGTGTTATTTCATATAACTTATGTGGGACACTTACCCTAGTTTCAGGTGTTTCCACCGTGATATAATCATTCAAGTCCGCTGTCACCAGAAATTCCATCAGGTTCTGGCGAGCTATTGTTACTTCTGCCGCACTGTCTAGCATCGTCAGAGCCCATTCCCCGTTCAGTAGTCTAGTCCTCAGAATTCTGGGCATGTCTGATCTTCAGACCTGCAACCTTCTTCTTTTTGAACTGTGGCTTTTGCTTTGGTTTCTCTTCTTTTTTAGAAGTGTAATCTTGAGCGTGCTGCTTGTCTCTGGACTTTGTACGCTCTTCTTGTCCGTCTGACTGTCCTTCCCTCTCGGAGTTTTTCGATGAACCCTGGAAGGAACGAGAGGAACGTGTATCAGTATCCTGATACCTGTCAGGTTTCCTAATATTATCCCTATTCCTAAGGCTATACCTCTTTTCGGAGGGCTCCTGCGGAGATCTACCTCTGGATTGAGATCTGTTTCCTTTAAAGTTTTGTTGTTTTTTATTGTCACATTTCTTCTTTGTTGAAGCAGGTGTCTGCCTAGAAGTGTCCTTTTCAGGACTGCCCATCAGTTGTGGTTTTAAAGTTTTCCCACCCAAACGGTCTCTGCCTAATTCTGCAAACGTAGTTTCAATTATTTTCGGTAATTCCTGTTGTTGTTCTAAAGGACTGAACTCCCTTAGGTGTTGGCAGATAGCCACTGAAGCTGCTTCCCCCTTAATGTTAGCTAGTATTATGGCTGATATCTGGGCATAGTTACCTAGTAACTTCATCCCTAAGTTCAGAGCAGGCTCTGCTCCATACTCGTTTTGTATTTGTCTCAATACTTCTGGTACTACTGCTAATGACGGGATACCATGAGTTCTGGTATAAATGGCAGCAAAAACTGTACCCCAAGTGGTACAATCCTCTATTTGTGGTGTTATCCCCATGGGCAAGCAGATTGTTAGCATTCTTTGTTTTTCATACCGGGTAGTATTCGGGAATACTGCCTCTAGCTGTGTTATTTTCTGAGCTACCCAGAATGGCATTTGTTCACGCTTTGTGGGCATTTTACCCATCACCGCGTGTAATGTTTGTGGTGTGATTTTAGTTAGTGTACTCTGAGTTTCAGTTCCATTTATTGCAACCATTGCTGGTTGGACTGTAAGTGTCCTCATGACGAATTGCGTCAAGTTTCTGTATATTTTTATTAATTCTTTGTGTTGTGTGAGTAAGTCTCCTGGTGGCATTGTTTCAATGTCAGGATATGATGTGTAGGCCGCTAATATTGGCCATGTTGCCCCTTCTCTTCCGAGCGGGCCGAGTCTCTCTCTTCTTCTTAAGTGGGGTAGGGCACCTTTAAACCAGTATAAGTGTTCCTGGTACGTGAGCGGAACCTCAATGTCCTCAAACGGACAATATTCCGCTGGTGCATCTCCTTCTATGTAGGAGTGAAATGTTTTTGTTCTTGCATTTGCTGCCGGGAATGTAACCCACGAATAAAATACCTCTGTTCTATATGATTCGTGTGCCTCAATCACGAAAGATACTATACCACCCCTGGCTGTAACACCATGCGCAAATAGTTTCAGGGTGACTGTATTTCTAAGATTCTCTGCAATCGGAATTGCATCTGCATTTTCTTCTTCGTCTGAGAGGTGCAAACTATGCACAACTCCTTCCGTGTTTTCCACGCTTTCAGTCATTTTTTAGAGGAAGAAGTATTTCAAGGAAATTAAGATAAGGTGTTTTTGCACAATTTTAGGAACACTGTGTCCTTCAAGCTTGATTAACCAACAGCCAATAAATAGGATTTTTTAGCCTACTCAGCTGTGGCGGAGTTTGTGCCCACCCACTCCAGACGTCTCTGGTGTTTTGTGAGTAGGGGTCTCTGAGAATAGCACGACTGAACTACTCAGATTCTACTGTTAAATAAGTACGCGAACCAATGTTGGCGGCGCCATGTCGTGTAGTTCCTATATAACCTATACAGGATCTGCGCGTTTGGATAACATATATCTACCCTAGTCTTGAAACCACCAAGAGTCAAAAAGAAAAGATCTTACAATCGTACTTTCTCCGGTCTGGCTCCAAGAATCTGGAACTCCCTGCCTCCAGAGATCAGATCCAATCCCTCCACAATTTCTTTCATGAAACTTGTCAAACGGCTACTCTTGAACGAACTTTAACAGCATCAACTGACACTCATGCTCTTGTTTTGTTAATATTTTGATTCTTATTGTAATACACAATTGCGCTTTATTGTATGCTGGTATGTTAAACTGTTTTCGTGCTCTAGGACACCTTCTGATACCCCTAACGCTTATCTAGCTCTGTTTTCCCACTCTGTTGTAACCTTCACTTACTGTCCCATTGAGTTTGTTACCCTTGTTTTTGCCATTTCTGTACAGCGCTCTGATACCCGTATGGGTCTTATTCGCGCTTTATAAAACTTCCCAAATAAATAAATAAACCGTGGGACTGGTGGTAGACTGATTCTGTGCACCCCCACCGGATACGTTAGCCTTTCTGTATTAGCTAGCTCACAGTGCCACTATAATCTCCTCTTACCAAGGAGAGAATAGATTCTGGCAACCTCAGAACATGACAACCCTGATCCCTCAGAATCGTGGAAACAATATACTACCTTTCGCTCAGTCGCTCGTACTCACTTAGTTTGTCTCAGAGAGTTACACAGAATAAACAGGCTGGGCGTTTTCAATACGTATTTATTGAACAGTTGTTATTCTAGTGTAGAATAGATGAGCTGCAACAACCATTGGACAGTAGCAGAGATATATGATTAGCAGTACTACGAAAGTAAAGGGATGGTATAGTTCTACCATCTCGCAGAAATCATCAATATATACAAGTAAATAAAACACATGATAAAAGGTGCGTACTCCTACGATGCCTCCCTAACTAGATGTACCTAAATGTACCTAGCATCTAAGTAGGTGTAATGCCAAGAATCCCTCTAGGATCTAGTTAACCCCATTACCTGAGAATGAGAGAATATGGGACCCCGTCCTGGTCTCGAGTTGGACACCCCGCGAGGGATTAAACCCCAGTGCAAGCTGGAGTGTCTGCATGCAAGAACCTCAGCGTCTCTGGTCAGTGTGTCAGCCGGGAAGTCTTGGTCTCCTCTGTCCTTCTAAGCAAGATGTGATGTATATATACCCATAGGTCTCCCCAGGGGTCCTACCTTGCTGTGTTACTGTGTCGGCCTAAAGGATGATGTCGGGCCTGAACTTTATACAGAGATATTATACAGGAGATGTTCGTCCTCCTGTTAGTCCTGCTGTGCTTCCAAGAAGCCTCATGCATAATGTATGAGATTCGAACTAGTGGGAAACCCGCGTTCTGAATGCACTGTTGTATCTAAGTAAAAGGTCAGTCCCTAAGAACCGTTGTGTATGTAATGTAGGGAAGAATATATGTGAAAGGTTGCAATGTTACCTGCGCTTATATAGGGTACCTATATGGAATATAACAGAGTTTGATTGGTGAGTTTTGATTTTGATTAGGAATAGAAAAAATACTTTAGGTGATGATGGGTATATATGGCAATACCCATCATTAACACAACAACATGAATGGGAATGAGTGACTATATAAAATGGATTATTTAATCTATTCCCCCCTTTTGTTTTAATATTATATACTTTGTTTGATTGTAACGATATCCCATTTTGAATGAAAGGAAGGATGGGTTGGATGTATACCATATGAAGGCCATGCATAATGGGCTGTGCAGACAGCCAAGGTTACATCGATAGATGTTGCTTTTAGATTTCTGGGAGGTATGACGTAGTGTGATAAACCTAGCTGTAGTGCCACACTGGGGAGCTCAAATGATGATGGATTATATGTTTTTTAAATAATCTAGAGAAAAAGGAGCACATATAGAAACATATTACTGTTTAATAATGACTAGGTATTGTTTTTCCGAATAGTAACAAATACGTGTTTGTAGATAGGTCATATTGGGAAAGGTTTTTAAAGAGAGACATAGAAAAATTCTGTCTTGAAAAGGAAAATGCTACTTACCAGTATGCATCTGTTCTTGGCATGTAGAGCTGCATATCCTCACACTGTGCATTAGATCGCCATCTGGTGTTGGGCTCGGATGCTTGCACTTTGTTGTTGTCTTCGAAGAAGTCTTTGTAGTCATGTGATAGGTGACTCCTCCTTTGGACAATAGTGCGCATGGGCATCGACTCCATCCTCAGATTGTTTTTCGCCATATTGGGGAGTGATGGAGTTAGTAGAAAAGGAAAGAGATGTCCATGTGTGTGTATCTAATTAAGATAGGACTGGAGCACATACAGGTCCCGGGAGGTGGGTGGGCGTGTGAGGATCTGCAGCTCTACATGCCAAGAACAGATGCATACTGGTAAGTAGCATTTTCCGTTCGAGGCATGTGAGCTGCAGAGCTCACACTGTGCATAGACTGTACAGCAGTATCTCCCTAGCGGTGGTCACCTGTATGTGTTGCAGTAGTTTGAAAAAGGGTTTTAAGGACAGCTTGGCCCACAGAAGCTTGTTGCTTGGCTTGCACATCAACACAATAGTGTTTAGTGAAGGTGTGTGTTGTAGACCATGTGGCTGCCTTACATATGTCTTCTAGGGGAATGTTCCCTAAGAATGCCATGGAGGCCCCTAGTTTGCGTGTTGAGTGCGCTCTAGGGGGAACTGATAATGTGCGTTTGGCTTTTTGGTAGCAGATTTGGATACATTTAACAATCCACCTTGCAACCCCGGCTTTTGAGATGGGATTACCTTTGTGTGGTGGAGAGAAAGCTACAAACAATTGTTTGGTTTTGCGAAAGGATTTGGTTCTGTCAATGTAATACATAAGGGCTCTTTTGACATCTAGGGTGTGGAGAGCTCTTTCTGCCACGGAATCTGGGTTTTGGAAGAACACAGGTAGTTCTACTGATTGGTTAAGGTGGAAAGGCGAAATGACTTTGGGAAGGAATTTTGGGTTTGTTCTGAGAACTACCTTATTATGATGTATTTGTAAGAAAGGCTCTTGTATAGTTAGAGCTTGTAGCTCACTGACTCTCCTGAGAGAAGTGATTGCAATTAGAAACGCAACTTTCCACGTAAGGAATTGAAGTTCACATTTATGTAGGGGTTCAAAAGGTGGACCCATGAGCCTGGTAAGTACTATATTAAGATTCCACACTGGGGAAGGTGGTAATCTGGGAGGTATGATCCGCTTAAGGCCTTCCATAAAGGCTTTAATGGCGGGGACTTTGAAGAGTGATAAGTGTTGTCTGTTTTGTAAGTAAGCAGCAAGGGCTGCGAGGTGCAGACGTATGGATGAGTATGCAAGATTACATCTTTGCAAATGTAGCAAGTAGCAAATGATGTTTTGCGTAGAGGCTTGTAATGGTTGGATGTTATTATTAGTGCAGTAAATAGCGAATCTTTTCCATTTAGCTGCATAGCAGGCTCTGGTAGTTGGGCGTCTAGCTTCTTTTATAACGTCCATGCAGTCTGGGGTAGGTTAAGGTAACCGAATTCTAGGACTTCAGGAGCCAAATTGCAAGGTTCAGCTGAGATGGATCTGGGTGCATTATCTCTCCATGGCTCTGCGTTAGCATTGTTGGGGAGAGGTGTAGTCTTTGGTATGGGACTACTGATAGCTCCAGTAGTGTGGTGAACCACGGTTGGCGTGCCCATGTGGGGGCTACTAGTATCATTTTTAGAGACTGTTGTCGAAGCTTGCGTACTACAAGTGGGATGAGTGGGAGCGGTGGAAAAGCGTACACAAATCTGCCGGACCAGTTCATCCATATCGCATTGCCCTTGGACTGCGGGTGTGGAAACCTGGCGGCGAAGGTTGGGTATTTGGCGTTTTGGTGTGTGGCGAACAGATCTAAGTCTGGCTGGCCCCACATCCGGAAAAAAGGTAGAAGAACTTGTGGATGTAGTTCCCACTCGTGAATCTGTTGTGTCTGTCGACTTAACAGATCTGCAATCTGATTGTGAACCCCTGGTAGGTGTTCTGCTAGAAGGTATATGTTTTGTGGAATGGCCCACCTCCAAATGTCCTGTGCTAGTTGGGACAGTTGTGGAGAGTGTGTCCCCCTGTTTTTGTATATAGTACATAGCTGTGATGTTGTCTGTTCGGATCAGGACAGCTTTGTTTTGTACGTGGAGTTGAAAGGACTTGAGAGCTAGGAATATAGCTAGTAACTCTAGGTGGTTGATGTGGAGCAGCTTCTGCTGAGTGGTCCACTTGCCTTGTGTTGTATGATGTAACAGGTGTGCTCCCCATCCTGTAAGGGATGCGTCCGTGGTTAGTACTACTTGTGGAACCGGCTCTAGGAACGGCCGCCCCTTGGACAAATTGTTGGTGTTCCACCACTGCAGAGAGCGATGTGTGCGGCTGTCCACCAACACCAGATCTGTAAGATGTCCATGAGCCTGGTTCCATTGGCGCGCTAGGCACTCTTGTAGAGGACGCATTTGAAGTTTTGCATGAGGGACGATTAGCTGCATAAACACTCTGGCTGGAAGAGAGTGTTGCATTTGAAACCTGGGAACAAGGGTTTGTATACTGGCTATCCTGGCTGGGCTGGGGTAAGCTAGAGCAGTGGAAGTGTTTATTGTGGCTCCCAGATATTGAAGGACATGGGAGGGCTGAAGGTGGGACTTGGTATAGTTTATTGTGAACCCCAAGTTGTGTAATGTTTGTATCGTTTGGTGGGTGTGTTGGACACACTGGTTGAATGATCTGGCTTTGTTAAGCCAGTCGTCCAGGTATGGGAAGACATGTATTTGTTGTCTTCGTAGATGCGCTGCTACTACTGCAAGGCATTTGGTAAACACTCTTGGAGCAGTGGTGACTCCGAATGGGAGTACTTTGAACTGGTAGTGTTGCCCATTGAGAACGAACCTTAGATACTTCCTGTGAGCAGGATGTATGGGAATGTGGAAGTAGGCGTCCTTGAGGTCTAATGTGGCAAGGAAGTCTTGTTGTTGTAGTAAGGGAAGCACTTGTTGGAGAGTGATCATGTGAAAATGATCTGAGTGTATGTATTGATTGAGAGGTCTGAGGTCTAAAATAGGCCTGAGAGTGCCGTCCTTTTGGGAATGAGGAAGTACAGGGAGTAAACCCCTGTGCCCTGCTGTAGCAGAGGCACTGGCTCTATGGCGTGCTTTTGAAGCAGGGAAAGTACCTCTTGTTGTAAAAGTGTAAGATGGTCTGTGGACATTGGACGCTGCCTGGATGGTATGGTGGGGGGGTAGCTGTTAGTTCCAGGCAGTAGCCATGTTGGATAATCTGTCTCACCCACCTGTCTGTTGTAATGGAGTTCCAGACAGGCAGGAACTGTGATAGCCTTCCCCCGACAGGAGTGTTGTGGTCGGGGGGAAGTGGAGGAAAGTCACTGTTTGGGAGTGGTGGAGGTACGGGTGTTGTTATTATTACCTCGACCTCTGCCCTTAGAGTTTTTGCCTCTGTAACCACCCCTAAAGTATCCTCTATTGGGAGAGGTTTGGGTGTTTGTTCGATAGGAAGAGGAACTGTGTGCGGTGGTGTTCCTGGAGCCCCCTTTGTAAAAGGAGCGACGAAAGGAGCCACGTTGCTGCGGGGACTGCAATGCTCCCATTGATTTGGCAGTGTCAGTATCCTTCTTCATCTTTTCTAGTGCTGTGTCGACAGCGGGACCAAATAGTTGGTTTTGGTTAAATGGCTGGTTCAGTATGGTAGTCTGGACTTCTGGCTTAAAACCTGAAATGCGAAGCCAGGCGTGTCGTCTGATAAGCTCGGTAGTGTTAACTGACCTAGCGGCGGTGTCGGCTGCGTCTAAGGCGCACTTAATGGAGGCATTTGAAATAAGTTTGCCTTCCTGAATGAGGTCAGTGGCTTGTGTTTTGTATTGATCAGGTAGATGTTGGAGGAGGGTTTCTAGCTGATCGTAGTGTGCCCTGTCGTACCTAGCTAGTAGAGCTTGGGTGTTAGCGATGCGCCAGATGTTGGTGGCTTGCGCAGCTACGCGTTTGCCAGAGGAATCCAACAATTTGGATTCTTTATCAGGGGCGGAGCATCCCCTGAAGTTTGGGAATTGGCGCGTTTTCTGGCATTAGAAACGACCAGTGAGTCAAGGGGAGCTGACCTTTGATGTAGGTGGGGTCATCGGGGGCAGGTCTATACTTTTTATCCACTCTAGGATTAAGGATCCTGGCTCTGACTGGGTCGTTAAAAATTTCAGGTGCGTGTTTAATGACACCTTTGATCATGGGCAAAGTTTGAACAGTTTTTTGAGACCGTTCAAAGGTGTCTAGAAGAAAGTCTTCTTCTGGTTGGTCGGTGTGAATATGCACCCCATGAAAAACGGCCGCCCTATGTATGAGTTGCCCAAAACCTATGTGATCATCTGGTGGAGATGGTTTTGTGGGATAAGGTGGAGGGCTGGGGAGGTCTGTAGGGTCTGTGGGGTCATTATAACCCCAGTCATCCTGTGGTGGATTATCTGGGTCCAGAAATAAATTGTGAGGGTCATCCCCGTACCCCATGTTGTCCTCATACTCATGTGGGGGAGAAGCCGCAGGTTGAGGAGGTGTGACAGGGATGTGGAGAGGAGGGGTGTTAGAGAGAGGTATAGGGGAAGAAGGAGGCATAGGGGAAGTGGAAGAGTCCGTCTTCTTTGGAGGGACAGGCTTGTGACGTGGCACAGAGGAAATATGTCCTGTTTTATGATTGATATAAAGCTTGTGTTGATTAGGATCGATGGGATCCGGTGTAAACAGTTCCTCCCCTTGAATATTAGTTTTCGGCGCCGACTTTTTCGGTTCCGAACGCGGTGATGGCTTCTTTAAATGTTCCTTTGCTTCAGAAGGCGTCGAGGCATCCTTCGGCTTAGCTACAGGCTCGACCGGCTTTAGTTTAGGGGGTGTGTCGAGTAGCTTCGGTTTCGGTGCCGAGGGATCCGCGTGCTTGGAGGCGGATTTGGGGACCGAACTGGATTTTGGCGCCGGGTGGTCTTTTTTTCGGCGCCGAAGGTGCCGGTGTAACGGGCACATGTGGTTTGGTCGGTGCCGAGGAACTAGAAGGCTTTGTTTTCTTCTTCGGTGCCGAGCCCGGAGGCGGGGCGTCCAAAGCACGTTTACGGTCTCGACTGGGGCCCGTAGGCGAAGTGCTGACCGGTGCCTTCGATTTTGCAGGGAGGGTTGGGGCAGGGGCAGTAGTACTCACACGCTGCCCTGGAGGGATGGAACCGTCGGAGTCCTCTGCCTCGGAGATGATAGCGAGGTCTTCGGAGTCTTCTTCCGGAACATCGGGACCCTCATCGAAGATGTTGACGGGTTCCGGAGCGGACCTTTGCGCCATGATGTGCCTTCGGGCTCGACGATCGCGGATGGTCTTTTTGGAGCGGAGGGAGGCGCAGGCCGGACAAGTGGCCTCGTTATGGTCTGGTGAGAGGCACCGATTACAGACCTGGTGGTGGTCACTGTGAGGAAACTTTGCTCCACACTGGGGGCATTTTCGGAATGGCGTCCTTTCCATGGGCAGTAGGCCTTACGGCGTCGATGGGCCCAACGGCCCGCGTCGACGGCTGGAAAGGAGATCGAGGAAGGGACGTCGAGATGTCGATGTCGGTATCAGGTGTTGAAAAGTGAAAAACGTTGCAAAAAAACAAGTTTCGAACCGGAGTGTCGAAGTTGCATCCGAACCCGATGGCGGAAAAAAACAATCTGAGGATGGAGTCGATGCCCATGCGCACTATTGTCCAAAGGAGGAGTCACCTATCACATGACTACAAAGACTTCTTCGAAGACAACAACAAAGTGCAAGCATCCGAGCCCAACACCAGATGGCGATCTAATGCACAGTGTGAGCTCTGCAGCTCACATGCCTCGAACAAGTGGTTACAATTTATAAGAACGCCGCCAAAACGCGTTGACACACTGAATCAACTAAATCCATTCAACAGTCTGGCATATTTGAAAAGGAAGTTTGTACCAATCATATGCCTGTTATCTGATTTCTTTTATGGATTAGTCCACGAACTTTCAAAAAAGTGTATTGTCGTATATGTTTTGTGTCTCTCTTCTGCTTTTTTTAATCTCTCTTTCTTGTTTTAAATTTTTGCTTATGTTTGATTTACAACGCATTTTATGGGATTGTATAAAATATTGAAGTTATCTCTGTATTGGAATCTGCTTGTTCTTCTGACTTTTTTTATAATCATATATTAGATTAGGAAAATGTTATGCAATGGTTCTTATATGTGGGGGCAATGTTTTAATTCATGATTTACTAATTGCATGATATAGTTTCCCAAAATTAAATTTTAATAAAATAAATATTTTCTCACCATTTGAGTATCTGTGGCACTACAATTATCGACCTGTGGGGTTGTGGTATGTGTGAAGTATGAATGTTTGAGGTTTTATTGAAAAAAAAAAGAGAATATATGATCAAATCACCAAAGGGAATATTTATTCTTCTTCAGTTTTGTTAAGCTCTGTCTCTTTGGTACGGGGGCCTCTCTCATTATATTGGTTGCTGCAGAATGCAGCACACAAAGAAGTAGCAAATCGCCATCATTGATTATTTATATAAACAATCATTCCCTGCAACGCACGTACCGTTGCACTATGACGCAAAGGTGTCTGTGTTAGCGCTTGGCAGCTATTTTTAGGGCCTGCGCTAGGGAAAACACAAGGGTGCATCGTATTGTTGCAAATATGGCACAACCCTGTGTTTTGGAAAAAGCGGAGCTTGGCGCTGCAAAATTTGCCGCAGCTCCGTGCTTCGTCATTTCCTTGTATAGATGCCCCACTTAATGTGAAGTGTGTGTTAGTTAAATAATTGAGAAGTGCATAACATTTGTTTCTTGAAATGCACATTCCTATTATATTCTTGGTTCTGTAGTTGCTCCATGCAAATGTGATAATCATGGTTCTATAATTACATTAAGAGCTTCTAGAAGGTTAGTGATTGCACATTACTTATTCTTTCTCTTAAAGAACATTGTCTGATAATTTGATATAGCTGAAAGAACATGTTACTACCTTTATATGCGAAGGAGCAGAGTGTGGCGTCAAGCAAGAACAATATTGAATCACCTTAAGGTACAACTGCTTTTAGACATGACACTGATGAACGTTAAAGGTTTTCATTATAAGTAATCGTTTCCCTGTATATGATGTTTCTCAAGGAGCAAAAGTGCCCTTTAACTCGCATCATGTATAGTTTGTTTTTATTCCTTCATATCAATAGTCTCATTTTCAGAGATGTTGTACTTAATTCTTGACACTTGGGAGAGATCTAAAGAGATTTATTGACATGATATCCATTTAAGGTGAGGTAACTCGGTAGTTTAACCCCTGCTCTGGAGAGCTATTCATATTGAAAAGATCACAGGTTACACTCCCTGAGCTACAGAGAGTGAGTCTTACTGAGCATGAGTGTCTCTCTGGTGTTCCTGTGAAATGCTTGGCCCAGTCATTTAACAACATAACGCATTCTTGGAATTGGAGTTTGCTTCACTTCCGTTGTGCTTTTAACGTACCAGATAATGATGGTTTCACTAATAATGAGCTGAGGTTTCCGGGCCTTACATTGTGCGAAAATAAACAAAAGTAACTATTTGAAATATTTGAAATTCTGTGTGTGTCTGCCTATATATAGAGAGAGGGTGTGTGAGGGAAAAGTGACAATCTATGGCATCACTTGCAAGCTTGGATGACTGACACCTTCGGTCCGTCCTTGCTTGTTACTCTGCGCTGTTTTAAGGGCCTTCCTAAACAATTTTATCGCACAAAGTATTTTCCAATCTTTATCTTATTTCATAGTTTGTCCATTCGTAAAGGTGTCAATCAAAGTGTGCCACATATGGCATTAAATGTCAGACATAAGCACTCAGACATCATGGAAATGTCACATGTATTCAAACTGAAACCTTGGCAGCTATGGAAGTACAACAGCAGGTCACTTATGGCAGAATAGGTGACAGGCAGCATACACATCACGTTCAGCAGCAATTACAGTCTTTTACTCAAACAAAACCCACAGCCTTCTGAGGTTCTTCAATACAGAATTCTTAAGATTTGTATTTTGCTTTGTGTCCATTAGAATAGTGGGAATGCATTGTATACCACTTGTGAAACAAAGAGTGTCAGGCCCGAAGCTCTGCTCAGAAGCCGCCAGCCGGTGCAATTCAACGTCGGAGTGCCGAATACCATGGCTGGTAGTGTTTAATCCACTACCAGACACTCGATGCTCCTTTATCTCACTCCTGTAGGTTCCTACTGTCTCCCTTTGTGACGGTTTGCCATCTTTCACTTCCTCCGTCTTTCCCCTTTGTTTGTTTTCCGTCTCCTGCACTTGCTAAATATACGATGCAGTGCACGCAACGAAATTCGTTTCATTGATTTAAATGCTTACTTACCTGTATAGGTCCGTAATGCGTACTTTGCTACCCCCCACCCTGCCCCTCCCCCGCCCCACGTCACCGCCCGGCCGGCACTCCTACACGGACCGCGACCGGACAGCTGTAGCTCAGTGAAACACAAGCAGACCAAGACTTTCAACCCACTACCAAGTTCAGGAAGAAAGTATCTTAGCACCACTCTTGGCCTTACTTTTGGTAAGGCTGTATACTTTGGAAGAGCAAGGGACCTTGGACAACCACGGAGTATATATAAAACCAAAGGTGATGGAAACTGCTATTTCCGGGCCATCAGCTACATCTTGACAGGATCAGAAAACAGCCACTCCCTTCTCAGAGCTAAAGTCATCCACCACATTAAGACTGCCTTGACAAAAGAACTACAGGACTACTTGAACCAAGATTTGAATGAATATGTAAACACCTCTGGCATCTCCAGTGCTTTAAATGGGGAAAAATAAGTGCAGATACTCATTAAAATAGAGGTGTGGCAAGTGGGCGGGGCTAAGGGCAAAATATGATCATACATAATGACTTCTGTACCAGTTGCAGCACATATTAAAACACATGACAAAATGCGTTTATGTAAAAAAAAAAAAATTAAATCATTAAACAAAATGAAAGTCATGATGGCACCTCCACCCGAATGGTCGCTGCGCACCTGATTGACAGTGCAGGGTCTGTTTAGAGACCCTGTCCTGTTAATCACAGCGTGACACAAGCCCTCTCAACCCCCTGCAGTTTGGGGACATTCAAATGGGCACTGCTGGAATCTTCACCAGCAACTCTGCAAAAGGTTACTTCAGCCGAGTTAATTATAAGCTCCTCCGAAGCAGAGCCGCCTCTGCCCTGCACTGGAGGAGAAACCTAACCTGAGCCTGCCGTGGATCAGGGTACTGGTACTCTCCCTGGCTACAGAGAAGTGCCGGTACTGACGGCAAAAAAATTCGGAAGTGCCGGTACTCAGTACCGGTGAGTACCGGCCCATTTAAAGCACTGGGCATCTCTCGTGATAAGAGTCTGGGCAAAGGATGCCGAGATCATGGCCACAGCGAATCTATTGAGTTGTGACATCGTCATCCACACAAAAGTCGGTGACTCCATGGATTGGTTGACTTATCCTGCGAGCTTCAATCTGCATTCAACAACATAACATGCACTTTATCTTGAAAACAAGCATGATCATTTTGATGTTGTTATCAGTGTTGAACTTTGAACATTTATTCTAGAGCGACCATTATAGAGTGTTAGATATGTGCTTTTATTTTAATGTGTTAACACTACTGAGAAGTATGGTACTAATCTTTGATCTTTGTGGAAGTTTATTATTTTTTCTGATTAAAGTTTTTCTGATTGAAGCAATCAAATTCTATGTGTTTACAGTCTTAAATAAAATTTTGAATTTTTTTATAATTCATGTGTATATTGCTCAACACTATTAATATCATGGGGGTATAATTTGGCCTAGAGGGGTATGGTTTGGCCTAGGCCATAATATACCCCAGTGTATAAATTGTCCCAGGCCATAATATACCCGGGTATAATCTAGCGTAGGCCGTTTTAACTCCGGGTATACTCTGGACTGGGGGTATACCATAGCCTGTTACACCGGCTCAAATTAGGCACTGGTATACCTGCACTTAACATTTACAAGGGCCTGCTTGGGTGAAAAGATGTGTGGACATACCTTGCGGCTCTGAATCACTTTCCATAAACGGAAATACTTTTTTAAGTTTAGTCAATAGGTTGGACCTGTTTGACTCACCACTGTGTATTAATCGGCCAGAAAAAGCCATAGTGAAAGGTGAATTACTAAAGTTGATAGTAGAAAAGAGATTGGAATCTGATCTGAAGATAAGGTCGGTTGAGCTGTATTTCCCTTTGTGCCAGTCCATCTTTTGAGCCATACCTGCTTAGGTCACCCCGCAAACAAAGGTTCTACCTCATTAGATTTAGACTAGGAATGGCTCATTTTCTGGTGTCTTCTCCTGCAAATGTGTATACCAACAAAGATCTGTCTCCGTGCCCATGCAATTCAATGGTGCCCCGGTCATAACTCCACCTCTAATTCTTCTGTGAGTTATATACAGAACAGTGTAAACGCATATTAAGACCACAGCTGCGAAATTTAAAGATCTGGAAATGCAAAGAGTTACTGGAGTACCTGCAGTTGCTCCAGACTGATGAGTTGTGTCTAGCCAGTTATAGATTTCTGATCTCTGCAGTAAACTGTTGGAGAATTATTGGGAAATAATGTATATCACATATATATTTTTTTTTATTAGCACCGTAGGGTATGCATTAGGTTTTTTCTAACAAAAGGAGAGGATAATGACCTGTGTTGATTGTCTCTTATGCACTAAGTCACTTTACCCTTCAATTGCACCAAAGTCTTTTTTACGTATTGTATGATAGTTGTTTTTATTCTGAGAAAATTATTCTATTATTCGATTTTTAACTGATTGTATTTTATATTGTGCTTTTATGGTTTGTTTCAAAACCGAATAAAGATTTTTGAACTATAACTATGAAATATTTTTTCAAAAGTAATTTCAGATCATAATCAGGCACACAATGGAAAGGCAAATAAAAAAGCAAATTTGAAAATTATGAAGAGAACTCAATTTAAGAGCCAATGGGAGGGGCATTAAATAACATGTATGCTATGAAAAGCAAATACTATATTGACCTTACCTCATTTTTATGTCTAGCTTCAACCAGCTCAAGCTGTCTGTCTCTACCCACTTTAAGATTCTCATAGTGGAAACTGTCTTTACTTCTTCATACTTTTTAAGGTCGTCTGCTCTTTTCACATGACCTCATCCCTGCACCAGGCCTTGGAACAGTGAAACTGTTTGAAAGTGTGACTGATTCTAGAAACATCTCTATTATGGTATAAATATCAGCATCTTCTCTCCCTGCTGGGGATTCGAATTTTTACCATATTCTGGGGGACTGACTTGCTCTATTATTCTGTGATTCACAGATTTTCAAATACATTGACTCGACCAAAATATGACACCCTAGGTGTCTCCTATAGTGTGTAGCTTTGTGATTCATAAGTTGCCCTACCCACACACCTATATGTACCAGGAGGCAGTCCCTCCTACTCTGGCAGAATTACCTCCTTCCTTCATGGTTTGCTCTGAGATGAACCTTTCCAGTTTGGTCCTCAAGGGGATCTCGATTCCGTAGCTGCCCTGTGTTCCATCGTCCACCAGGATGAAGTAAGAGTGGTTCTTATCCAGACAGCAGAGGCTCCCTTGGTTCTCCACATACAAACAGTACTCAGTTGGGAGACCACCCTGAAAGGAAAAAAAAAGAAGAATGGCTACCTCAGATGGAAAAACATACGGTTGAGTGATCGTCACAGGGGCAGGCAGGTAAGCTACGGACATATGAGTTCTGATGAGGAAAGGCAGCCAGAAAGTGCACAGTGAATAGTTTGAATCTGACTAAGAAAAATCTGTGGAGCTCGTAACATAGCCATGTAAGGTAAGGCGCCGTGCCAGTGTTTACACAAATCTGCATATACCCCTGGACAGTAGGCATATCAACCACCCTCCGAATTCTCATCCATTTGACTCGCTGAAAATGTATTCTTTACTAAAGTGTGGGAGGCAGCTGGCCCAATATTGGAAGAAATGAATAGGTCTTCGCATCCCAGACTTAGGCAAGTGTCACAAATATACCTTATCCAGGGCATGGTCAGGCCTCGGTCCAGTTTCAGACAGTCAGTGAGCACAGCTCTGTTTAAAGTGGTTTGGCTCATAGACCAAATTCTTAGCCACAGGAGGAGTGATTGCAGCCTTATAAAATCATGTATCTATCCAATCCCAACCTCAGAGTGGCAAATAAAAGAGATGGTGCTACTAGGGACAGATAGTAGCCTTTTGATAAAACCATTCTCAATTGCTTCTAGGATCCGCTGATCATTAATGCCCCATAACCCAGCCCTGTAGGAGGCGACAGCACAGCATTTGGCTTTATAAATGGCCACAAGCTCCTTGATCAGCTTGTGGCCTAATCTGCAGGCAAAGTTAAGAAGCAGCAGCTCTGCTAGTCTTTAGGGGGCCTCATGCTAAGCGAGTGTCAAAGGGAATACCTAGGCATGAAAACGAAGGAACAGTGCTAACCTTGGAGCTATTAACTACAAAGGCGGTGCTGTCTGTGAGAAGTTGGCCTGGTATATGCTGTCCACTAATTATAGTGGGCACCTTGCACCAGTCCAAACAACCCCTTATTGGAGATAGGTTAAAGACAACCTTATTGAAAGCTATCCTAGTGGTAGCTATGGAGAGCAGCCTTCAGGCTAAGTCTTGAAGGAATGTAAAGCAGCTTGTTTTACCAGTCTATAATCTCTTGAGTGATCAAATGAAAGAGCACCACACCAGGTATATATTCAAAATATATGTATTTATTGCTAAACACACCCCTCTAGTCTCTTTATGAGGCTAGAGTTCGAAGTACATAAGTTAGAAGTTATTTAAACACAGTAATAGCACAAATACACGTTTGGGCCCTAGGGGCGTACTCAAACCATATACCAATAAAGTGGTATAAGAACCACGACTGAACTAGACACTAGGCCTAGAGCCTCTAGAAGTGCTTGGACCACAAGGAACCACCCAAGGTAGTGACACAGGGGACCCACGGGAGACGCGTGCAGTGTAAATACACAACCGCGATACGCCGTTGACTTCTATGGAGAAAGTCGTGATCGGGAAATTAGAGAAAAGGGACACTTAAAAGAGGACTTGGACCAAACCCTTTGAGATCTAGGACTTTGAAGAGTCTCTACCCACGGGAGCACCGGAGTACTCGTGTTACCTCACCCAGGGAAGCCGGGTGCATAGGTGCCTTTCGGGGTCGGGTTTCGTCTGTCGATTTGAATGGCGATCTGCTGCAAAGTGCTGCTGGCGACCAAGTGAAAAGTGTCCGGGTGGATCCAAGAGTGGATCGGAGTTCTGAAGAACCTGAAAGCAGAGGGGACAGAGTCTGGGTCACTAGCCAGTGACCAGGAAGGCGATGGACAGATGCCCACCGATGTCGAGTGCTTCAGGTGCGTTGACGGTCGTCTTGACTCTTCAGCCACGAGGTCCAGGAGGCGTTGTCGGCGACCAGGAGCAGGATTCGGGCTGGTACACGATGTCTGTCGAGTGCTGAGGTGTCGGCGACCGGATTGGACCCAACAAGCCTTGGCAACGGCAAGTCTCGATGCAGAGGAAGATCGTCGATGGTGCAGACCAGCAAGGTCTGGGGAACTCACCCAGCGAGGGTAAGTGAGGGCAGGCCTGGAGCAACCAGGATGCCAAGTTAGAAAAAGATTGGCCTTCGTTAAGGGCTACTAGCCAACGGGCTAGCGACCGCGAAGGAGCCTCGTGACGCCGCACGTGGATCTGGCTCACAGGACACTCGTGGAGTGGAGGCCAGTGATCTTCGGTGCAGTTGGTGCTGGAGGCTAGGGCTACTCGGAGCCCAAAGCACGACTTCTTGGGAGACCCAGAAGAGGATGCACTTGCAAATGTGCTCGGTGTCCAGGGGTCACGGTCTCAAGTCACCCACGATAGCCACGGGCCTCAGCTTTGCTGGGGACTCAGGGTAGCCTCGGGAAGTCTGAGAATCCACCTCTGGTGATGCGATGACTTCGGCGTCCGACGGGAGCTTCAGAAATGCGAACCGGACAGATGCTTCTTTGGTGCCTGCCAAGCAGGGGAGTCACTCCTTGACCCCAAGGGAGATTCTTCTGTCCTCTAATCGTGAGTAGAGCGTCGAAGGTCCAGGATTCAGTTTCAGAGTTTCGTCCAGGGATAATCTAAAGTCCTAAGGACTGGGTTCCTATACTTATACTAAGGATAGGGGTTGGACTACTCTGTGGCCCCACCTATGGGTGGGTCAGGGCAGAGGGGTGGCTACACCCCTTTCCTTTGTCCAGTTCGCGCCAAAGCAGGGGCTGCAAGCCCCTGATCCGGTTTGAACTGGGGTATGCACAGGGACACCAAGTGTGCCCCCAGTGCAGGACTTCAAAGCACCCGAAAGTGCTCCCGCCCAGCCCCAATACACATTATCCTGTCTGGGGAGGTGGTCACACCTCCCTGGGACAGGAAACCTATTGTCCAGGCCTCCCTGCCGGAGTTTCGTCCAGCAGCAGGAGGCCAGACTCGTGTCTGTGGCAGCAGCATCCATTTTGTGATGCCAGGGCTTTGGAAAGAAGTTACCGGCTAGCCAGAGTTAACATGTCTTTCCCTCTAGAAGGGTGGAATGCTACCCCCGCCGCCAGAATTGGCGGGGGGTAGTATTCCAAGATGTTTGACACCAAACACGACATGTTTAGGTGCAGCCATTCCAAAGTTAGCATTTAACGCGAGGTTATAATGCGCTTAAGAGTATATGGTCAGGCTGCACTACAAACAGCATCAGAGAAGGGTCTCCGAACGCTGCAGAGGGGCCCTGCTCATGCAGGGGCACCCTCTCACATAGGAACCATGCACTCTGCCTTTAGGATTGATAAGGCCTGCCTTAGGAGTGACTTATAGGTTTATATGTGTGTATGTATTTAGTGATATAGGTAACCTATATCACAGTAAGGGGTGCATGCACCACCTTACCCAGGCTGCAGTAGCAGACCTGTGGTGTCAGTTTGGATGGCCTTCCAGGGGTGGCATAATACATGCTGCAGCCCCTGGTAGGCCTCTGAGGTACCTATGCCCTTGGTACATAG
The DNA here is from genome assembly GCA_963921515.1 of Calotriton arnoldi. Lineage (NCBI taxonomy): Eukaryota > Metazoa > Chordata > Amphibia > Caudata > Salamandridae > Calotriton > Calotriton arnoldi. The sequence continues at coordinate 874,208 of CAWUFW010006557.1, forward strand.
TATACCATATACTAGGGACTTATAAGGGCACTCCAGATTCCAATCAGAGATGTGCCTAAGGCACATGGAAACCTTTTACAGAGAAAGCAGATAGACTGGGGCCCTGAATAGCAGGATCCCAGTCCAACTAAGTCATAAACCAGCAAAACACCATAAAAAAGTGGGGGCAACCATATAGTCAGATTCCACCTTCCTACATAACCCCCCAAACGAAAGGAGATAAGGCTAACCTTGGCCAGTTGAGCCTTCATTGACTAAGTGGTCATATAAGGAAGCACCTGCACTAGCATGGTTGCCCCCTGTCTTATGGTCCACTAAGCAATCCCTCACCCTAAGGGTATGAGAGGGTCTCCACCATGGGGAATCACTACCTGTGGTGTGCTTAGGTAAAGTACAAGGCTGGTGAGGTGTCTGAGTAGGGAAGTGAGGCCCTAGGAATGTTGGCCTCAGCTTCCTCAGATCACTGGTCACCATGTATGCCTGTCTTTCCATGACTGAGTTGCACTTTGCTCTAAGGGTCAACCTTTGGCTGCCTACAGCTGGGGGTTGGGTCCTTTGGATGGACTACTGGAGGGACAGGGCAGGTTTGGAACCTTCAGGTCCCAGGTTTGCCCTTGCCTACCAGAGTCCTTCTGGGGGAGGTCCCTACATAAAGGCATGGGGGATCCCTCAGTGTGTAGAGGAGTTTTCACCTGGCTAGGGCTACTAGACTGGGTGCCCCTAATCTGCTGATGGGGGGTTCCTCTGGACAGGGGGCCCTGGGGGTCCACTGACCTCCCTGACCTCTGCAGCCCTGGGCTGGCTGAGGCAGGGTAGAGAGGGGCAGGTTACCTGCTCCAGACTGGGTACCACCTTGGAAGGGTCCTCTGCCATCAGGGGTGTGGCCAGGCCAGGCCTGACTACCTCTGGGGCAGTTCCTTCACTAGGGGTAGGGTCAGTTCCCTGAGGAGGCTGACCCTTACCTACTGTCTGGAGGGAAGAAGACTTTTCTTCAACCCTTGTGCTCTCTTTGGGGGAGAGTGGGCCATTCTTTCAGGCTCCATCTCTCCAAATTCTTGGGCTGGGGCTGTGGCCATTACAGCCCCACTAACCTTTACAGGGACGCCCAACATCCTAAGGTGGGTTTGGTGTTCAACTTCAGCCCAGGCTGAAATCTCCAGATCATTGCCCATCAGGCAATCTACAGGTAAGGTGGGGGACACTGCCACTCTCTTTGGGCCTGTGACCCCTCCCAGCTGAGATTGACTATGGCCATGGGGTGATCTGTTCTGACACCATCAATGTTGGTCACCTGGTATTTAAACTCAGGTAAAAGCTGGTGAGGGGGACTAGTTTCCCTGCCACCATGGTGACACTAGCCCCTGTGTCCCTAAATGCCACAGCTTTCTGACCATTAATCATTGGCTCCAGTCTGTACCTGCCCATTGCTGTGGGACCCATGGTAAAGGTGGCAAATCCTACACCACCATCAGAGTCAGAGGAGTCTGTTGAGGGGTCCCTGTCTGAACCAGGGCCCACCTCTGTTCCTGTTGCAAAAGCACCTAACCTTTTGGGTGCACTACTCCCAACTGGAGGATTACTACTGGTAGTACCAGGAGGGGGGTAGTAGTTGCTGGGGGAACATTTTCTTTATTGCCAATCCTGGGGCAACTGGGATCAGATTTCCAGTGCCCAGGCTTTTTACAGACATGGCAATATGGTTTCTTTTCAGGAGAGGAAGGAGTTTGGGACCCACCCCCAGAAGAGGAATTTTGGGGCCCTGTAGTGGACTTATCCTTAGATTTATCCCCACCTTTCTCTTGGGACTTAGTAGAATCTTTCTTCTGGTCACCACCCTGATTTCTAGTTTTTACTCTGGTTCTGACCCATTTGTCTGCCTTCTTTCCCAATTCTTGGGGAGAGGTCAGATCAGAGTCCACCAGATACTGGTGCAAAAGCTGGTTTTGACAATTATTAAGGATCTGCTCCCTCATAATCAAATTGTACAATCCTAAAAAGTCATGCACTTTGTTGCCATGTATCCAACCTTCCAGAGCCTTTGTAGCACAATCTACAAAATCAACCCAGTCTTGAGTCTGAGCTTTTGGGTGTCTCTGAACTTCAACCTATACTGTTCAGTGGTTAGGCCAAACCCATCTATCAGAGCACTCTTCAAGACTGTGTAATTGTCAGCATCCTCTTCTCTTACAGTGAGGAGCTTGTCTCTACCTTTGTCTGCAAAGGAGAGCCACAAGATTGCTGCCCACTGCCTCTGGGGACCTTCTGAACTTTACAGGCCCTCTCCAGTGCAGTTATCCATTTGTGGATGTCATCCCCACTCTGGTAGGGAGGGACAATCTTGTTTAGGTTTCTATGGTCATAAGACCTTTCCCTATCTCTAGGGATATTGCTGCCACCATGGGACTCTAGTCCCAACTTTCTTCTCTCTCTAAAGAGATCTAGGGACTCCTGTCTATAGCCAGTTGCTTCTTTTGATTTCAAGCTGAGCTTCCTCATATTGAACCAGCCTCTTTCTTCTCTCATGAGAGGATTCCCTCCTATGAGATGAGACAGAGCTCCCTATTGAGGTGCCAGAGTGGTTAGACTCCTGAGAAGGAGACCTAGACCTTCTGGGCACACTCATAATCCTTCCTGGGGGACAAAGAGGGCATCATTCTGATCATCCTCTTCATCTTCCTCAGGAGGGATTGGATTATCCAGGTCAGGGCCATTGTCGCCCTCCTGGCCAGTTTCAGAGGGGGGCTGGGGGTATTGGTACCCCTGGTCCCATCCTCATCTTCTGCCCCACCCTCAGCTCCTACCCCTTCAGTCCCCAAGGGCTTACTAAGGTCATAAGCCACCAACAACTCCTTGAGGTGTTGGGTGGTGGGGCTTTGGCCTGTCCTTATTTTTCTCAAGTTGCATAAAGCTCTCAATTCCAAGAATGGGAGTGTATCATACTTGGAGGGTGGAAGCTCAGTGGCTTCCTGCAAGGATTCTTTAGATCCTACCCTTAAAGACATTACTAGTGTGGTGTGGTGTATGCACTACCTACTCTAGTGTGGCCTACTAAACTCTCTTGAGTTGTAGAAAGGGTTGTGCTATCCCTTAACACACAACTCTAAGTTCAGTAGAACTTACTGTATTCTAAGCTTAAATTATATGTACCTTAGGTACCTTTAGTGGTTTTCAGTTGATCAATTCAATTGAGATTATCTGGTAAAACAATAGCAAGCTGGAATCCCACACGCTGCACACCAATGTGAGAAGTTGGCCTGGTATATGCTGTCCACTAATTATAGTGGGCACCTTGCACCAGTCCAAACAACCCCTTATTGGAGATAGGTTAAAGACAACCTTATTGAAAGCTATCCTAGTGGTAGCTATGGAGAGCAGCCTTCAGGCTAAGTCTTGAAGGAATGTAAAGCAGCTTGTTTTACCAGTCTATAATCTCTTGAGTGATCAAATGAAAGAGCACCACACCAGGTATATATTCAAAATATATGTATTTATTGCTAAACACACCCCTCTAGTCTCTTTATGAGGCTAGAGTTCGAAGTACATAAGTTAGAAGTTATTTAAACACAGTAATAGCACAAATACACGTTTGGGCCCTAGGGGCGTACTCAAACCATATACCAATAAAGTGGTATAAGAACCACGACTGAACTAGACACTAGGCCTAGAGCCTCTAGAAGTGCTTGGACCACAAGGAACCACCCAAGGTAGTGACACAGGGGACCCACGGGAGACGCGTGCAGTGTAAATACACAACCGCGATACGCCGTTGACTTCTATGGAGAAAGTCGTGATCGGGAAATTAGAGAAAAGGGACACTTAAAAGAGGACTTGGACCAAACCCTTTGAGATCTAGGACTTTGAAGAGTCTCTACCCACGGGAGCACCGGAGTACTCGTGTTACCTCACCCAGGGAAGCCGGGTGCATAGGTGCCTTTCGGGGTCGGGTTTCGTCGTCGATTTGAATGGCGATCTGCTGCAAAGTGCTGCTGGCGACCAAGTGAAAAGTGTCCGGGTGGATCCAAGAGTGGATCGGAGTTCTGAAGAACCTGAAAGCAGAGGGGACAGAGTCTGGGTCACTAGCCAGTGACCAGGAAGGCGATGGACAGATGCCCACCGATGTCGAGTGCTTCAGGTGCGTTGACGGTCGTCTTGACTCTTCAGCCACGAGGTCCAGGAGGCGTTGTCGGCGACCAGGAGCAGGATTCGGGCTGGTACACGATGTCTGTCGAGTGCTGAGGTGTCGGCGACCGGATTGGACCCAACAAGCCTTGGCAACGGCAAGTCTCGATGCAGAGGAAGATCGTCGATGGTGCAGACCAGCAAGGTCTGGGGAACTCACCCAGCGAGGGTAAGTGAGGGCAGGCCTGGAGCAACCAGGATGCCAAGTTAGAAAAAGATTGGCCTTCGTTAAGGGCTACTAGCCAACGGGCTAGCGACCGCGAAGGAGCCTCGTGACGCCGCACGTGGATCTGGCTCACAGGACACTCGTGGAGTGGAGGCCAGTGATCTTCGGTGCAGTTGGTGCTGGAGGCTAGGGCTACTCGGAGCCCAAAGCACGACTTCTTGGGAGACCCAGAAGAGGATGCACTTGCAAATGTGCTCGGTGTCCAGGGGTCACGGTCTCAAGTCACCCACGATAGCCACGGGCCTCAGCTTTGCTGGGGACTCAGGGTAGCCTCGGGAAGTCTGAGAATCCACCTCTGGTGATGCGATGACTTCGGCGTCCGACGGGAGCTTCAGAAATGCGAACCGGACAGATGCTTCTTTGGTGCCTGCCAAGCAGGGGAGTCACTCCTTGACCCCAAGGGAGATTCTTCTGTCCTCTAATCGTGAGTAGAGCGTCGAAGGTCCAGGATTCAGTTTCAGAGTTTCGTCCAGGGATAATCTAAAGTCCTAAGGACTGGGTTCCTATACTTATACTAAGGATAGGGGTTGGACTACTCTGTGGCCCCACCTATGGGTGGGTCAGGGCAGAGGGGTGGCTACACCCCTTTCCTTTGTCCAGTTCGCGCCAAAGCAGGGGCTGCAAGCCCCTGATCCGGTTTGAACTGGGGTATGCACAGGGACACCAAGTGTGCCCCCAGTGCAGGACTTCAAAGCACCCGAAAGTGCTCCCGCCCAGCCCCAATACACATTATCCTGTCTGGGGAGGTGGTCACACCTCCCTGGGACAGGAAACCTATTGTCCAGGCCTCCCTGCCGGAGTTTCGTCCAGCAGCAGGAGGCCAGACTCGTGTCTGTGGCAGCAGCATCCATTTTGTGATGCCAGGGCTTTGGAAAGAAGTTACCGGCTAGCCAGAGTTAACATGTCTTTCCCTCTAGAAGGGTGGAATGCTACCCCCGCCGCCAGAATTGGCGGGGGGGTAGTATTCCAAGATGTTTGACACCAAACACGACATGTTTAGGTGCAGCCATTCCAAAGTTAGCATTTAACGCGAGGTTATAATGCGCTTAAGAGTATATGGTCAGGCTGCACTACAAACAGCATCAGAGAAGGGTCTCCGAACGCTGCAGAGGGGCCCTGCTCATGCAGGGGCACCCTCTCACATAGGAACCATGCACTCTGCCTTTAGGATTGATAAGGCCTGCCTTAGGAGTGACTTATAGGTTTATATGTGTGTATGTATTTAGTGATATAGGTAACCTATATCACAGTAAGGGGTGCATGCACCACCTTACCCAGGCTGCAGTAGCAGACCTGTGGTGTCAGTTTGGATGGCCTTCCAGGGGTGGCATAATACATGCTGCAGCCCCTGGTAGGCCTCTGAGGTACCTATGCCCTTGGTACATAGTATACCATATACTAGGGACTTATAAGGGCACTCCAGATTCCAATCAGAGATGTGCCTAAGGCACATGGAAACCTTTTACAGAGAAAGCAGATAGACTGGGGCCCTGAATAGCAGGATCCCAGTCCAACTAAGTCATAAACCAGCAAAACACCATAAAAAAAGTGGGGGCAACCATATAGTCAGATTCCACCTTCCTACACTGTCCTTTTTCTTTTCACCATAAATCATAACGTGCATCTTGGCCTGGTTGACCTTCAGATCTAAACTGGTCATAAACTGACAAAAATGGTCTAGCAAGCGTTGTAAGCTGACTGCAGTCCTCGCCATTAGGACAGTATCGTCGGCATAAATTAACGTAGGAATGCTGCAGTCACCTATGCAGGGGCAGACAGCCTCAGCTTCAACAAATTTCCCTCCAGGCCATTTATGTACAGTAAAAATAGGAACAGCACCAAAATACAGCCCTGATGCATGCCTCTCGCCAGGATAAAGGCTGAGGTAGTCATTCCACCTGGCCGAATCTCATACTGGCAGTGACCTAATTGTCAAACTCTCAGGAAATTGACAATGTACTGGTCGACCCCTATTTAGTCATTATACTCCAGAACTTGGACCTGTTGACAGAATCAAAAGCAGTACTCAGATCCATAAAGGCCAAATACAAATTTCCCATCCAAGTCACCATGTACTTACTTACAAACAGATTTATATTCGGAGACTGCTCCATGGTGCCTAGACCCAGGCGGAAGCTGAATTGAACCTCTGAAAACACATTGTGTTCATCGGCCCAAGTCTGAAGACGATCCAGCAAGATACAGCCCATAACCTTATCAAAGATATGGGGCAGTAACATTGCAGGTTGCCTTTGTAGGCCTTTTTGGATATTGGGACCATAATGGCTTGGGACCAACCTTTAGGCGGCCCAGTTGCTAGGGCTACATGAAGGACATTGGTCAGGAGCGGGGGCGACAATAAGGTATTAGCCTTGAACATGTCTGAATGTATCCCATCTGGGCCTCGGGCACGCCCGGCCTGCAGCTCGCTATCGCCAGGCAGACCTCACTCAATTCTATCTCAGGAGCAGACAAAGGTGCCACCCGGGGCAGAGAGTGTACAAGGGGCCCTAAGGTCGGCCCAGCTAGATCATTGGTTAAACAATCTGCACTGTTTGTGGCAGGGCCCTCGTAAAGCTTTGTGGAGTGAGTGACCCAAAGGTCAGAGGGGATCACAGTAACAAATTCGGGGCAATTAGATTTCTCAAAGTAGTTACGATTAACAACTGCCCAAAATGCCTTTATGTCCCTTAGCTCACTAGCTTGTAATAAGAAAGAAAGGGCTTCTTCCCTAATGGCAATCTTACTTGCTATGAGGGTGCTCTTATACATGGATCTGCAGCTTCTAACCACTTCCTGCTCTCTTGGTATCATTTTTAGGGCAGCAAGCAACTGGTTATGCACCTTGGTGCAATCAAGGTCGAATCATTTAGCAGGGGGTCTGCTGCCTAACTTAGCCGGGACCAGAAGAGGTTCATAGGCCCTACTACAAATTTTATTAAAACTCTACAGAAGCTCCAAGCCATTTTCCTGCTTATAATCATCGACTAGGCATTTTAGAAAATCCGGGAGCGAGGAAGCCACAAGCTGAGTTAGAAAGGTAGTTTAATCGATCTTGGCCCAGCTCTTGGTCACCCCACGGTTCCTAAACAATGTTAAGGGGAGGGGATAATTCATGACAGTCTTGGTGGCAAAGAGCGAGGCATACAGTGAGAAGGCCAAAAGTCTATGGTCACTCAGTGGAGAGTCAGCAAGGCTATAAACCAACACTCATTCCCGTAATGACTCTGAGAAAAGAATAAAGTCAATGTGACTCGGGGTGCCCCTCCCAACATAAGTAGGTGTAGTAACTGGTTCCGTAATTAAGGAGTCAAAAGAGAAAATTAAATTAAGTTTTGTCGAGAGTATGTTAAGTGCATTGCCTTGAGGGCAGTGAGAAAAGTGGGTAAAAGGGTCCCCAAAGTAGCCCACCAGGTCAAAGACACTAGCAGCATGGAACTGACAAGATCTCATATTAAAGTCCCCCAGTAGTATAATAGCACAGTCCCCTTGAATGTTTTTAATGCACTTATCAATATCCTCAGACAGTGAGCCTAAAAAGTAATCAATGTTACAGGTGTCAAACACATTGTTATACAGATTTACCAATAACAGACAGATTTAGTGACACTGGAGCAAAATCATCTGGTTATATACAGAGCCACAATTTGACCACATGCCTGGCTAGGAAAACTGAGGTAAATAACAGTAACAAGGCCCCCCTTGGCCAGGCCCATAGCTCCTGCACTGGCCGGTGTGAAGTAAGCAGTGTACCTATCCATGAAGTTCAGGTGTGTAAGCAAGGTCAATTGTGGGCAAATGACTTCAAAACGATCAATGAAATTAATCCAGTCTTGCCTAGCCAGCTTGCTAGACCCGCAACACTCCACAAGGCTATCAGCATTGGTTGAGTCCTGTCATTTACAATCCCACAAGAGGAAAACATGGCATCAGAAGCTTCATGGGACACTCGGCTGACTCCCTTTTCTATTTGATGTCCCAGGTACATGACTTCTTTTTGACAATACTGTAATTTCTCAGGTGTCTTTTTATGCCCATTCTCAGCCAAGTGGTTGAGCAGAGCAACTGTGTCTTGTCTACAAGCTTCCTTTGGAAATGATGCACTCAAAAGATCATCCAAGTACTGAATTAGGGTCTAACTACATGGTAACTGCAGAGACTCTAGGTTCTTTTTAAGAATTTGATTGAAATCGGAGTGACTTTCAGTATACCCTTGTGGAGTGGAACAGCATGCAAAAGTCTTCTCTTGGAACTGAAGGGTCAAGAAAAATTGAATCTCTTTGTGAAGGGGAACTGAGAAGAACACTTGGCAAAGGTCAGTGACTGTGCACTATTCAGCTTCTGTGGGGAATTTGGAACAAAATCACAGCAGGGTTTGATACCACAAGATAGCATAAAACAACAGTTTGGTTAATTTTCCAGAGAGCTTGATATGATCCACCACTTCTTGTTGGCTTTTTCTAAGGCCATGATTGGTGAGTTACATGGACTCCCAATGCCTTCCTTTCAGTGGCACTCAAGAAGTTGGGCAACCCAATATTAGGCCTGGGCGGTAAATTCCGTTCCGCTCGCGGAATTTGCGGAATTTGGGTAATTTCGCGTTCCGCGGAGAACGCGAAATTGCCAAAAATTCCGCGATCCGCGACTTCGCGGAGTTTTTTGCTTGTTCGCGCTTTCAAAATGCGTGTTCGCGAGATATTTCTCCCGAGCACGCAAACAGCGTTCGCGAACAGGAAAAAAGCATCGCGAATGGGCAGAAGCGAGCAATTCCGCGTGTTCGCGGAACTTTTGCGTGCTCGCGGAGATTTTTTACCGTTTCGCGGAGCTTTGCGTAGCGCGATTACGCAAATTCCGCCCACCCCTACCCAATATACCCTTGGAGGCTTGGGTAAGAACTAGGTATCAGGTAACAGTGCCTACAAGAGATTTCTTTTAAATACAATCCAGCTTGATTTTTAACAAACAAATTATAAAGGCCCACATTGGTGGCCTCAAATATATGAATTATTAAAATTAATTACAAAAATCACAACAGAATATATCAGAAAGAACAAACAGACGAGTGTATACTTTTTCTGTACAAATTTATGTGAATGAATAGTATAAAGGAAGGGTACAAAAATAGTTTGCATAAACAAAAGTGACCGAGATCAATAATCTTTTCAATAATCTTGTCTCATGAACACCTTTGTGAAAACCCATTTCTTGTATTTCTTAACACATGGAAATCATCATTAGAATACAATGATTGACTTCTGCATAACAATATGGATGAAAATGGGTTACAACTGTCGACGGTTCGGTATTATCTTGTGTAGCATCTAGAAGACCATCTTCAGGACTAAAAGTTCATATGTAGACTGGAGACCCTTGAATTAAAACAGGTATGGACATATAAATGGATCGTCCACATGAGAAGCCCAATGCAATCTGAACTAGATAAATGAGTTATCTTCCAGTATTGTAACCAATGAAGAATTGCTTTCAGCAGTCTTAGAGGTTATATTGCCGTAGAATTACTGGCGAGTCGACACTCGCGTTGTTGATTTTTCTTGACCTATTAATGATCCGCGTTCCAAATCTGAATCTTGTCTGTTTGATTCGGAATGCTGATTCAAACCATACATCCTTTGTCTCAAATTCTCTATTCTGATAATATGGAAAGTCCCGCTCAGTGGGAACAGAAGCTCTCCATCTTCGAACGTTTATTTGTGCCATTGACTAAGCTACGTGCACGTGTGTAATCTTTCTTTGCCTCTATCCCCCTAGCTGGTGTACCTTTTGGGGGAGATTTCTCCTCCTTATTAATTTCCATTCCTTTTTTCAACAAGGGATTTCCTGCAATAGCAATTTGTCAATCACTCTCTGTTCCACTCTCACACTTTCTTTAAGTGAGTTCACGATCCTACTTACCAATATCAGATTGTCTTTGCCAAAGCTCACCTTATTGCAACGTAGCTACAACATCCACCAGCCAATCCCCACATAGCATTCTAATGACGCAACATCTAAATAAGATCAGGGTTTCAAGAACCACTTCTAACTACAATTTTTGTTTAATCCAAGAAAAGGCACACTGGCAGTGTGGGCTCAAAACAAGGGTGCACTGGTGCCTCAACGCTCAACTTTATCTGGTCCCACTGCCCCTAGGCCACGTCGATACAAAGTCCAACCTTAGAAGAAAAGGAGCGTATAAAAGTCAATCTATAATTTTTCTTTCAAAGATTCCAAGAATAGTAATGCTTGTTCAATAGTTCATTTAGATCCCCAATCAAAATAGTCACTTAGGAGTCTTGCGTTTCTTTTTTAATCCAATTTTTATTCAATCAATGCTTTTCATCAGAAGCAGTCAACTCAGCTCAGCCAACGTATTTCATCCCATGCGGACATCATCAGGGCTCAAGATCGCGATTATGTCTGAAGACTCTATTCTTTCTTCAGTTATGTTTATCTCGGTGCGGCGTAATTCATATAAAAAAATGGCACTGCATGATGCTATTTGAGTTGATTTTTCAGTGCAGAACAAGCTCCTGGCACTAAAAATCAGTGCGGGCAAAGCAATGTGCCGCTTTTTGCGCGCTCGCTGAACTCCGCAGAATCTAATGGAGTTTTTAGATAACTGCGCGAGTTCAGCCCACCCATATAGTAGACTTTCGACCCATGGGAGTCACCATACTCAGCGGCCTCACTCTTGTGCACCAACAAATGGATCACCACCGAGTTCAATTAATACACTCGTACAAGAGAAAGGTTACAACCCTATTTTGGTGTGAGTGATAAAACATAACAGCACACTTTACCTTAGCAGACAAGTTCAGTAGGTCAGTACTCTAACTTGAGGTACCTCTCTTTGACCATTTGTTGTACATATAGCAACTCACACCTTTGTCAAGTTCAAAAAATCAAAGAATATAATCAAAAGCACAATAATTATCATCCCCCCAAATCCAAGAGCTAATGCCACATAATAATTATTTTCAGTTAGTTCACAGCATTCCCCCCACAATACGCCCAACATACACTGCCTCACAGCTCACCTCTCACTCATCCTTCACATGCCTGGAAATCCTTATTGATACTCATGTCGTCCTTCTTCAACCAGCTTGTCTTCAGGAAGCAGGAACGTGATGGGACTGGGTCAATTTGAATCTCGGGGGAAAACCAACTAGACCATGAAGGTGCAGTAATCGGACCTATAGCCAATTAGGTTTCATCTATTACTGATCAGATCCAATCGGAACCATCAGCTCTGCTACCAGATGTGTTAGCGCGCACACCTGTCTCTCATAATTTTACCAAGGTCATGTCAACAGCTCGGACCGGGAGCGGTGTAGTCTCTAAACGGACTTTGGTGCTCCCCAACTGGACCCATCTCTAATAAATGTAAGATCAAATTCAATAATCAGTACAGTAATATTCTCATTAAGAATGACAGACATGGGTCGAAGTTTTAAAGGTTTATAAAATGAATTCATTGGCAAAATACACAAAATATGGCATCAATAAATTTAGCAGCAAAGCATACAAAACCTAAGTACAAAGAACTTTATAAAGTTATATGTAAAATCCAGCATAGATTCACCTAATAAGAGTGGGAGATGGGGAGTTCTGGATTGCTGAGGAAAGTGTGCACTTTTATAAGACTTTAGACAAAGGTTTCCATAAATTACTACACAAGTGCATGGTTCTCAGGATATGCACCAATGAGAAGCAAGCAGAGAGAAACATTTTACTATAGAATACATTTGAAGATTCTCTCATAATACAATTACATTGAATTTAGTCGATCTCACAGGTTATTCAAGCAATATAGTTAATAGATTGTGCACGTGATAGCTTGAGACAGTTGGGATGTCCTTTGTAAGGTAGAGTGTGGTAAGAAGGCTATGGGAACGCTCACAGTCTTTTAGTGCAAAGCTCACAATTCTTAATTTAGAACAAGGAACAACAGTACTAAACATCACGTGGTTTGTGGCTTCAGCGCTGAGATACCCCTGCAGGGGTGATTCGCTGCGCTATATTAAGTTTCGATAACATAACGTGGTGTACTACAACATGATTTCAAGATGGAGGACAATGTAAACACAGTTCATGTTAGCGTGAGCTCAGTTTCCTATACATTTTTTTTTTTGATAAACAAATTTTTATTGTTTTACAGCGTATGAAACAACTCAGCAAGTACACGATGGACCCAGAATCAGTGACATTTTGATAGTGAACGTATCCCACATTCCCGCACTCCATAAAACCTGCACAGATAAAAATAACGAAACAAATCATTCCGAGCCTTCTACCGTACCCAGCCATTTCCCCCACACCCGTCGATATTTCTTGGGGCACCCTCTTGCCATGTAAAGGGCCCTCTCCTGGGTCGCACACCAGTCCACCCCCGTCGCCACCTCCCTATGTCCGGCGGTTCAGGATTTATCCATGCCGCCGCTATGTCCCGCTTTGCCACCATCATGGCTGTATTGAAAAATAATTTGTCGTTCCGGGACCCATCCAGCCCATCCAGGAGTCCCAGTATGGAGTGCCGCGGGTCATGAGGAACCTCCCAACCCAGGACCTCCGTTAGCCTCCCCCTCAATTGCCCCCAAAATCTCTCCAGCCGGGGCAGGACCAAACCACATGGAAGAAGTCAGCCGGGGCATGGGTGCATCTCGCACACGACGCATCGGGACGCAGGCCCGCTCGATGCAAGCGCAGGGGAGTAAGGTAAGCGGCGTGTAAGTAGTAAAGTTGGATCAGCTTAAGTTTAGCAGAAGTGGTGACTGTCTTGGGTGCCATAAGTGCATCGCGCCAGTCCACCTCGTCGAGGGGGCCCACCCATTCCACCCATTGGTCCTTCAACTTGTCCAGGGAGGTGGAAGTATTGTTGACTAGGGTGCGGTATATGCGGGAAATGCCCCCTTTACCTAAATCTCCCAGCATTGTCTGCGCCTCTGTAGGGCTGTGTTCGGGAGCCGCGTGTCGTCCGCAATGTGCATCCGGAGTGCATGCCTCAGCTGCAAATACTTATAAAATTGAGAGGAGTGTAAGGAGTAACGGGCTTGGAGCTCCGGAAAGGAAAGCAGGTGGCCTGTAGCCCATACATCCCCCAGCTGTGTAATTCCAATGAGATCCCACGATTTAAACCCCTGCAACCCACTAACTTCCCGGAGCCAAGCCTCTTGCCAGAGGGGTGTACACCGAGTGAACCTACGCGTCCACCCAGTATGACGCAGCGAGGCCCGCCAGGCCAGGAACACGGAGCGTGTGACCTCCGGTAGCTGGGATGGGATGGTCTTCCCGTACAGCATTGATTGAATGGCGGGTAATCCCAGCTCGCTCAGCTCGAGCCTGTAGGCCGGATCGGACCAGCCCCCGTTGAACCAGTCGTGGACCACCAGGAGACGCGCAGTCAGGAAGTAAAGGTATAGGTTCGTCATCCCCATTCCCCCGTCGAAGGAGGGGATCCGACAAGTAGACAGAGCCAGGCGTGCCCTACCCCCATTCCAAAGGAACTTGGTGGTAATACTGTCCAATTCCCGGAACCAAGGCCTGGGGAAGCAGAAGGGAGTATTCTGGAGGACGTAAAGAAATCTGGGGAGGATCATCATTTTAAACAGGGCGACCCTCCCCAACGGGTTGAGGGGAAGAGTCTTCCACTTATGGAGATCTTCTTTGGCCTTTTTAACAACTGGGGCAACATTGAGCGCCCAACCCAGTTCGGGAAGGAGGGTGATCCACAGCCCCAAGTACTTAAAGGATTGTCTCCGTAGCGGTATGGTGGATTGCCAGTCGTAGCATTCCCTAGAGAGGTGCAGAGGAACCAGGACGGACTTCCCAGGGTTCAGTCTAAGCCCGGAGGCCTGCCCAAAGTGTTCTAGGGTCTGGAGACACCGTGGCTCCGAGGAGGCCGGATCGGCCAGGAAAATCAGAACGTCATCCGCATAAAGTGCGATCTTGTCCGCCTCCGCACTCGGCCACTCCCATCCACGAATACCGTCCTCGGCCCGCACCAGAGCGGCCAGGGGCTCCATAACCAGGGCGAATAGCAATGGAGAGAGAGGACATCCTGTCTAGTGCCCCTGTGAATAGGGAAGGCTTCTGACAGTACACCGTTGACCAGCACACGCGCTCGCGGGTGGGCATAAAGGACCTTAACCGACACTCTAAATCGAGGCCCAAAACCCAATTCGGTCAGCACATCCTGCAAATACGTCCAATCCACCGAATCAAATGCCTTTTCGAAATCGATGGACAGGAGAGCCAAGTACGGAGTTAGCAGGTGCCTGTGGGCTAGAGCCAGTTGCAGCCTCCGGAGGCAGTGACGGGTCCCGCGCTGAGGCATGAAGCCACATTGATCTACGTGGACCAGGGAAGCCAAGTAGGGCTTCAAACGCTGAGCCAGAATGGCGGCGTACAGCTTAATCTCCGTATTGAGGAGCGAGATAGGACGATAGTCCGCATAGTGGCACGAAGGGGGCTGGGATTTCGGGAGGACCACAATGGTGGCAATATCAGTTTCTGGCGGAAAGGAGCCCCTCTCCACTGCCTCCTGAAACAAAGCGGCCAGACGGGGCACTAAAATTTCGCGGTGCGCCGCGTAATATTCCTGGGGAAGGCCATCGGGGCCCGGAGTCTTGCCCGAAGAGGCAGAGGAGATGGCCCCCTCGATTTCTTTCAAAGAAATGGGCCGTTCCAAATCCTTCTGGGCAGCCGCCTCCAGGTAGGGAAGACGTGCCTTACCCGGTCAAGGAGATCAGAGAGCGAGAGGGCCGGGACACGTGCTGCATATAAACATCGATAATAGGTGGCAAAGGTGTTGGCCATCGCCGTAGGGGCGCAGTGCACCATTCCTGCCTCATCCGCCACTTCTGAGATAATGCGGCTCGCCCTGGGGTAGGTGGCTAGCCTGTGCAGGATCGTGCCGTTCTTGTCCCCCCAGCCATAGATTCGCGCTACCGACGACCTCCATAGGAGCTTGGCAGCGTCCAAAGATAGTTGCTTAATTTCGTCCCGCAGATGAGCAAGTTGTCGGGCCTGGGCGGCATCATTAGACAAAGATACTAGTCGTTCCAAGCGGAGCGCCTGCGCTTCTCTTGAGGAAATTTCTTGCATTTGCACCTGCCTTTGGCTCTTGAGCTGTCCCTTCGCGACCCCCGGATAGTCGCCTTTCCGGCCTCCCACAAGATACCCGGCGAGGCCACGGATCCGTCGTTGGTGCGGAAGTAATGCTCAAGTTCCGTCCCCACCACCTGTTTAAAGTCTTTGTCTTGGAGGAACCAAGCGTTCATTCTCCATGTTTGGCGGGCTGAAGGAGGGGAGTCCCTGTACTAAGAAGCACTGGAGAATGGTCAGAGATACCTCGCGGTAGGATGCGGACATCTACAACCTCTGAGCACTCAGGTGCAGAGACAAAGACCGCATCTATGCGTGCCTGTGTTCGGTGGGCCGCGGAGGTGTGTGTAAATTGCAGGGTGTGGGGGTGCCATATACGCCATGTATCGCAGAGTCCCAGCGACTCGGACCAGTTCTGGAGTTGCTTCGCTTGCGTTTGTGGGAGATGGAAGGAGGACCTGTGGTGTCCAGGGCCGGGGAGGAAACAGCGTTAAAATCGCCTCCCACAATCGTGGTGCCCAGTGGCATATTGTTCATCAGAGCAGCGGTCTGGGTGAGCGTAGGTGTGAGCATCGATGGGGGGGCGTAGACAGAGATCAGATTGATGGGGGAGCCAGCTAGGGAGCCGCAAACTGATACAAAGGACCCCTGCGGGTCGTGAGTCACCTGGGAAAGGACAAGGGGCAGATTGCGCCTCAGGAGAATTGCCACCCCGCGGGAGCCCATAGAGAAGCCGGAGTGCCATATTCTATCGTATCCATAACGCGCCAGGAAGGGACACTGATTCCCAAGGAGGTGTGTTTCCTGAAGCATGAGTATGTCTATATGGAGGCGTTGTGCATACCGCAAGACCGCCGTGCGCTTATGTCGATCAAGAAGACCATTAACATTCCACAACAGCACGTGGAGAGATGCCCTAGGCGTAGTGTTAGCAGTCAGGTCGGGAGGTCACTACTGTGGAGTGCATAGTCAAACAGGGGTGCGTGAGCGTGTGTGGGAATCCGCAAATGTAAGGGCCGTCGCATGCAATAGGGGGATGCCCGTTTCCTGCATAGGAAACATATGTCATTTCGTGGTTGCTGAAACAAAGACAAACAGAATAGAAACATAACAGGAAAAACTTCCCCAAACCTCCCCCCCACCCTACACTTCGAGAACGGAAGCATCTGTCGACCCCCATATGAACAATACCAAACTACAACGTTCGTATTTGGGTGCGTGGAGGACCCCTCAGAAGATCGGATAAGCAATGGATCGGCATTAGAACTGAATGTTACACTTGTAAGTCTACCAGTGGCAGAGAGCCCCAGCGCGGCGGCGACCCGCCCCAGCAGTCAGTGGACGGCACACTAAGCCCACCAGGCCTTCAAAGAGTCGGAGTGCGAGAAAGGTCCGAGTCTGGTTTGGGTGAGCCCACCCGGGACGGCGACGAGGTCGGTCCAGGCCGGTCTTCGGCGGAGCAGTGCCTGCCGCGTGGCGGAGAGCCCGACCCGCTGGAGGAGTCCCCCCCGGGCCGCCATGCTCAAGGATCTAGGTATTGTCTGCGATTGGCGCCCTTTACGAGATTGTGTTCGGCGCCGGCGTCCCAGCAACCCAGGCCCCCGGGGCTGGGAGCCCCCAGGCCCCGCGGCAGGGGCATTCCCTTGTCGGAGAGGGCGTTCCTCCGTCAGCCATGTCCATGCTGCCTGAGGTGACTCAAAGAACTGAATTTGGCCTTGGAAAATAACACGTAGGCGCGCAGGAAATTGGAGCTGATATTGTAGGCCTAGGGCCCGCAGCTTTTGTTTTACATTTGTGTAGGAGCGCCGGAGTTCTTGCACCTCCCTGGTGTAGTCCGGGAATACCATAATGGAATGATTTTGGAACTGGAGGGGCCCCTTCTCTCGTGTTGCGCGCAGGATAGCGTCCCGGTCTTTAAAGTTAAGGACTTTTAGGATGATGGGGCGCGGCGGAGCCCCTGGAGGAGGCCTGGGCGCCAGGGACCTGTGGGCTCTCTCCACCACGAACCAGGACGAGAGGGCGTCCTTGGGCATCCAGGATGTGAACCAATCTTCGACGAAGGTGGCCGCCAGTCCCTTCTCCGCCCCCTCGGGAAACCCCACCAGGCGGAGGTTATTACGGCGGGCACGATTTTCAGCGTCCTCGGCCCGCCGGTGGAGCTCCTTAGTGTGAGTGCTGAGGTGGGCCACTTGTTCCTTCAGCTGTGAAATGTCGTCTTCCGCGGTGGATATACGGGATTCAGCCTCAGTCAGCCTCGCAGTAGCATTACGGAGGTCCTGCCGGAGAAGGGACACGTCCACCTTGACCTCTCCAATCTTCCCCTCAACGGACGCCTGTGAGGTACTGATGGCCTGAAGGATGGTGTCAAGGTCCCTCTCCTGGGGAGGGGAGGCCCCCATCAGCCCCTCCAGGGGGAACCTGTTCCGAGGTAGTGAATCGGTCCATTTTGGTCTGCGTAGGAGCTGGCGCGGATTTCGAGGCCCTGTCTCTCCCCATGGCCGGCGGCAACTCCAATCGCCAGTGGAGTAACAAGGTTTAGGTGTATGGGAGGAACCCACCACAGGCTCGGAGATCTTGCCAGGGAGCCGGGCCCCCGCCGTCGCACGGGAGAACCAGGTAATCAATCCGGGATCACGCGGGGGAGCCCCGAGCGCCACCCGAAGAGATGGCCGAATACGTTGGCTCCACCCCAAAGGCACAGAGCACGACAGGCCCTGTCCCGTTAACCCTCCAGGCCGCGTTCCCGGCCCCGCAGACCCCACACCACACGTCCGAGGACGGGACACCCCAAGGGACCGGAGCAGTAGGTGATAGTGGGGGCGCCCTATGCCATCTCCACCCGCCTCGCTGCCCGATACGACAGCCGGTCACCCACTCCACACACCAGCGGGTGGATATATCTTCAGGCCCAGCAGGAGGGCCTCACAAGAGCACAGGCTGCAGGCGTCCGGGGAGAAATGGCCCAGCTCCGCCCCGCAGGGCGCCCCCCAGCCTCGCAGCCTCAAGAGCGGTAGGATGTCCGGAACTGCCCGGGGGGGGGGCGGGGGCACAGACCCCGACACCCGCGCCGCTGCCCGACCCGACAGCCGAACCCCGGCCCCCACCTACCGGATGACTCTGCCGCCTCCACTAGCGCCGCTCAGCAGGTCCGGTACCCGCCACGGCTGACAGGTCGGTCCAGGCCGCCAGCGCCAACACGAGGCAGGCCCCAGCCCACCACCTCATTCCAGGACAGAGGCAGCTGGAGAAGCCGGGCCAGGCACCGCAAAGTCTACGTGCCAGAGGAGGGGAACTCAGCGCCGGCGAACCCTCCAGGACAGAGGCGTCACTCTCGCCGATGGGCCGTAACAAAGGCCTCAGGTGGGGGATTGCGAAGCAGGCCTCCCACGCTTGCTCCCCCGAGTGCAGGAGGCGGCCAGCAGGGCCGCGCCAGGGCTGCAGCGCAGACTAGAGCAGCGCAGGCCGGCGATGGGGGGGGGCCGGAGCACCAATATCAGCCCCCCGCACCGCTACCCGACAAGGTAGCCGAACCCCGGGTCGTCCCCACTCACCGGCACCTCTCCACAGGTCGCAGAACGGTCCCCGTCGGAAGGATCAATGGGACTGCCTCAGCTAGGGCGCTCCGGCTCTGGACGGCGTTCCCTGCGCGCCGGTCTCCCACGGGTGTCAGGCAGGCGTCCGGATCTCCCCAGCCTCGCCCACGGATGTCGGCGTAGCTGGCGCAAAGGGCGCGGGGGCGAAGGCTCAACCCCAGAGCAACGCCATTCGGGCAGGGCGACACACGGGAGCCAGGCCAGCCACCGCAGAGGGTCGCAGGCAGAAAGTGGTGCAGCACCGGTGGCTTCACGAGGCGATGGCGCCGCAGTTACTGCTGGGCTTCGGCGGCCGCCGCCATCGAAAAGAGAAGGTCCAGAACTGGGCGCCGGGGGCTCAGAATCGCCCGCCAAACGGACCGGAGTGGCCCCCCCCGCACAGGAACCCACCACAGGCAGGTAGGAAGAGCGGATAGCTGCCGCTGACAAGAGGATGCGAGGCGGATGACGGAGGGGTCCGGAGCACTCTTAGAGTGCGACCGCCATCTTGACGCCTCAAGCCACGCCCCCAGTTTCCTATACATTTTAAGCCTAACTAAAACAACAACAAAAAAACCAGCTCTAATAGGATCAAAACACTGTTGCCTCTCATAAGGTAACACACCTGCTGAAGGGACTACAGGAGTTCACCGAAGCTGCAGGCCATTTCATTGGTGGTGTTCACAGGGTTAAACCCCGCCTCATGTCAGCACGAGTGTGCTGCTCACATGCCATGTCCAACTTAAGGTTTGGCTGGATATCAAGAAATGTTCTGGTTTTGTTTGGATTTAGCAGCATTAAACACCTTAGGGCCAGCACAAGCACATGTGATCTCGGGTCCAGCAGTTCAGAGATGAATGTAAGTGTACAAGGACGTCTTTCTCCTTCTCAGAAAGCTTCAGTGGAACGGATTTTCACTGCGGTTCTAGAAATCTGGTGACCGTTTATAGCTTTGCACACAGTCATAAGGATTCTGCCATCCTGAAGGTCCACCAGAGCAGGATATCTGGTATTATGTGCAGTAAGGCAGACGGCACCTACTGCAAGAGTGCTAGGTGGACTCTGGGAATTGTCTGGGGATTGAGCTAGGACTTATCACAAGTCATTGGTCAGTGACCACTATAAAAAAAATTATTCCACCACCAGCAGGGCCGGACTGGCTACTGGGTCTTTGTAAGTAAAGAATGGAAACCCAAATTTTTTTAAAGTATGCTTTAAAACCATTTGTTTTGCTTTCTTTACTTAGAAGCAAATGCAGGTCCCCATCAACATAAATCAGCCCCCACGGCAGTAAAATTGGGCCCCAGCTTGGCAGCCGACCAAAACACCCGGTAGCCAGTCCGATCCTGACCACCATCACCTCATAATACAACTGGATTTGGTGTAGGTCAAAAAAGGGCATACCTGCAGTCTGAGACCGCTGCTTACCACGCACATGTACATAAAGCTGGAACAGATTCTCCTGGGTCAGACCTGCAGCCTCTTGTAGCTCCATGAACATAAAGGATTGCTTTACGGAGTGGACTTTGCTGCCCTTTCTTGAAAAAGTGGTTGTATTTGCCTCCTGTTTCCATCTACGATCCCGGCTCCCGGGAGTCAACCCTAGCAATCTGGAAACTTTAGGAATGACCAGGAGGAACAACCAGAAAAAGTTGTGAGCTAGTCATTTTTCAAATTCTGTTGCACAAGGAAAAGAGCCATGGCTTTACGAAAAAGACACAATCTTCGAGCCAAGTATTGCTGGTTTGCCTCACTTGGAACTTGTTGGGGAGAAGTATCCATGTACTGTGGGAAAGCTGAAATACTATGTTGGGCCTTTTTACCAAATTGGTTAGTGAGTTTTCTTGGTGTGTTTCTTGACTTTGACATTGGTCTGATTCTGTTTAAATCATGAACAGTCTTTTCTCTGGGGGGAAAGTCTGCTGCTGTGCGTAATAAGTCTGGGTTTTCTCACTGAAACTGTGTAAATGGCCTACTATAGTACTAATTTGGTGGGTCCCTACCTCTAAATTAATAATCCATAAATTCGCAGCTCTAGAAAGGAGAGATGTTAGTTGTGTGGGTGGAGGATGGCGTAAACATCAAGGTTATGGTTGCCTTTCTCCAGCTGCAGTGGTCGTCGCTAGTGCATATGCTGGGTAGCGCAGGCAGGTACACCACTACCCCAACGAGATGAGTGAATGTGATTTGGTCCAATATCACTCGAGCCACTGACTCCCCCATCACTGTTCTTAAAGCTGTGGTTATGGAGAATGTAGCATGGCAGCATTCAGAAAAAGAATGCTCACCTGCATATGTCAGCACAGAAATAGATGAAGCAGAAACACGTTGCGAGGTCACTTTATCTTATGTAATTTTAAAGGGTATGACGTGATGTGCTTTGTCATTTTCCTGTTTTTTGAACCCTCGGTGTACTCATTTATTCCTGTGCACATCATCATTTACGTATATGTCTTAATGGGCATGATTTGGTTTGCTATTTTATTTACATGTAGTCTCAGTATAATGATGCTTTGTTATAGATTGGTAGTGCATCGCTAGTTTACATACATTAATGCAATATGATATTGAAAAATACATGCGGTAGTCTTAGACAATGTGCAAGAGAATTACTTTTTACAGACCCATCAACACAAATCACAAGGCTCGTTTTTCTCATAATAATTTTGAGAAACAGTATATGAGAGCCGAGCAACAGCCTCTCAATGAGAGTGAACCTTCAGCATTCATTGAAAAGAGGGAGCATTTAAGTCATACACAGAATTGAATTCATAGCCTGTGCCCTTGCTGCCCTCGGTGGGTACTAAACTATCTGCTTCTCCAAAGAACAGTGATCTAACATGATGAAGACCCGCCTTGCTTCCAAGCGGGCTATACACTGAAAGAACATTGAATTATGAGCAGGTTCTTTGTGTGCCCGCCCATTTAGGAAACTTCTACTCAAGGAATTTATCAACTGTAACAGCTGTTGTGTTTTATATGTCATCAAATGTGAATGTGGGAAAATTTACATTGGCAACACCAAGAGGGCATTGATAACACGGATCCAAGAACATAGGAGATACATAGTGAACAATGATAGCAAGTCCCCCTTCTTACAACACAGGAGGGAAAGTCAACCGGACAACACCAGTTTTAAATTTCATGGAATACAAAAAATAGTCCTGAATAAGGGGGGAGGAAACTGGGAAGTGACTAAGGCAGGAGGAGGCAAAATTGATAAGTAGATTGAGGACGGTACAATTGGGCCTCAATATAGAAAATGAGTTTCATTACTTTCTGTGACACGGTTGCAGGGCGAGGGTAGTAGCCTGAACAACATGCAGCAAGGAGTTTAGATACACTTTCAGGTTATGCAGATGCACTTGAGGCTCTTGGAACTGCTCTTGAGGAGAGCAGAATAATAAACTTGGCAGTACATTGAGCAGCATAGGGGGAATGTACAGGAAATATGCAGCATTGGACAAGGGGGGGATTGTAGTTCTCGAGGGTAGACTCTGGCGGTGAGATGTGTATGATTGGATTTTTGAATGAATAGGAATTTAAAAGCATGCGGTGCAGTGCCAATTGGAATGCTGATTGACCATTTTTCTTCAAGTTATACTGAAGAATATTATTGTTAAATGATTATCAGGACTTAAGTTAAGGGTGGTACACCCCCAGACAGTAGTAGGTGAAGTACAGAACCAGGTTTGACCGGAACACCGCTCTCTGATGTAATCCCGCGCAGGGGGTGGAGATTGACATGTCAAGTGGGAACAGAAAAGAAGATCCTGAAATAGACTGAATCCGTCACATCCCACGCTTTGGGTTTAATACGAAGGAAGGAGTTTCCTTTGAGGTTCGGCAGAATTGGTTAGATTGGGCCACACTGACGGCCTATGAAACTGACTGGTAATTGGAAGACATTGAGACTGGGGAGTGGATATTTCCTACTAGGGTACACAGGACTTTGTTCCCATACCCGCGGAGGACGATTAGAGTATGGTGATTGGTGGAAACATTTGCCTGATTGAAACTGCATGGTTCCCACTCCGGTCCGGGCCTCTTGAGATTGGTTGGGAAGACGGACCACGTTGGGAAGACGGAGGCACAGTCGGGAATGATTTTTGTCTGAGTAGCTCATACATGACTTTGTTCCCGGTCAGCGTCTGACAGTTAAGCTATCCTTATTGGCTGAAAGGCCTAGGTATTTTGAATAAGACAGTTCCCCCTCCAGTTCGGCACATTTGGGATAGGTCGGAAATACGGAAGCCCAGCAGTTAGGGCAAAGAAAGCGTTTGATGAATAAAGGAGATATTTTTTAAATGAGAGTGAAGGCGGGTGCATGATTAGAGCGATATAGGGTGGATCAGTATGGTAGGCCGATAATTCAAGAATGGTTAAACAGACGCATTGAAATAGGAGGAAGAACTAAAGGTTTTTGATTGGCTCCGGAGCAGGAGGACCAGAGAGGGATCACACATTAAGAAAGCTCATCTTGATTTGCGATTGGTGGACTATCAAGCATAAATAAGGGAGGTCTGTGGAGCAGCTAGACAAGCATCGACCAGATGGATACTAGATGAGCAGCAGTCAGGAGGTCATTACGTTGCGTGGACTGGATTTCCAGCACGGTATGGGGAAGGAGGAGGAGATTATTATTTTTTGATTCGGAGGAATCATTTGAATAGATCTAGGGGGGATTTGAATGGTATTTGCAGATACAACTTTTTTATTAAGACTTTTTGGGTGTTCTAAGCTGCATGGACTGATTTGACAGCAAGGTATTGGGAGAAGGAGAAGGATAATAGTATCCTTAGGAATGGGGGCTATTTGAAGGGTATCTGCCATGATGATTGTTGATGAGAACCTTTTGGTTAAGAAAGGTAGCTAGACTGCTATGTTTAGAGAGAGAATGGATTGACCGTGCTCGGTCATAAATTCACTTAGGCTAGGATAGTAGTTGAATGATTGAATGATAAACAAACCTGGACTGAATAAGTTTGTTTTTATTATAGAGAATAATGGGAACAGAAAGCCATTCTTTGATATGAATTGCGCTGCACCCAGTCAAACACAACTAAAGAAAGAATAGTCTTCTGACTTAATCATGATCTTGAGATAACGATTATTTGATTTTGTTTACTTTGTGAATAGGATATTCGCTCCCTAAAGGGGAGGGGGGCACATTGCTGTTACACACACGGGATGGGAGTTCTAAATCATCAAGAGGTGTGATCAAGCCACTGAGGTATTTATCCTGGAGAGTGGCCCTGTTACGTTCAGATACCATGAATATTGATCTCGGGGGATATTAGGATATAATCAACATCAGTTTCGGGGGATATTGAGATTAAACTGTAGGTTTTTTATTTAGATTTTGGATTAAACAATGAGATATGTCACAGAGGCGTTTTCCGACATAATGTCTATGACAGAATGTATATAGGTAGGGAGTCTTGTGGGGGGATATTGGGTAGTTCTGTGTATTAACTGGTAAAACTATGTACAGGGGTTGATATGAACATTGTAGAGTCAACATCACATGAATGGTATGTATGTTTTAAATTTACAGCCTTGATGATGTCCGCTTAGGACGAAACGTGTTGGTTGGGCTGAGTTGACTGCTTCTGATGAAAAGCATTGATTGAATAAAATCTGGATTCAAAAAGAAACGCAAGACTCCTAAGTGACTATTTTGATTGGGAATCTAAATGCGCTATTGAACGAAAATTACTATTCTTGGAATCTTTGAAAGAAAAATTATAGATTATTTTTTATATGCTCCTTTTCTTCTAAGGTTGGATTTTGTATTGACGTGGCCCAGGGGCAGTGGGACAACATAAAGTTGAGCGTTGAGGTGTATCAACAGAATTGTCTTGATAACACACCAGTGCGCCCATGTTTTGAGCCCACACTGCCAGTGTGCCTTTTCTTAAGTCATATACAGAATTGAATTCATAGCCTGTGTCCTTGCTGGCCTCGGTGGGTACTAAACTATCTGCTTCTCCAAAGAACAGTGATCTAACATGATGAAGACCCGCCTTGCTTCCAAGCGGGCTATACACTGAAAGAACATTGAATTATGAGCAGGTACTGTGTGTGCTCACCCATTTAGGAAACTCCTACTCAAGGCATTTTTATGCTAATGTAGACATTGTCTAAGGGCTCGGGATAAAGGGATTATATTATAGCGTGACATAGTCTGAATATCGCTATCAAACATGTTGCCATTTGCTATACTTTTTTATCTACGCTATTGATTACAGTTGCCTCCCACATCTAGCACTAAAATCCAGTTTGAGGCAGTCCTTGCAACCCCAACAAACTCGGAGACATAAGCATGATAGAACAAAGCGGGGTAATCAGAAACCAGACAGTGGGTATACACAAATGGTTTTGGCATTCTGTTTCCCTCGTTTGAAGTGTCCCCCAAATGCTATATAAAAGCCTATCAGACCTGCCAAACAGGCTGTGACACAGTAATATCAAAAAAGAGGCCAACTGTGATTGGGGCCTGACTGGTTGGAGGGTGGGGGGACAAAAGAAGAGCACTGCCCAAGTGTCAGCTAACACTTGCCTGTGACAAGGGACGCCTCTTTGAAGTGTGTCACAAGTGTCATATGAAAAACCCCAGCAGACCTGGCAACCAGGATGTGACATTCAAGCAGGACCTGACACTTTAATGTCAAAATGTATCCTCCCAACCCCTCTTGTATATTCTGTCAGTTCAGATAGGTCATCTCTAGCCATTCAGGTGCGTCTAGTTATCTCTACATAGCCATCTCAAATTGAATGCTTCCAAAACAGAAATACTCACGTGAGGCGTTTGGAAACATTATGACCTGCTCGCCGCCTGGCCTGATGATCTGGGAACATCGCCTCAAGTATCCAAGGAAGTAAGAAACCTCGGATTGACCATGGACTCCAAGCTATAGATGAATGCCCAAGTGGACAAACTAGCAAGATCAAGCTTTGTTACTATAAAAACTCTGCGATTAATTTTCCCCCATTTGGGATTAACACAAGGTCCAAGCTACCATCTCCCTTGTTCGGTCCAAACTCGATTATGCCAATAGCCTCTGCCACAGATCACCTTTAACGACCATGAAAAGACTACAACGGATTCAGAACTCGGCTGCCAGACTACTCTTACATATAAAACTGCAAGACCACATCTCCACTGCCTTGAAAGCCCTGCATTGGTTACCGGTTGCAAGAAGATCCACGTTTGAGCTGCTTTGTATCACCCACAAAGCGATACATGGAATGGAACCGCTCTTCATCAGGAATAAAATCACCAAACACATTCAACAAAGGAACCCCCGCTCTAGAGTGGCACCTTGCCTCAAAATCCCAAGATACAAGAAAAAAACCATGGGTGGCACTTCTTTCTCTGTTCAAGCAGCCAAACTATGGAACTCTTTACCCCCCAACATAAAATCCACGGATAGCCACCTTATCTTCAGAAAACTACTCAAGAATTGGCTCTTCCCCTCATATGCAACATACGCACACAGATATATACAGCATATCCCTCTGTATATAAACATTCATTTATACTATAGATATGTACCTATATATGTGTCAAATTTCCAATCCGAACACATTAGAATTCCAAAGTTAAATAACGTTTATTCCTTGGATGAGGAGCTCCAAGCTGGCCCATCTGGTGTGGCAGGCCGCAACCAGTCCCAGGCACCCATTGTCCCCCCAACCACATCAGCTGCAGCCCATGACCATCCTCTGACAGCTGCTGTCACGGCCTGTGTGTCAACCACTACCACCACCACCACCACAGCTGGCCGCAACACCCTCTCTGCCCCAGAAGTTGAGCAGCCCACTACATCGACTGCGGAGGCCAGGGAGAGGATGCAGCGGGCCAATGTGAGGACCGGACAGGACCGTGGCAGCAGTGCAGGTGGGGACAGGGTCATGCAGAGGGGAACTGATCCTGGGACGGAAGCCCTGGGCCACATCGACAGAGTCCTTGGGGCCTACCAACAGGCCCAGGGACGAATGGGCCGGTTAGAGGAAGAATCTCAGGAGCACCTCCTGCTGCTGAGGTCCATGGACACACGCATGGGACAGATTGTGGACCTCTTGGGGCAGCTAGAAGCGGTTCTGAGGGACAGGCCAGCGCAACATTCTACCCCTCCGCCTCCCCCTGTTGGGGAGCAGGATGACACTTCATCATCCTCCTCTGCGTCCACAGAGGGGGGTGAGTCCTCAGACACCACTGTCCCTGCAGCAGTGGCCCCTCCAGTCAAGCGCAAAAGTGGCCGTCCAAGGAAAGGCCAGGGAGCCTCACGTGCCAAAGCACCTGCCAAACGCTAGTCCCCGAGCCAGCCATGATGGCAGACCACTGCACCACTGCATTGACCTTTTGGACTATCCTTCACCACACTGCCATGTGAATGGCATCTATCTGTTGGACTGGGTCTCCACATCATTGTGGGGACTACTCAAGTATCTCATCTACCATGACTGTCAACTCACTTCTTCAATTCCCCCCTTCACATGTTCTCCACCCTCGCATGTCACAATTGTAAATAAATACACCTTACACACATGTTGTTGTGTCTGCTCCGTCTCTAATACAGGATGTGCAACCTTCAACGTGTAGGACATGGTCCAGGGGAATGGAATGTAGGTAGGCAGTGAGATGCTGAAGGGACCTAGGGAAAACCGCAGAACAAGAGTCACTTGTATAGGTGTGGCATCGCACACATCACACAACACATGTCAACAAGGTACTCAGATCTTCTAACTTTACACAGAGCAACAGTCACCATAGAGACATTCTGTATCACACTAACCAATCACACATACATTGGCATGCAGCAATGAGTCAACACAAAGCTGCAGTCAGCAAGCTCACATACACCCACACAGCAACTGCAACACCATCAGACCATTTTGTCCCTTCTACATCGTCACTCACCTTCAAGTGAAGTAGCGGGTGATGAGCTGTTGACGCATGTGGACCCCTTCCTCCTCTCCACTGCCCTCGTCACTGAATCCGGGTTGATTTGCAGGCGGGGGCCTTGGCTGCTCATCATCGTCATCCAGGATCAGGTGTATTGCCTTGCGAATGGCCAGGTTGTGGAGCATGCAGCATGCCACCACTATCTGACACACCTTCCCTGGCGAGTCATAAGGGCACCTCCAGTACGGTCCAGGCACCGAAATCTTGATTTTAGGAGACCAAATGTCCGTTCTATCACACGCCGTGTCCTCCCATGGGCATCATTGTATCGCACATCAGCTGGCGTGACGGGATTCCGCAATGGGCTCAGCAACCACGGGCGGTTCGGATATGCCGAGTCACCTGGGTGTGAGAGACACAGGTTAACCTTGCAGTCCCAAAATGCCACACGACAGCATGTCACACACACACACCACTCTAATCCACTATGCATACTCACCCACAAGCCATGCACGCTCCGGAAGCAGATTGGCCATCAGCTGAGGAACGATGCTGCTGCGCAAGATGTGGGCATCATGGGCTGAGCCGGGAAACTTGGCACACACGTGTGAGATGATCATGTCCGCCAGGCACACCACTTGAACATTTACCGAGTGTGAATGCTTCCTATTGCGGTAAACCTGTTCACGTGCCTGTGGTGGCACAAGCCCAACATGTGTGCAATCAATTGCACCAATGACATGGGGGATATGTCCAAGGGCATAGAAATCGCCCTTCACAGCCACCAACTCAGGCCCCCTGGGAAAATGGATATATCTGTCTTTGTAGAGCATCATGGCCGACAGGACATCCCTCAGCACCATGCTGAACATCGGCTGTGACATCCCGCCTGCACTTGCAACCGTGTGCTGGAATGAGCCTGTTGCAAAGAAATGCAGGCATGCCATCACCTTAGATGTTGCGGTGAAAGCTGTTGGATATGTCCGACGTGGCTGTAGGTGGGGCTCCAACATGGCACATAGGTTCTGCAGGGTTTGTCGGTCCAGCCTGAATTTGCGGATTATATCCTCATTCTCCATGTCTGCCAGGACTGTGAACGGACGATGGATATTGGGCCTCCTCCTCCTAGGACAGATCACAGTGCACAGATGTCAATGCAGAAGACCATGAAATGTGCATCACATCAATTTTTTCTACAGACACATTCCCAAGTTTTACAACATGCACCATTAACCGACAGGGCACTTCACGAGTAGGTACACATCAGGCACACTACTCGTACACCTGTCCCCTTACCAGCAGCAATTATCTGTGCACCCCTCCGGCTCATTCGCATGCACAGTGTGATATACTAACAGATATGTGTGCACACCTGTGAGTATGACCCCCAGCATATGTTACTAATTGCAATACTACCCTAACACACCATGTTGCTGGCCCTGATACACCTCCCAACACAGGTTGCACATGGCACACATCAACTACACACTGACCACCGGCTGAGCGTGGGGGACACGTGTGTGCATGTGCATTAGACAATGTGCCAGTTGCTGATGCCCCTAATTCAGTAAATGAGACGACATTGTGCGTTACATTGCACACACAGACATTGACCATTATCTACATATGCTATGCAACACATTAACTGGACAGTCTACATTTCATTACACAGCACATGTGACATGTGCGAGTGTATGTGCCCATGCAATGTATTGGCGACCCATATATGGTATGTGTTGGTGACGTGGAGTGACATGTCCCTTTTGTGCATTTGCCCTCATGAGGACCCTTCAATTGTTGAGACACTGGGCACTGTACATGTTGGCCTATGCAGAGAGCTGGAGGACACGTTAGGTGCAGCAAAGCTACTCCACAACTCCATTAACGCTCACTCCAGGCACTGTCTGGCACCCATATGGCGGTGCCTACCGCCTGGCCCCTGCGGACTGGCACCGCCCATAACCCAGGAACGATCGCGGGAGACACCGCCAGATATGTATGTGACAATGGCGGTCAACATGCACCGCTACCCAAATCACGGTCACCCCAGGCACTGTCTGGCAAACATATGGCGGCGCCTACCGCCTGGCCCCTGCGTACTGGCACCGCCCATAACCCAGGCACGATCGCGGGAGACACCGCCAGATTTGTACGTGACAATGGCGGTCAACATGCACCGCTACCCAAATCACGGTCACTCCAGGCACTGTCTGGCAAACATATGGCGGTGCCTACCACTTGACACCTGCGGACTGGCACCGCCCATAACCCAGGCACGATCGCGGGAGACACCGCCAGATATGTATGTGACAATGGTGGTCAACAAGCACCGCTACCCAAATCACGGTCACTCCAGGCACTGTCTGGCAAACATATGGCGGTGCCTACCGCCTGGCCCCTGCGGTGTCACCGCCATGGACCATGCCCTTGCAGCCAATGGGAAGCAGCCTCGCGGTAGCCTGATGCGGATTTGAAAATTGCGGTAGGCGTGCACCGCCACCACGGAGGCGGTCACTGGAGGCATTCAAAAGATGCACTACCGCGGTAGCGCGCGCCTGGCCCCTACGGTGTGTCACCGCCATGGACCATGCCCTTGCAGCCAATGGGAAGCAGCCTCGCGGTAGCCTGATGCGAGTTTGAAAATCGCGGTAGGCGTGCACCGCCACCGCGGAGGCGGACATTGGATGTATTTGAATGAGGCAGACCTGGTACACCAATTGCAGCACCCTGGGACCACTGACACAGCCCCAGGGGCCTATATATGTGTGGGAGGGTGCCCCACATTCCCACAGCTACCAGGGACTGCTGACTGACAACCCTCACCTGCTGCTGCTGCCTCAAGGGACTGCTGGCTGCCACCCTGCACCTGCTGCTGCTGCCTCAAGGGACTGCTGGCTGCCACCCTGCACCTGCTGCTGCTGCCTCAAGGGACTGCTGCCTGCCACCCTCCACCTGCTGCTGCTGCCTCAAGGGACTGCTGGCTGCCACCCTGCACCTGCTGCTGCTGCCTCAAGGGACTGCTGCCTGCCACCCTCAACGTGCTGCTGCTGCCACATGTCCATTGTGATGTCGAGGACTCAGAAGATTCGTGCCAGTCCCTTCACCAGCGAGGAGCTTGAGGTCCTGGTAGACGGGGTGCTTGCACAGTACCCAAGGCTTTATGGCGGCCCTAATGTCGTGGTAAGTCTCCAAGACTGTGAGTGAGAGTGCAGGGTGGGCACACGTGAGGTGGAGGTGCTTCGGTATGTGTCAGTGGTTGTGGGGCTCTGACATGCACTGCCTAGCATGTTTACTACAGCGGGAAGGGCTTGGTGGGCTCTTTCACACGTTACCCTGCATGCCTATCCTGAGTAGAGGGACATGTTTTGTAGTGTCAGCCATACAGTGCAGCTGCATTTTGGTGATGCAGGAGTCTGGCCAGTTATCGTTTGTGTGAATGGCTGTGTTGCTCCCAATTTACACACTCAGTGTCAGTCCACCTGCCCTGCACAGTCCCCGCCGAATGCCACATGTCCACATCACTGCATGTACAGTGTGTTCCATGTGTGTTTGGTTCACGCATCTTCATCTAAGTCCCATCTCTGCCATGTAGATTGCACAGGAGCAGCCGTGGGAGAAGGGTGTGTGTATGACAGTTGTTATCACTCTATGTGAGTTCCAGGACACAGTGAGGCTTTCACAGGGCTAGGACACTTAGGTCTGCGCAGTGTTGGACACAGTGAGTCCAACAACAAGACACATGTTTTGCTATCTTCTCTATGTGTAGTTGTAAGTAACTGCAGACAGTAGCTGCGGGCAGACTACACGTCGCTTGCTGTGTTGGTATCCTGCATGTGAATGGGATGTGGAGGTACTGTGTCCACCATCGAACATGCATGCCTGTACGTCTGATTGACCAATGACATTGTACCATGTTCACAGCAATTGTTGGCTCTGTTACAGTTGTAGCTGGAGTTTTGGATGAGTCACTGTCGTGCTACTGCATTTTCGTTGTGTTGTCATTGTGCACTGTGTCACTGGAACCTCACCCCTCTTGTCTCCCATGCCTGCAGCTGAAGGTCCACCAACGTAAAGCCGTGTGGAGGGCCATTGCCTCCAGAGTGTGAGATCTGGGTGTGTCAAACCGAAGGCGCACCCACTGTCATAAAAGGTGGGACGACATCTGCCGGCTGAGCAAGAACGTGGCCGAGATGACGCTGGGGCTGCTCCCTCGGACTGGCAGGTTGGCTAGGCGCAGCATAACACCACTAATGGTCTGCATCCTGGCTGTCACACAACCTGAGCTGGACAGACAACTGAAGGAGCATCAGCAGCAAGCTAGGGGTGAGTATGTGTTGCACGCTGCCTTTGGCTGGGAGTGGGTGCATGTGTCTACAGAGTGCACATTGTCAGCTGTGTGACGTTGGTTGTGTGGTGCAATGTTTTGTGAGTGGCTCTGTGCTGGGTGTATGTGCCATGCATTTGCCCAAACTGTGCTTCATGAAGTCAGTTTTAGCACTGTGCATCTCTCTTACATTTGGAGTTGTGGCCTTCAGGTACCTTCTGCTGTGGGGTAGTGTGTGAATTCAGATGGATGGAAATGCCAGTGTGCCAACTGTGAATGCGTTTCAATGAATGCGTGCAATTCCAGACCTCAGATGTCTGCCAGTCAGACATCTGAGGCCAATGTGCAACAGTATATGTGCCCATGAACTCGATATGGTGGATGGCATGTGTGCAGGGTCATTGTGGGCTGGTATGTTGTGGTCTGTGTGGTCCCCTACTGCTCCATCTATGTAGGTGATGTGCACCATGTTGTGGTGTTCATCCTTGCCAACATCGGGACAGTGTGTGTGCACAGGCCATTTTGTGGCTGTGTCTGATGTGAGCCAACAGCAGGATGGTGTGCTGTGTGAGTCACCTGGGGCACTTATGGCAGGATGTGTGTTGGACATGCACCGTTGACTTGATATTTTGGGTGGCAAGATATATGTGTGCACAGGGTGGCATGCAATGTGCTGCACACCTCTTCTAGGATGCAGATGTATTGGCACGTGTTAGTTCTGTTGATGCCACTCATCTCACAGTACTTCTCTCTCCTATGCAGCAGCTCCCGTATCTGCAGAGGGAGAGGGGACAGACACCAGTGGTGAGGCATCCAGTGCAACAGCCGCACCGGAGCAGACTGACACAGATGTGACCAGCGCCGAGGAAGGGGACAGGAGTCTGCTAGAGGATTCACAGCCGGAGACACAAAGCTCTACGTCATCTGACGCCAGCGGTGACGCATCCATGTTGGGGGGTACAGGGAACGGGGACTCGGCCTCCTCTTCCGCCACACAGCGTCCAGTGCCCAGCCTCCCTTCAACCTCCACTGGTGCTGCCCGTGTCCGCACGAGTAGGAAGGGAAGAGTCACCTTCACCCCAGGCACAGCTGCCCCAGCCCATGTCAGCCCTGCTGCCCTCAGTGCAGAAGCAGTCGAGCTATTGCGCCAGCTGTGTGTGGGGCAGACAGCACTTCTCAATGCCTTCCAAGAGCACGACAAAAAGTTGGGGCAGGTTATAGCTTTCATGGAGGGCATACATTCCGACGTAGGTGGGCTACACCGGACTGTGCAGTCCTTGTCATCAACTGTGACAGCAGCCCTGCAACAGGCACATAGTCAGAGAGCGGCTCCCAGCACTCGGTCCGGCCCTGTGTCACTGTGCACCTCTGACGACAGTGACAATGCTCAACGGACCCCAAAGTCCGGATACAGAACCCGCAGCACACAGGAACAGCAGCAGCCCAAGCGTACTAGGGCGCAGACACCATCCCCACATAAAAGTAAGGCCACCCCAGAGCGCAGAGAGAAAAGCCCATCAGGCGACAGCAAGGGCCACAAAGCAAAGAAACAAGCATCAGGGTCACAGGCCTCACCTTCCTCCCCCGCCAAAGACTCCCCTGTCCCAAAGACGTCTCGCAGAGGCAATATGACAGTTTCCACACCCACTGAGAAGGTGTTGCCTGCAAACATTACACAGGATGAGGGCCCCATGGATAAACCATCCTTGACCTCCACTCCCATCCCAAGCCCTGTGAAGCCAGCACGGGAGGACACTGTAGGGGGCAAACCTGGTGGACAGAGGGAGGCAGGGCGGCGGCAAACACCAGGCAAGCGCACAGCGGGATCCAGCATGTCCCCAGAGGGTCACCATCCACACCAGAATCAGCTTTGGTAGTGGGGTCACCTGTTGTGTCTGCCCCAGTTCACCTCAATCCCCAGACAGGGAAGCCTTTCAGGATCCCCAAGAAGTGGAGAGGCACCCCTCCACAATCTCCGGCACACACTGTCTCACCAGGGCATGAGTCCACCTCCCGGGCCACCACCCCACCTGGTCCAAGCAGCCCCCAGCTCCCACAAGCACAGTTGGCTCTTCCACAGTTGTTACTCCCACTGCCCAGGGCAGCCCTCCAACTGACCCCAACACACAGTCAGCTCCAAGTCCGACAGACAGCCCCATCTGAGTGGTGGTCACCCTCACACACCTGTCTGTCCACAGCGGTGCGTGTGATGCCCATTGTCAGCCCCATTACTCTGTTGCTGGGCATGGCATGGTAGAGTTGCATACATTCCCTGTGTAGCTTCTGATGTCACTACTCTGCACAATGTCTTTGCCTTTTTGTTCACTGCTTTTTGCCCCCTGCCTGTGCAGCTTCTGATGTCCCCACTCTGCACATTGTACTGGCCACTGGCCTTGTTGTTCACTGCTATTTGCCCCCTGCCTGTGCAGCTTTTGGTGTCCCTACTCTGCACATTGTACTGGCCACTGGCCTTGTTGTTCACTGCTATTTGCTCCCTGGCTGTGCAGCTTCTCATGGACTTCATCTGCACATTGGACTGGCCACTGGCCTTGTTGTTCACTGCTATTTGCCCCCTGCCTGTGCAGCTTCTGGTGTCCCTACTCTGCACATTGTACTGGCCACAGGCCTTGTTGTTCACTGCTATTTGCTCCCTGGCTGTGCAGCTTCTCATGGACTTCATCTGCACATTGTACTGGCCACTGGCCTTGTTGTTCACTGCTATTTGCTCCCTGGCTGTGCAGCTTCTCATGGACTTCATCTGCACATTGGACCGGCCACTGGCCTTGTTGTTCACTGCTGTTTGCTCCCTGGCTGTGCAGCTTCTCATGGACTTCATCTGCACATTGGACCGGCCACTGGCCTTGTTGTTCACTGCTGTTTGCTCCCTGGCAGTGCAGCTTCTCATGGACTTCATCTGCACATTGGACCGGCCACTGGCCTTGTTGTTCACTGCTATTTGCCCCCTGCCTGTGCAGCTTCTGGTGTCCCTACTCTGCACATTGTACTGGCCACTGGCCTTGTTGTTCACTGCTGTTTGCTCCCTGGCTGTGCAGCTTCTCATGGACTTCATGTGCACATTGGACTGGCCACTGGCCTTATTGCTCACTGCTGGTTGCTCCCTGCCTGTGCAGCTTCTCATGTAAATACTGTGCATATTGAAATGCCCACTGGCCTTGCTGTTGCCCAAATTAGTTGTCTCACTATGTAAATTGTGAATAAACACAGCTGGTCCTGCTGTGAGTTGTGTCAGTGTCCTTCCTGAATAAAGTTGTTTCTGTGTGTGCATGGTTGACTGTGTCACATGCTCAGTATGCCACTTCAACATTGCCAATAGGTTGTCTCACATTTCATTTTTTTTGCACGGGTGGGAGGCACTTCATTTCTACCTGACTGATACTTATGGGTGCAGTGCAGGTGGTTGGCAATGAATTCTTGTTGTCATCATCCTTCTTTGCTCATGTTATCGA
Source organism: Calotriton arnoldi (assembly GCA_963921515.1). Lineage (NCBI taxonomy): Eukaryota > Metazoa > Chordata > Amphibia > Caudata > Salamandridae > Calotriton > Calotriton arnoldi. The sequence continues at coordinate 909,990 of CAWUFW010006557.1, forward strand.
TGGTGGACACATGTCAGGTTTGTGGGCAATGGCAGCACAGGGTGGGAGTTTGGGCACAGGCTTACAGGCAGGCAGGCCAGGGTCATGGGGTCTGTGTGAGCTTCCTTTCTGTGTGCCAATCAGTGTCGGTGTATGGACATCTTGTGGTGATGAGTTATCCAGGTCCCATGGCTTACTTCCAATGTGTGCACTTGGGTGGTGGAGAAGTGTATGGTGTGAAGGGGTGACTTTGTTGTGACTGTGGATGTGTGTGCACCTGCATTGTCAACTACTGCCATGTGTCACCCTGGAGTGGTGTGCCTGTATGTGTACTTGTTGAGCCCTGTGGTTGTGTTTTGTGCACATGGCAGTATTGTGTGGTGCTGTTGTGAGAGGAGGTATGTGTGACATATCCTACTTGTGCTTGGCTGTCATGTAGTGTGTCACTGGGCCCTGTGTGTTGTGCAGCAGACATTCTCTTGTCCAGTATTTGGATGCCTATGTGTGGCTGGTCAGTGTTTGAGTTCAGTGCCTTCCTTACATCCCTGTGCCTATACATGGGTGTCCTTGCTGTCTCCAGGAGTTGTTGCATTGAGGTGACCGTGGTTTGTGTTGACTGACTGTGTCAGCCATGTGTGCTGTGATGGGCTGTGTGTGTTCTCACATGTGTCTTGTCTTGCATGAGCATCACACATGCTTGATGGTTGTGTCACTGCCCTTCTATTTGTGGGCACCTCACTTTGGCTTTCCTATATGTTGTCCTCCATTACTGCTGGCATGTGGTGTGTGTTTGTAGCTGTGAGTCAGGGTGGTGTGTGTGTGTGTGTGTGTGACTTGTCAGGTAGTGTGTGCAGTGAAGTGTTTGGTCCTCATCTGTGTGTGTGTACATTTTGTGCCTGGCCTCAGTGTTCTTGGCTTGTGTGTGATGTTGTTGTGGTGTGTGTGTTGGCTGGGGCCTGGGCTTCTGTGCTATGTGTTCCTGTGCAAAGGGTCCTGCTGTGGCTGTATATGCAGTTGTTGGGACGTGGGGCATGGTGTGGCTGTAGTTGTGTGGTTGTTGTGCAGGAGTGGCACTTGGGAGGCACATGTTGTGTCCCTTCAGGGAGGTAGCTGGTGTGTTGTGGGTGGAGTTGTGGCTCTGTGCTATTTGTACGGTGCCCTTGGCATGCGCTGGCCCTGGGCTCGGCGTTGTGTGCATGGTTTCCTGCACACTGACCGCGGCGGTGACGTGACCGGGACATTTGTTCATGATGGCGGAACATGGGTGGGCAGTATGTGGCGAGGTGTGTTTGTCACAGGTGGAACATGTGTGTGTGCAGTGATGGCTGTGTGCCTGTCCCCACAGGGGTGTGTGGTGTTCCCATGCAAAGTTTTTCCACCCTGGAGCTGTGTATTGTGTTACTTGCACTGTTGTGTCTGTACGTACCTGCGGAGGCGTCCGCGGCGGACGATGACTTGCAGGTGGTGTATCATGTACAGCACCGGGATGGCGTGTAGGGCAGGATCCATCGCGGTGTGTCCCGGGAGTCTCTTTTCTGTCTCCGCTGTGGTGTCTCCGCCGTCTCTCGCTGTGCGGTTTCTCCGTCGCGGTGCGCAGCCATGTTTCCGGCATCGTGATATCTTCGGCATACAGGACGTCATTCCGCACGGCAGTGTGTGGTGATTGGCTCACTCCGCCGCGGTGGCGGGCGCACTTTGATGGCGGTCGGCGTCGCACCGCGGCGGGCAGGAAATGGGCAATGTGTGGCCATCCTAATATGGCGGGCGTGAAGACCGCTGGCGGCGTGCGGTAAATGGGTGTTAACGCCACTGCCGGCACCGCGGTCGTGTCTCCGCCCGCCATCCTAATAGGCCCCTATATTATTTACAACGATATTTTGGATTCGATATTTTTGTACTTACCTGTTTGTAGATAGGAATTCGATATTCTGGCATTCTATATTTTTTCCACGATATTTTGGCAGGTCGATATTTTGCTCCTTGATATTCTGTCAGTGATCCGCCTCCTTGATGTCACGTACCTTGTCAGGGTCCGGAGTCACTCCGTTGGCTGAAAAGGTGCATCCGAAGAAGTTCCGTCGCTGCTTAAGAAATTCACACTTACTTTGAGGAAGAGTTAGTCCGGCGTCTCATATCCGCTGAAGTATGTTATGCTGCCTGGTGTGTTACGTTATGTGACAACAATTCCTATGCACACGCAACAAAAAGTGTAAGAGGTATATAACACTGTTCTTATAATTTTGACAAAAGAGAGACAAGTTCTTGATCCGTTGTAGTTCGTTTTAATACGGGTTTTCTTATGCAATGCAGCCAACGCGCATTTCGTCAGTGGGTCGTGACCCCTTGACTTCTTCAGGGCTTTCTACACAAATAATTGATGCTCTCAATCTATCCACCGGTGATACTTCCAACCCGGTTGGGCATGTAAAAATCTTAAGTCTTCATATAAAAAGTTAAATTCAGTTCTCCGGTCAAAAGAAATACTTGTCCGAGCCTCTCTGCAATTAATTTGTAGGCTCCTAGTGCAGCGGTCTCAATCTAAATGCCCATATGAACACGATCAGTCGACGGAATAAGCCGTCTATTGCCAGACCGTAGCGAGTACGCCTCACGTCCAATGTGATCCCGGGATCTCTGTTAACCGGATGAAAGCCCTGAAGAAGTCAAGGGGTCACGACCCACTGACGAAACGCGCGTTGGCTGCATTGCATAAGAAAACCCGTATTAAAACGAACTACAACGGATCAAGAACTTGTCTCTCTTTTGTCAAAATTATAAGAACAGTGTTATATACCTCTTACACTTTTTGTTGCGTGTGCATAGGAATTGTTGTCCTGTTTCTGCCTTGGACCTTTTAGTTCAGGTTTTGGGGGTTTAAGGTATATTTCCCCCACCTATAGCACCGCAAATACTCTGTTGTAACTTTATACTGATCACGTTATTTGGTTTAGCGCCGACACAATACGCCTGTGTGAATTAATGTCCCCTTCTCTCTCCACGTTACGTTATGTATTTGGCGTATATTAAGATGTCGTCAAAGACATACACTACTCCAGGTAGGCCTACCTGTATGGTGTTTTAAAACACCTGGGTGTGAGAAGTTGGCCTGGTATATGCTGTCCACTAATTATAGTGGGCACCCTGTACCAGTCCAAACAACCCCTTATTGGAGATAGGTTAAAGACAACCTTTATTGAAAGCTATCCTAGTGGTAGCTATGAGAGAGCAGCCTTCAGGCTAAGTCTTGGAGGAATGTAAAGCAGCTTGTTTTACCAGTCTATAATCTCTTGAGTGACCAAATGAAAGAGGACCACACCAGGTATATATTCAAAATATATGTATTTAGTCTTAAACACACCCCTCTGGTCTCTTTATGAGGCTAGAGTTCGAAGTACATAAGTTACAAGTCGAATATCTACAGTAATAGCACAAATACACGTTTGAGCCCTAGGGGCGTACCAAACCATATACCAATAAAGTGGTATAAGAACCACGACTGAACTAGACACAAGGCCTAGAGCCTGTAGAAGTGCTTGGCCCTCAAGGAACCACCCAAGGTAGTGACACAGGGGACCCACGGGGGACGCGTGCAGTGTGAGAACACAGCCGCGAGCTGCCGTTGACTTCTATGGGGAATGTCGCGTTTACAATTTTAAAGAAAAGAGACACTTAGAGGAGGACTTGGAGCAAACCCTTTTAGGACTAGGTGGTTCTAGAGTCTATACCCACGGGAGCACCGGAGTACTTGAGTTACTTCACCCAGGGGAGCCGGGGGCATAGGTGTCTTTCGGGGTCGGGTTTCGTCGTCGTTTTCAATGGCGATCTGCTACAAAGTGCTGCTGGCGACCAAGTCGAAAGTGTTCGGGTGGATCCAAAGGTGGATCGAAGATCTGAAGAACCTGAAAGCAGAGGGGACAGAGTCTGGGTCACTAGCCAGTGACCAGGAAAGCGATGAGCAGATGCCCACCGATGTCGGGTGCTTCAGGTAGGTTGACGGTCGTCTTGACTCTTCAGCCACGAGGTCCAGGAGTCGTCGACGACAACCAGGAGCTGGATTCGAGCTGTCCCACGACGTCTGTCGATTGCTGCGGTGTCGGCGACCGGATTGGACCCAACAAGCCTTGGCAACGGCAAGTCTCGAAGAAACAAAGAAAGGACGATGTTGCAGACCAGCAAGGTCTGGGGGACTCACCCAGCGAGGGTAAGTCAGGGCACGTCTGGAGCAACCAGGGAAGCCCAAGCAGAAGAAGAGTTGCCTTCGGGAGGGCCCACTAGCCAATGGAATAGCGACCGCGAAGGAGCCTCGAGTGGACGCACTTGGAGCTGGCTGGCAGGACACTCGTGGAGTGGAGGCCAGTGATCTTCGGTGCAGTCGGTGCTGGAGGCGGGGGCTACTCGGAGCCCAAAGCACAACTTCGAGGGAGCCCAGGAAGATGATGCACTTGCAAATGTGCTCGGTGTCCAGGGGTCACGGTTCCACGTTACCCACGACAGCTACGGGCCTCAGCTTCGCTGGGGACTCAGGGCAGCCTCGGGGAAGTCTGGAAATCCACCTCTGGTGATGCAAAGACTTCGGCGTCCGGCGGGAGCTCCGGCGATGCAGACCGGACAATTGCTTCTTTGGTGCCTGCCAAGCAGGTGAGTCACTCCTTGACCCCAAGGGAGATTCTTCAGTCCTCTAATCTTGAGTAGAGCGTCGAAGTTCCAGGATTCAGTTGCAGAGTTTCGTCCAGGGATATCTAAAGTCCTAAGGACTGGGGTCCCATACTTATACTAAGGTAGGGGTTGGACATACTCTGGGGACCCACCTATGGGAGGGTCAGGGAAGAGGGGTGGTTACACCCATTCCCTTTGTCCAGTTTCGCACCAGAGCAGGGGCAGGTAGCCCCTGCAACCGGTTTGAACTGGCATATGCACAGGGACACCAAGTGTGCCCCCAGTGCAGGACTTCAAAGCACCAGAGAGTGCTCCCGCCCAGCCCCAATACACACTATCCTGTCTGGGGAGGTGGTTACACCTCCCTGTGACAGGAAACCTATTGTCCAGGCCTCCCCTGCCGGAGTTTCAGTCAGCAGCAGGAGGCCAGACTCGTGTCTGTGGCAGTGGCATCCATTTTGTGATGCCAGGGCTCTGGAAAGAAGTTACCGGGTAGCCCGGTGTGTACATGTCTCTCGCTCTAGAAGGGTGGAATGCTACCCCCGCCGCCAGGATTGGCGGGGGGGTAGTATTCCAAGATGTTTGACACCAAACACGACATGTTTTGGTGCAGCCAGTCCAAAGTTAGCATTGTACCGCGAGGATATAATGCGCTTAAGAGTATATGGTCAGGCTGTACCACAAACAGCATCAGAGGAGGGACTCCGAGCGCTGCAGAGGGGCTCTGCTCATGCAGGGGCACCCTCTCACATAAAAACCAAGCACTCTGCCTTTAGGATTGTAAAGGCCTGCCATAGGAGTGACTTATAGGTTTATATGTGTGTGCAATGGTAGTGATATAGGTAGCCTATATCACAGTAAGGGGTGCATGCACCACCTTACCCAGGCTGCAGTAGCAGACCTGTGGTGTCATTTTGGATGGCCTTCCAGGGGTGGCACAATACATGCTGCAGCCCCTGGTAGGCCTCTGAGGTACCTATGCCCTGGGTATATAGTATACCATATACTAGGGACATATAAGGGCACTCCAGATTCCAATCAGAGATGTGCCTAAGGCACATGGAAACCATTTTAGAGAGGAAGCAGCTAGGCTGGGGTTCTGATTAGCAGGGCCCCAGCCAGACTAAAGTCGAAAAACAGTGAAGCATCAGCAAAAAGTGGGGGTACCCATGAGAAGCAGATCCTACTCTCCTACACAACCGCCCCCAAACGCAGGGACATTAAACTAACCTTGACCAGTTGAGTCTTCATGTTCTAAGTGGAAATACCTAGAGAGTCCATCTGCATTGGCATGGTTACTCCCAGGTCTATGTTCCACTGTAAAGTCCATCCCCTGTAGGGAAATGGACCACCTAAGCAGTTTGGGGTTTTCACCCTTCATTTGTTTTAGCCATAGGAGGGGCTTGTGGTCTGTTTGAACAAGGAAGTGAGTACCAAACAAGTATGGCCTCAACTTCTTCAGAGCCCAAACCACAGCAAAGGCCTCCCTCTCTATGGCTGACCAACGTTTCTCTCTAGGGGTCAGCCTTCTGCTAATAAAAGCTACTGGCTGATCCTGACCTTCATCATTCAATTGTGACAGTACAGCCCCTACCCCCAATTCAGATGCATCTGTTTGGACAATGAACTTCTTGGAGTAATCAGGACTCTGGAGAATGGGAGCAGTGCACATGGCCTGCTTCAGGTCATCAAATGCCTTTTGACAGCTAGCTGTCCACTGAACTTTCTTGGGCATTTTCTTGGAAGTTAAGTCATTCAGGGGTGTCACTATTGATCCATACCCCTTGACAAATCTCCTATAGTACCCAGTCAGGCCTAAGAAGGCTCTCACCTGAGTCTGGGTGGTTGGAGCAACCCAGTCCATGATGGTCTGGATTTTGCTCTGCAGTGGTTGAACCTGGCCTCCACCCACAAGGTGGCCCAGGTACACAACCTGACTCTGCCCTATCTGGCACTTGGTGGCCTTGATAGTGAGGCCTGCCTTTTGCAGGGCCTCCAAAACATTTCTGAGGTGGACCAGGTGATCCTCCCAGGTGGAGCTAAAGACAGCAATATCATCTAGATATGCTGCACTATAGGCCTCCAGACCTGTAAGGACTGTATTCACCAACCTCTGAAAAGTGGCAGGTGCATTCTTCAGACCAAAGGGCATTACCACAAATTGATAATGTCCACTAGGGGTTGAGAATGCTGTTTTTGGCTTTGCATCATCAGCTAGTCTGATCTGCCAGTAGCCAGCTGTCAGGTCAAATGTGCTTAGATACTTGGCTGAGGCCAAAGTGTCTATTAGCTCATCTGCCCTAGGTATTGTGATGGGCATCAGTCCTAGTGACTGCACTGAGACCCCTGTAGTTCACACAAAACCTCATCTCTCTTTTCCCACCACTGGTGTGAGGTTTTGGCACAAGGACCACTGGACTAGCCCAAGGGCTATCTGAGGGTTCAATAACTCCCAAATCCAACATTTTCTGGACTTCTGTCCTGATACAGTCCCTGACATGGTCAGGTTGCCTATAAATCTTATTTTTAATAGGCAGACTGTCCCCAGTGTCCACTTCATGAGTGCACCAGGTGGTCTGACTTGGTGTCAGAGAGAACATATGTCTGTACTGATTGAGCACTTGTCTGCAATCAGTTTGCTGCTGAGCAGTGAGGCTGCCTGCCAAGGCGTCACCATCCACTGACCCATCATCAGGGTTCTGTGAGAGCAGGTCAGGGAGTGGGTCACTCTCTTTCTCCTGTCCCTCATCAGTAGCCATGAGCAAGCCCATGTCTGCCCTGTCCACATATGGTTTCAATCTGTTGACATGGAGAACCCTGTGGGGACTCCTGGGTGTTCCTAGATCTACTAAATAGGTAACCTTACCCTTCTGTTCAACAATGGTATGGGGTCCACTCCACTTGTCTTGGAGAGCTGCTGGGGCCACTGGCTCCAGCACCCACACCTTCTGTCCTGGCTGATAAACAGTCAGTACAGCCTTTTGGTCATGCCAGGCTTTTTGCAGTTCCTGGCTAGCCTCAAGGTTTTTAGTTGCCTTTTTCATGTATTCAGCCATCCTGGAGCGGAGACCAAGTACATAGTCCACTATGTCTTGCTTTGGGGGCTTGAGAGGTAACTCCCATCCTTCCTTCACCAAGCACAATGGACCCCTGACAGGGTGACCAAACAAAAGTTCAAAAGGGCTGTAGCCAACCCCCTTTTGAGGCACCTCCCTGTATGCAAACAAAAGGCAGGGCAAGAGTATGTCCCATCTTCGCCTAAGCTTTTCTGGGAGCCCTTTAATCATGCCCTTTAAGGTTTTGTTGAATCTCTCAACTAAACCATTGCATTGTGGGTGATAGGGTGTGGTGAACTTGTAAGTCACTCCACACTCCTTCCACATTGCCTTTAAGTATCCAGACATAAAGTTTGCACCTCTGTCTGATACAACCTCATTAGGGAAGCCCACTCTTGAGAAAATTCCCAGGAGGGCTCTTGCCACCACAGGTGCTGTAGTGGTCCTAAGGGGTATAGCCTCTGGGTACCTAGTGGCATGGTCCACCACCACTAGGATAAACCTGTGCCCAGATGCTGCTTGGGGACCCATGGGACCAACAATATCAATCCCCACTCTTTCAAAGGGAACCCCCACCACAGGTAGTGGTATCAGGGGGGCCTTTGTGGTGCCACCTGCCTTCCCACTGGCTTGGCAGGTTACACAGGAGCGACAAAACTCCTTGGTGTCTTCAGACATGTGGGGCCAGTGAAAGTGAGGGACAATTCTGTCCCAAGTCTTGTTCTGGCCCAGGTAACCTGCTAGGGGAATATCATGAGCTAGGGTCAATAGGAAGCCCCTGAACTTCAGAGGTATAACCAACCTCCTGGTGGCACCAGACTTGGGGTCTCTACACTCAGAGTACAAGAGTCCATCATCCCAATATACTTTATGGGGACCACTAGCATTCCCAGCAGCCTCAGCAGCAGCTTGCTGTCTGAGGGGTTCAAGAGAGGGGCAGCTCTGCTGCTCCTGGCTCAGATCTGCCCTGGAAGGGCCCCCTGTCCCCAAGAACTCAACCTGGTCAGGTTCAAGCTCCTCTGGGACAGTTCCTTCCTCAGGACTGAGATCATTTCCCTCAAGAGACTGATCTTCCTTCTGAGCCAAGGGGGAAGGCACTGCCTTAACCCTACTACTCCTCCTCTTGGGTGGCACTTGGTCCATTTTTCAGGATCCAAGGCCTGTTCAGTGTTAGACATTTTGCTCTGTGACCTGGTCACAGCAAACACATCTGCAGGGATCCCCAGCATTTCTGCATGGGTCCTGAGCTCCACTTCTGCCCAAGCTGAAGTTTCAAGATCATTGCCAAGCAAGCATTCTACTGGTATGTTTGCACTCACCACAACCTTCTTAAGGCCAGTTACCCCTCCTCAGGAGAAGTTAACAACTGCCAGAGTATGGTCTTGTCTGACATTGCTAGCATTTGTCACTTGGTACATCTCACCAAGTATAATCTGCCCAGGATCCACAAGGTCTTGTGTCACCATGGTAACACTTGCCCCTGGGTCCCTGAATGCCAAAGCCTATTTTCCATTGATTAATGGCTGTTGCCTGTACTTGCCCAAATTACTGGGACTCATAGAGGAATTCACATCTATTCCTCCATCACAGACTAGGACAGCCTGAGTGAGTTCTCTGACTAGGCCAGAGCTCATCTCATTACCCAGGGTCAACCCTACTAAACCCTTGGCCTGTGTACTCCCACCACCATTGGTAACTGTACTAGGGGGAACAGGTGCCTTAGGGGCATTGGTGGGGACTGGAATAGAGTCTTTGGACTTGGTGCACTCACTGGTCCAGTGTGTCTTTTGCTTACAGACTTTGCACCATGGTTTCTTTTGGCCTTTTCCCTTGTTAGACTGTGAATCCCCACCTGAAGAAGATTTTTGGGGGCCTTGTGAAGACTTCTGGTCTTTACCCTTCTCCCCACCCTTATCAGAGTTTTTAGAATCTTGCTTCTTAGGGTCACCACCTTGGTTCTGTACCTTCTGCCTCACCCTGGTTCTGACCCATTTGTCTGCCTTCTTTCCCAATTCTTGGGGAGAGGTCAGATCAGAGTCCACCAGGTACTGATGCAACAGCTGATTTTGACAGTTATTAAGAATCTGCTCCCTCATGATAAGATTGTACAATCCTGTGAAGTCACATACCTTACTGCCCATCAACCAACCTTCCAGAGCCTTAGCAGAACAATCAACAAAGTCCACCCAGTCTTGAGTCTGTGCTTTTGGGTATCTCTGAACTTTAACCTGTATTGTTCAGTGGTTAGGCCAAACCCATCAATTAATGCACTCTTCAAGACTTTGTAATTGTCAGCATCCTCTTCTCTAACAGAGAGGAGCTTATCTCTACCTTTGTCTGCAAAGGAGAGCCACAAGATTGCTGCCCACTGCTCCTGAGGGACCCTCTGTACTTTACAGGCCCTCTCTAGAGCAGTTATCCATTTGTGGAAGTCATCCCCACTCTGGTAGGGAGGGACAATCTTGCTCAGGTTTCTATGGTCATAAGACCTTTCCCTATCTCTGGGGAAATTGCTGCCACCATGGGACTCTAGTCCCATCTTTTTCTCTCTCTATAGAGATCTAGGGACTCCCTGTCTATAGCCAACTGTTGTTTTCTGAGCTCAAGCTGGGCTTGCTCATACTGAATCAGTCTCTTTCTCCTCTCATGAGAGGATTCCCGCCTATGAGAGGAGACAGAGGACCCTACTGAGGTGTCAGAGTGGTTAGACTCCTGAGAAGGAGATCTAGACCTTCTGGGCACACTCACAACTTTTCCTGGGGGACAAAGGGAGGTCATTCTGGGCCTCCTCCTCATCCTCAGGAGTAGCTGCACTTTCCAGGTCAGGATCATTGTCATCCCCTGGCCAGTTTCAGAGGTCAGGTCCTGGGCATTTTCATCCCTGGCCCCTCCCTCATCTTCTGCCCCACCCTCTCTGCCTACCCTTTCAGATCTTATGGGTCTTCTAAGATCATCTAGCAGAAGCATCTCCAGGATTCGTTGGGTGTTGGCACTTTTGCCTGTCTTCAACTTCCTAACTTTGCACAACTCTCTTAATTCCAAGAATGAGAGGTTGTCATATCTGGATGGCAGGAGCTCACTGGTTCCTGGCAGTGAAGACATTACTAGTGTGGTGTATGCACTACCTACTCTAGTGTGGCCTACTAAACTCTCTTGAGTTGTAGAAAGGGTGTGCTATCCCTTAACACACAACTCTAAGTTCAGTAGAACTTACTGTATCCTAAGCTTGAATTATATGTACCAAAGGTACCCTTAGTGGTTTTCAGTTGATCAATTCAATTGAGATTATCTGGTAAAACAATAGCGAGCTGGAATCCCACACGCTGCACACCAATGTGAGAAGTTGGCCTGGTATATGCTGTCCACTAATTATAGTGGGCACCCTGTACCAGTCCAAACAACCCCTTATTGGAGATAGGTTAAAGACAACCTTTATTGAAAGCTATCCTAGTAGTAGCTATGGAGAGCAGCCTTCAGGCTAAGTCTTGGAGGAATGTAAAGCAGCTTGTTTTACCAGTCTATAATCTCTTGAGTGACCAAATGAAAGAGGACCACACCAGGTATATATTCAAAATATATGTATTTAGTCTTAAACACACCCCTCTGGTCTCTTTATGAGGCTAGAGTTCGAAGTACATAAGTTACAAGTCGAATATCTACAGTAATAGCACAAATACACGTTTGAGCCCTAGGGGTGTACCAAACCATATACCAATAAAGTGGTATAAGAACCACGACTGAACTAGACACAAGGCCTAGAGCCTGTAGAAGTGCTTGGCCCTCAAGGAACCACCCAAGTTAGTGACACCGGGGACCCACGGGGGACGCGTGCAGTGTGAGAACACAGCCGCGAGCCGCCGTTGACTTCTATGGGGAATGTCGCGGTTACAATTTTAAAGAAAAGGGACACTTAGAGGAGGACTTGGAGCAAACCCTTTTAGGACTAGGTGGTTCTAGAGTCTATACCCACGAGAGCACCGGAGTACTCGAGTTACCTCACCCAGGGGAGCCGGGTGCATAGGTGTCTTTCGGGGTCGGGTTTCGTCGTCGTTTTCAATGGCGATCTGCTGCAAAGTGCTGCTGGCGACCAAGTCGAAAGTGTTCGGGTGGATCCAAAGGTGGATCGAAGATCTGAAGAACCTGAAAGCAGAGGGGACAGAGTCTGGGTCACTAGCCAGTGACCAGGAAGGCGATGAGCAGATGCCCACCGATGTCCGGTGCTTCAGGTAGGTTGACGGTCATCTTGACTCTTCAGCCACGAGGTCCAGGAGGCGTCGACGACAACCAGGAGCTGGATTCGAGCTGTCCCACGACGTCTGTCGATTGCTGCGGTGTCGGCGACCGGATTGGACCCAAGAAGCCTTGGCAACGGCAAGTCTCGAAGAAACAAAGAAAGGACGATGTTGCAGACCAGCAAGGTCTGGGGGACTCACCCAGCGAGGGTAAGTCAGGGCACGTCTGGAGCAAGCAGGAAAGCCCAAGCAGAAGAAGAGTTGCCTTCGGGAGGGCCCACTAGCCAACGGACTAGCGACCGCGAAGGAGCCTCGAGTGGACGCACTTGGAGCTGGCTGGCAGGACACTCGTGGAGTGGAGGCCAGTGATCTTCGGTGCAGTCGGTGCTGGAGGCGGGGGCTACTTGGAGCCCAAAGCACAACTTTGAGGGAGCCCAGGAAGATGATGCACTTGCAAATGTGCTCGGTGTCCAGGGGTCACGGTTCCACGTTACCCACGACAGCTACGGGCCTCAGCTTCGCTGGGGACTCAGGGCAGCCTCGGGGAAGTCTGGAAAGCCACCTCTGGTGATGCAAAGACTTCGGCGTCCGGCGGGAGCTTCGGCGATGCAGACCGGACAATTGCTTCTTTGGTGCCTGCCAAGCAGGGGTGTCACTCCTTGACCCCAAGGGAGATTCTTCAGTCCTCTAATCTTGAGTAGAGCGTCGAAGTTCCAGGATTTAGTTGCAGAGTTTCGTCCAGGGATATCTAAAGTCCTAAGGACTGGGGTCCCATACTTATACTAAGGTAGGGGATTGGACATACTCTGGGGACCCACTTATGGGAGGGTCAGGGAAGAGGGGTGGTTACACCCATTCCCTTTGTCCAGTTTCGCGCCAGAGCAAGGGCAGGTAGCCCCTGCAACCGGTTTGAACTGGCATATGCACAGGGACACCAAGTGTGCCCCCAGTGCAGGACTTCAAAGCACCAGGGAGTGCTCCCGCCCAGCCCCAATAAACACTATCCTGTCTGGGGAGGTGGTTACACCTCCCTGTGACAGGAAACCTATTGTCCAGGCCTCCCCTGCCGGAGTTTCAGTCAGCAGCAGGAGGCTAGACTCGTGTCTGTGGCAGCGGCATCCATTTTGTGATGCCAGGGCTCTAGAAAGAAGTTACCGGGTAGCCCGGTGTGTACATGTCTCTCCCTCTAGAAGGGTGGAATGCTACCCCCGCCACCAGGATTGGCGGGGGGTAGTATTCCAAGATGTTTGACACCAAACACGACATGTTTTGGTGCAGCAAGTCCAAAGTTAGCATTGTACCGCAAGGATATAATGCGCTTAAGAGTATATGGTCAGGCTGTACCACAAACAGCATCAGAGGAGGGACTCCGAGCGCTGCAGAGGGGCTCTGCTCATGCAGGGGCACCCTCTCACATAAAAACCAAGCACTCTGCCTTTAGGATTGTAAAGGCCTGCCATAGGAGTGACTTATAGGTTTATATGTGTGTGCAATGGTAGTGATATAGGTAGCCTATATCACAGTAAGGGGTGCATGCACCACCTTACCCAGGCTGCAGTAGCAGACCTGTGGTGTCATTTTGGATGGCCTTCCAGGGGTGGCACAATACATGCTGCAGCCCCTGGTAGGCCTCTGAGGTACCTATGCCCTGGGTATATAGTATACCATATACTAGGGACTTATAAGGGCACTCCAGATTCCAATCAGTGATGTGCCTAAGGCACATGGAAACCATTTTAGAGAGGAAGCAGCTAGGCTGGGGTTCTGATTAGCAGGGCCCCAGCCAGACTAAAGTCGAAAAACAGTGAAGCATCAGCAAAAAGTGGGGGTACCCATGAGAAGCAGATCCTACTCTCCTACACTGGGCAGCGCTTGAAATGTCGAAGTTCAATGTATGATAACGCCGCAGACCTACGTGAGTGGAGAAGGTCGTGATGTAGCGGGACTCTTCAGCTAGTGTGAGCTGATAATAGCTAAACCTTAAATGTATTTTAGAAAACCAAGAGGCGCCACTTAGCTCTCCTATCAGGTCTCAATCGTCAGTGTGAGGTGGCGTTCTCTCTTTATGGCCACATTGGGTAGTCTCATATCTACACCTATGCGTACCTCGCCATGATGTTTCAGCTTCTGAGTCACCACTATGGGTGACACCCATATGGTGGGCCCAGACACTTTTCCAATGATTCCTGCAGCTTCTAGCTTTTCCAATTCATTTTCAACCTGGGACCACAGGTGAAAAGCAATCCACCTGTGTTGCAGGACTACAGGCTGTACTGACTGGTCAATGTGCAGAGTGATTTCTTTCCCCTTCAGACATCCAATGACTTTGAATACTTCCGGGAACTCAGCTAGAAGGTGTGTCACCGTTTCCTGGTGAACTCCAAAGGCAAACACGACTAATAGCATTCCTCTGCCTTTGTCTGTGACGTAGATTAGGGAGTCAATGGGCTTGGATCTGTGCATAATTAGGATCCAAACCTTTCCTCGAATCATAAGGGGCTTGTTCTGCCCATTGGCGAACACTTTGATTGTCGTTTTCTGGAGGGCTGGCATAGGCTTTGCTTCGGCCATCAGTAGGTTAGTGGATGCCCCTGTGTCCACTGTGGCTAATATTGAGTGTGTCCCCACCTGTATTTGACATTGCGGAAGATTGCGCAGTGATTGTGAGGCCGTGCCTATCATGAACACAGAGTGTAGAGTGTGCTCTGCGTCATCTTTGTCATCCATGTCACTGTTGCGATCTTCCGGTTCTACTACGGAGTTGATTTTGGCACTAGTCACTTTCTCTTTGCTCGATCAAGACTTTCACAAAGTGATTGTATTTTCCACACCCTACACACTTCTTGCCTTTGGATGGACATTATTGTGGACGGTGTGTTGGACCGCCACAGCATCCAAATGTCTGCAAAGTCTCCATCATTTTCTTGGGCTTTCCTTGGGACGATGTTGTCGCTATCGCATTAACTGGTTCCGTCTTTACTGCCTTCTGTAAGGCAGCCTCCATTTGAGACGCCTGGGCTTTGGAGAGTTTTTTGGTCCGGCCCATGGTCAGGATGTCGGCTAGGGATTTCCCTGACTCTTGCAGTATGCGTTCACAAAGATTTGCAGATTTGCAGCCGGGAATTATCTTTCCTCGTATTTCTTCGCCATCATCGGCAAACCCGCATGTGCTTGCCAGTACTTTTAAATGGGTGTAGAATGTGTCAATGGATTCTTCTGTATGTTGCCTGACTTGGCAAAAGATGAACCGCTTGTAGTCCTAATTCACCATTGATTTGAAGTAGGCATTAAGGGCTTGTATGAGCGTGACATGTGTTTCAACGTAGCTTCTACAATTGTCTTCGAGATTCTGTGAATAGTCTTACCCCCTAAGTATAATATTAGGGCACGTTTTATTCCTTTTCCACGTCTGTGGCTTTCAAGTACAGTTCTACCCTCTCTACCCAGTATTTCCATTTGGGTGTTTGCGCAGAAGGTGCCCCTTCCACCACGAATGTTAGGCATGGCACGTGTGGGGACAGGCCTTGCATCCCGGTCGGAGTGTGGTAGTCGATTCAGTGACCGCTGATTGCTGGGCGAACCAGGACTACTATCATCTTCCTTCAGATGAGTGTGAGGGACTTGTGTCTCGCTGGTGGTCACTGGAGGTGGCACTCATTTATTTAGATGAGCAAGTGTGAGAAGTGTTCCTGTCTTCCTCATGTGCTCTGACCTGGCTGGGGAGCATGTCTCTTGCATTCACCCCCTTCGCCTGAGGCGGCACTGTGCCATGACCTGTGGCTGATGTGAGCAGTGTTTCACTTTCTATTCTAGCTTGTGCAGGCTTGCCTGGGGAGGCTGGTTTCTCCTTTTACACCCTTCCCTCCATTCAAGTTCATCTTATTTTGTGATGTATATTCAACAAGCAGGTTAGACAAATTTCCTACCAGATGGACATTCGGGTCCTAAAAACATCAACTATTCTGCTCCCCTTGAACGACTCCTAACTTCCTGGGGTACCTCAATCTTACCTTCTTGATAGTCTGAACGCAGTGGCCCGCAAAAATATAATGTTTATGCGTCTCCTAGGTCTGCGCTCCACTGCTTTCAACCGATGGGCTCCAACTAGTGAGGAGGGGGCTTGCAGACTGTGCAATTACAGGTCTGAATCATGGCTGCATCTTCTGTGCTGTTGTCCCGCCCTTGACGCTCTCAGAAGACTTCTCTTAAAACCCTTATATCTAAAAAGGGGCATCTGCACATGTTGGGAGGCATCTGCTCTCTGCTTTACTTCCCCAGACATTCAAGCTTGTCACGTGATTACAACAGTAACTATTAGACTGCCTCCTCAGTAATATGTGTATGAATTAAAATTTGATGGTTTGCTTCGCTTTGCTTCGCTTTGCTTTTAATGTGGTAACAGTGCTACGATGACATTTTATTGCAATGGTTTTAATTAACTGTGCCAATTTAATAAACAAACAAACACTTGTCATGTATATTCACTGGCACTAGTTTATTCCCGCCAGCATGGAACATATGGCCCACTGCAAGGCTATGTGCACGTCATGGCTAGCGGCTGCCATGTGATGATATTCACCGCCCATTCTGCATGTGGGCGGGACCAGGACATGTGCCCCCGAGGACATGTAGCAACATAGAGCAGCAGGCCAGCCGCATGAGTCGCGCTGGAGGCAGCTCGCTGCAGGCAGCGCTTCAGCACTGACCTTGGGGGCTCATCGTGGAGGTATCTACCAATCAGTAATAGAATGATTCTATCAATAGCTCTTAGTTAATAAACGCTGATGAAGGATGCTCCCTAACTTGCTTGAAGTGTATTGGCATAAAGGCCAATCGGAAGATTTGGGGAGTAGTTGGTGCTTCTGCGGGATGCTGTGGTTGGTAAACATCTTTTTTGGACTTGGCTGTCTCTTGCGAGTTAAATGATGCGTTAGTTTTAGGTCTGGCCCTACTCATGCTTTCTCAAAAGTTTATAATAAACATGAATTTGTACATAGTGAGTGAACCCACATTGGCTCTCTTCACGGCAAGTGACAAATCACATGTGCACAGCAGCCCAAAAAGGGGTGCCCTTCAGTGCCTGGGCTTTGTGCCTGGGCTGCTGGGCAACACTTTTATTTGAATTTTTAATATGTTTGCTATTTTTTCCACATTGCTTATGCTTGCAGAAGAAATAAATAACATTAGAACATTGGAATATGGAGCATACATGAGTGAAAGGGAGGGTGGAGAGCTGGAAGAAAGGATGGATGGGTGAAAAGTTGAATGGGTGGATGGATGAGTGACTGGGTGGATGGATGAGTAAGTGAAAGGATGGCTGGATGGGTGAAAGAGTAAATGGTTGGATGGGTGAATGGATGGATGGGTGGACGAGTGGATGGATGAGCGAGTGAAAGGCAGGGTAGATGGACAAAAGGATGGATAGATGAGTGAAAGGGTGGATGGATGAGAGAAAGAATGGATGAGTGAAAGGATGGATGAGTGATAGGGTCAATGGATTGATTTATGAGTGGATGAGTAAATGGATGAGTGGGTGGATGGGTGAAGGGAGGATGGAAGGATGAGTGGCTAAGTGAAAGGGGAATGGAGAGAGAAAGGGAGGATAGATAGATGGATGAGTGAAAGCATGGATGAATGATTGGCAGAATGGATGGGCGAATGGGTGCCTAGATGAGTGAAAAGAATGTAAAGATGTATGAGTGAAAGAATGCATACATGAGTGAAAGGGAGGGTGGAGAGCCGGAAAAAGGATGGATGGATGAGTGAAAAGTTGAATGGGTGGACAGATGAGTGACTGGGTGGATGGATGAATAAGTGAAAGGATGGGTGAAAGGGTAAATGGTTGGGTGGATGAGTGAGTGGATGGATGAGTGAAAGAATGGCTTGGGTGAAAGGGTAAATGGCTGGATGGATGAGTGAATGGATGGATAGATGGGTGGGTGGAAAAGTGGATGGATGAGTGAAAGGATGGATTGGGTGAAAGGGTGGATGGATGATGGATGGATGAGTGAAAGGGTGGATGGAGGGATGGATGAGTGAAATGATGGATGGAAGGATAGATGATGGATAGGTTTGCAAATGGTTGAAAAGGTTTCGATATGGATGGGCACACAGATGGAAGGACAGAATGAATGGTGAAAGACTGAATGATGGATGAAAGAATTAAAAGATGACAGAATGTAAATTTGAAATGGTGGATATCAGGAGTTTGATGGAAGGATGGATGGCTAGATCATTGTACAAGAGAGCTCTTCTGGGGAGTGTTGTGATGACTTACTTTTCTTTCTTGGTGCCATAAGAGCTTTAGTTCAAAGTGGGAGGTGTTTACATTTTCTGGCTACTCCCTTGCCTATGTGTTACTATTCTGTATTTGCTGTGTGCTTATGTGTGGGATCTATACATCATGCATATGACGTTTTGAGTGACACCCAACTGCTACTTGAACGTTACACTAATTGTAAATGTTTGCATGTTTTGTTTTAGGTGTAAGGTTTTAGGGAAAGCCTCATAGTGCCATGAGCTGTGCTTCAGATGTACATTGTGTTTGTAGCAAAAGGCAAGGCGTCAAAAATAAACGATGTAATAGTGTATCGACAGTGCCTTCTTTAAGAAACCTGCAGGGAAAAGCACCTTTGTGACTTCCGTCAGCTAGTGCAACTCTCTGCGAAGCCCCCATAAGCAAAGTCAGATTCCATATTTTAAGTTCCACTTGCTGAAACACCCATAATGTGTTCCCTGTAGTGGGTTCATCACAGCAACCCTCCCTTTAGTTCACCTATGCGTGCCGCTTTACATCTCACAATGGCACTCAGATATGAGATGCTAGTAACAAAGTCTATCCGAGCAGATCTTCCTGACCACTTCTCTCACCAAACATGCCTGCTCAGGACCACGAGTTGTAAACAAAATATCGGACTGGACAACCCAGTGCAGTAACCATATAAATAGATTATTAGCTCATGAAATACAACAAAAAACCTGCACAGTTGCTCAAAGCTGCGCGCATACCGAAAAACCATGAAGTGCACGATTGTCTCAACCTAATATAAACTTATTTTGACTTGTAATTAAGTGGTTGTCTATTTACTTACTTTTATACTATTGCTCAACTTCCTCTGATGTGTCTGTAAAACTTACCTTTTGTCCCGAAGTTTTGTCCTGAATTTTGACCTTATGTCCTGAATTTTTGTCCTGAATTTTGACCCGTTGTCCTGAATTTTTACACTTACCGTCCTGAATTTGCACCCATGCCAGTTGGTCACCCTAGTTAGTGGAGAGGATGAGAACATATGATTGGGCTGCACACAGACACAGTGTGGTGAGTTCTCTGCATTGCTCTCGTGGTCTCCATGACCCCGTCTGCTCTGCCGTCACTTTTATTGCCCACGTACCACGTGGTATGGGAAGACACCAAATAAACAGGAGGCGTGGGTGACAAATAATAACACCCCTCCCCAAATGGGTCAGGGTCATAGAAGCGAGTACTAGTTACGTCACCGGCACAATATTATACACTGTTCTCCCCACCCTTTCTGTCCAATTTCCCTCATCTCACTGTCTCACTTGCACTCTCTTTCCTTTCTCTTTTGTCCACTCTCCTTTCTCAAACTTCTCTCACTGTTTGCATTTCCTCCTTCTCTTCCTTTCTCTCCTCTGCATTCTCCTTTCTTGTGCTTCCATCCATTCTCCTTCTCCTTTCTCACACTGTCCTCTCTGCCAACAGGAAAGGTGCCACCCCCAGGATTAATTCACCTATGCCAGGGAAACTACTGAGGCCCCACGACAATCGGCAGCCGTGGAGCTGTGGGGTCTCAGCTGCTATTACTCAATACAGTCAGTTCAGATGAGCACCAGCCAGCAGTTCGTCTTAACTTGCAGGCTCAGGCAGGCTGCTAAAACTAAATGATATGATTAATGTTGTAAATCAACATCATGTCAGAAGTCATCATGAATGATTAGACCTGTGCGGCCGACGCGACGAGTGGTGGTAGTGTTGCCAGAATGGGTGATTTCCCGCACAAATCGATGACATTTTTAGGTCTTGCCTACGCAGCGCGCATGCGCTGCTTAGGAAAAAGACCTTTTGGAATCGAATCACTTTTCGCCCTAAAAGCGTGCACGCGTTGCATTGCTTTCAATGGCAACGCGTGCACGTTTGGCGATTCCCTTGCGGGAGCGAGCTTTGGCGCCATGTGTTAGCAATTATCGCTCCTGGCGCTGCTCGCTCCCGCAAGGGAAACGCTTTCACTTTTGCCGACACTTTTTTTTTTTACTTTTAGCGCGAGGCGCGTGCGCATTCACAAACCACTTCTAAACGAATCCGTCAACAACCCTCTTCTAATCGCACACCATGAAACTCTACTCACAACACACACAACCAAATAAAAACTGCTCGGAATAAAAAAGCGCCACAATGCCATACTAGTGGCAGAGAGCGCTATGCAAATGCCCATAAGCTAAAAGATCCAAAACGACTACATTACCAATGCCTTTTCATAGTTTGATGTCATTACTCCTGTGCAACTATTCATCACTTTCATCGTCATTTCTGTGAAGGACATTTTGTTAATACTCTCCATCCGTGCCCCACAGTGCGTATCTTACGGCCCTCTCTGTTCTGGAATAAACACAAAGCTGACGTATGCTTACTCTTGGTTCCCCCGGCTCGTTTACACGTCTCTGTTAAACCGCGCCTCCCCCTTCAGACTGCGCACGTTTTAAATCATTGCAATAATCAACATAATATTATTTAGGCCACCAATAAAATGGGAAAGAACGGCAGAGAAGCCAAAGTGGGCGTCGCTGGGATGGCTAATACAACGCGGTGCGATTCTAGGCACTTTCACATCAAAATGATACGTTCGTAGCTGTGGCGCGCAGGCTGATGGAAGCAGTGACACTTGGCAGCCAATGATGAAACAAATGCAGAAAAGACTAATATTATTTGCCAAAGATCACAAGTGCGTGTCAAATGGGAAGTAGGAATTTGAGCGAACTATCCTAGTTTCATAGAGGGTAACGTGTCCACTAGAGGCCAGGATTGCAGGCGATGTAATTACCAGTAAAAATTATTGTTTTTTTGTACATATACCACAATGTTCAGAGCGGCATATGGGCCTCTTCACATTATGCATCGGTGTGATAAATTATTCAACACATTGTCATTTCGGGTCTATGAGAGTGCGCTGTCTACAAAAACAATGGCACCACAAATGTATTTATTATATTGTTTACAGGTGTTTCATGAAGTGCAGACCGAATCTAAGAAGGGCTCGGGGCTTAGCTTAAGCCTGGCACACATTCACAGACAAGGCCAAAAGCTGTTATTATTCTCCTAAATATATGACAAAAGAGTTTTGTTTATTTTTAAACAGCATATTCTTATATAAGCAATATTTGATTCCAGCGCCTCGTAGGCCACTGCAGGCATCTGCGCGCTGTGCAGTAACAAGTGTTTCACACATTCTGCAATGACACTCTCCCGCAGTGCGCCAGACCCATAGCGTGCCCTCACAGCTAGTAACAGGAAGTTGCGTTTAGAGAGCGAAAGGGACTGAGCGCACCTATTCACTCGGCCGATACTAGAGAACTCGGGCGGCAAAGCAATGCGGTCAGTCCCAATCTATACGTCTCTGGTAAATATCTTCTCTGAATAAGAATAGGTCCCAGAGCTCAGATACAGGGGTCCTAGAATTGTAATGACAAAACGCTGGATGGGTGGGGCAGTGTGGGTGGATGGATGGCTGGCTGGATCATGGATAAAACGCTGGATGGGTGGGGCAGTGTGGGTGGAAGGATGGCTGGCTGGATCATGGATAAAAGGATGGATGGGTGGGTGGTGGGATGCTATGCAGGCGAATGAATGACTTGCACAGTGCACCTCTGTTGTAGGGTTTTCTAGCTTGGAGGTGCGGGGGCTCGAGACGTTATGTCCTGGCTCAGTCCAAGACCGATGGTATCTTCACACCTTTTTCGGTGGGCTCCAATTTAACAAATCTGCATAAAATGGCAAACATATGTACGTGCCCACTTCGAATATTTGGGGAAAATATGAAACAGTAAAGGGGCACGTGGCGTTGTCTGCAAATAGTGCATTGTTTGCAGTTCTATACACGCCGTGACTCTGCAGTACACGCCCAGTGCGCACACATACATATTTTACACTCAGGGACACAGGAGGCCCCTCCTCCGACCTGCCAGCTGAGGGAAACTGCGTGTACAGACCCCGTGGGACCCCTACGCTGCACACCCAATGCGCACATAAACACTCATTTTACACCCAGGGTACAGGAGGCCCGTCCTCTGACCTGCCCCTCAGATAAGGTGTACGTGCACAGAGTTCAACGGACCCTGCACTGTATGTACAGACTAGTACATAAACACCCAATTCACGCCCAGTGACGCATGAGGCCCGTCCTCCGACTTTGAAGATGAGGGAAACTGCGTGTACAGACCCCGGTGGCACCCCTACGCTGCACGCCCAATGCGCACATAAACACACATTTCACACTCAGGGCACAGGAGGCCCCTCCTCCGACCTGCCAGTTGAGGGAAACTGCGTGTACAGAGCTCCACGAGACACTACAAACCTGCCCTGTGTGTGGCCCAGCCACCTCGCGCTCACAGGTACAGGAGGCCAGTGCTTAATTTGTAAATTAAAACGTACCAGGGCCCTTGTCAGGAGGCCACTGCAACTTCCTTCACCCATTGCCCCTGCTGCCAATGACAGTACAAACACAACAACTAACCATCACACTCCTACAAGTGTGACAATTGGGTTATTCCGCGCCCCTAAAGCTATAAGAATGGCTTGGGCGGCAGGTATGAGTCGTTTTCAGTGTACACTGAATTAACAAACTACTGTTGCTGTGCTCATCTCTAAAATAGACAGACAGTGCAACCATGTGCCAGACTGTCTTACGCTCCGGTGTGGACGATGAAGTCCCAGTGCCAAGCACCGCAAACAACGGGCTCAAATTAAGCACTGCAGGACGCTACCCTCTGGATACACGGGATCCAGCTTCACTGGAGATAGGTGCGCGCACAGATGTCCACAGTACCGACACCGCCGCACGCACAATGCGTACAACGTAAACACACTCAAGTGTACAAGAGACGGACCCAACGTCGGGATGTCGGCTGAAGGATGCCACGAGAGCACAAAGAGACAGAATGGGGGTCTCACTCAATCCCTGGGGGCGCGAGGGGCATTGGTGACTCTGCTAATCTTCAAGGGTCTGGAGACAGAGAGTCATTTGGGGGGAAGCCGAGCAGACGGAGAGGAAGAAGGCCCGCAAGAGGCTTTAGGCCCGGGCCTCCCCGGACACTCGAAACCAGCGCTCTAAGACCGACGCTCTGCTTCGGGGTGAGTGATGCGCTAATGCTATTGGGCCTCAGATAAGGGAAGGATGTTTTGGTTGGTGGGAGACTCCGGGGGGAGGGGGGGGGCTGATATTTCTTCAAGGGAGGGCACCCGACCCCCACGCTGTCTGCTGGCACCGCTGCTGCTTACATGTCACTTATCCATCCGCATGTGTTCCCTTGTTCGCTGGTTTTCATGTGCCCGCGATCTGTTGAATAAGTCTCTGCGGGGAAACAGCTCGACAGGCTTTGCTCCTGCTGCAGATATGGTAAAGAGGGCACGCTATCCAATTAACAGGTATAGCCGAGCCAGAGCCAAGTTTGGCACCAGCTTTAAGAGCCAGGGCCAGACTGGGAACCCAAAGCAGCCCTGGCAAATTTTGTCATACCAGTCCGCTTACGGTTCACGAATATTTCTTGAACTGGATATAAAAATCCAGCATAGATTTGGAGAACCAAGTCACTGGAGACAGATGTTTCTGGGGTTTGCGTTTTGGGGGACAGATGTTTCTGGGCCTGGGGTTTGCGTTTTGGGGAGACAGATGTTTCTGGGGTTTGCGTTTTGGGGGGTACCACAGCTTTGAAATGTTTTTGAGCCTTGCATTGGTACAGCGTCATTTAATTAATGTTGGGGATTATAAAGCAGCGGTCACATCTGTTGATGGGTTTACAGCCCCCCCCTTTCATCCATGTACTATGTTCTTTCAGTCGGCGGTGGTTTGCTTGTATTACGTCCGCTCTGCTGCTCAGGTAGGATGTCATTCCTTTTGCAGTTTCAAATATGATTTGACGTGGTTGCTGTCTGCAAAGTTGCCGTGACAACCACAAACTTGTCTGTGTTTGTCTAAACAAGCAGTATATTTTTGACCTGGCTGCTTTTAATCAGTGTTTACCAACATGGCTCGTAAATACAACTGTGGCTGGCATTTGGTGTGGTCTGTGAGCTGAAGGGGAGGCAGTGATCAGTGCAGAAGGCTCGGTGCTGTCGGCGGAGTTTCATGTGTGTGTAGGTGTGCAGCCTTTGCGCTGCATCAGACACTCATCACACCTAAGGCTTCAACCTGTGACGCCCACTTGCTGCTCCAAATCACGCGCGTGTGAACCCATCTCACTTATTAACACTATTATTCACAGCCGCCTGTGACTGCCGAATACCTTTGAGCCATATCTGACGTGGGCTGCAAATGGCACGACTAAGGTCATGTGTGTGTTTGACGGGGGGTCACCATTCTAAACTTTTGCCTAGTGTTCTGATGTTCATAGATGTTGTAGCACCCAGGATAATGTGTTGCATGGCTAAAAACTTATAAGGTCCCAAAGGCGAGACCTATTGGCTATGCCAATGCTTGTTCTTATTTGTGTGGGAAAAAGTACCACTGGCGGCCGTGGATCACTGATTGGGCCACTGCGGGCTGGATTATCTTTTGCAAATAAACAACTTAATTTGGCACCCACATATCATAAAGCACGCCACACCAATAACTTGGGGCCATCCCTGCCTCACAGTAAGGGGTCCATAAGCGCTACTAATGACTGTGTGGAAATAGATAATTTGCTGGACCCTACTTGGCTGCATTGAATCACATGTCCTAGTCGGACTAATAGATGTGCACTCCCCACTTTTGTTTTCGCCTGCCCCAGCTTAGTCAGAGTTGTTGACAGAAGAAGCAAGCAGCGCGTAATGGGCTGCAGCAGCGCTGCACACAGATAATTAAGACACTCACTGAATCAGTAGTATGTAGTGTGGCAGCAGAAGCACTTACAAGACGGGTTGTCTAGCACCGGGCCCATAAGTGTGCTAATCATTTCAAATACACTTACTACATCCCAAAGGCAATGGTGGCTGATGGACCTTTCTCCGTCGTAGTGAGGGGTGGAATCTACGATAACCCTCTCCTGACCTACCAAGGAGGACCATTAATTGGTAGCCAACTCACAAGCACAGTCTCAAAGAAAATACACTAAGGTCAAATAAAGGACTTGTAGGAAGCTGGCTCTGTATATACTATACCAGAAGGAGGTATAGTGTGCACAGAGAACAGTGGATCCCCAGAGGCTTTACTGAAGCTCAAGTAGATAATGCAAATAATGCTTTCTTCTGTGGTAGTGTGGGTGAGCAGTTAGGCTTATCAGAGGGTAGTGCTAAGCATTTGTTGTACACACACAGGCAAGAAATGATTACACGCACTCAGTGACTAAATCCGAGACCAATCGTTTGTAAAAATATTACTTTTAGTATATTTATTTTATAGAACCAAAGTTACTTTGTTGCATGTAAATACGTTTTGCCATATCAATGCTTTTCAATGTAAAAAGTGAACACAGTGCATTTTTCAATAATACAATGTTATCCAATGAGATCAAACACAATAAGCAATACACAGGGGCGGCCGGGTGCAGAGTGCCAACACAGCATCGGGGACCCAATGCAAACAAATGGAGAATATCGAAGTTGGAAAAAGACTGCAGGCTCAGGCCAGGAGACCGATCAAAGGAAATCTACAGCTGCACAAGTAAGTTGGGATGTGCTGGGGTGTCAGGACACCATCAGTTGATCTTCCCGGGGGCACCAGAAGCAGGGGTGTCCTTCAGCATCGTAAATCAACTTACCGGTGCTGGTCGCAGTTGGGAAGGTTGTTGTGCAGAGGCTGCAAGCGCCAATGATGAGTCTGGCAGGGGTCAACCCACGGTGGAGTCTTGCTCTAAATCGCTAGGGAACCTTTGCTGGACCGGTGCGCCATTGGAACTGGGGCAGTGGGCGTCGGATGTAGAGGTAGTCGGTTTTGCGGTTCTGCAAGCAGAGTACTTTGTTTTTAAAGTTGTTTTTCTTCTGGACAGGTCCGCTGTCCACAGGTGATTAGGAGTCTTTTTAGAAGGCAGGCAGTCCTCCCAGGGTTCCGGAGGTTGCTGAACTGCAGGATGAGTCGCTCTTCTTTAGCAGGGTCTTTGAGGGCTGCAGACAGGCCGGTAGGGCTGGGGCCAAGTCAGTTGACGTCTTCAGTCTTCGCTGCTGCATGGCTCTTATTTGAGCTCTTCTTCGTAGGTCATCGGTAATCTGAGGATTAAGGTTCAGGGGTGCCCCTAAATACTAGCTTTAGGGGTGTTACAGGGGTCAGAAGGTAGTAGCAAATGGGCTACTTACCTTTAGGGTGCCTACACCCTTTGAATGTCCACTCCCTCTGGGAAGGGGGAATATCCCTAACCCTATTGGCTTGAGTCCTCTAAAACAATATGGAGGATTCTGAAAGGAGGGGGTCACTTCGGCTCAGGGAACCTTAGGGGTGGTCCTGGCTGACAGGGGGACACACCTTTCTTGCTTACAAATTTTCCTGCTGACCTTGCTGCCAAAAATGCGGCTCGGTCAGGGGGGCGGCCATCTCCACTAGCCGGAAAGGCCCTGGTCAGCATAACAAAGGATGGGAATCCTTTGAGGCTCATCGCTTTTTTATATGTGGTTCCTGCTTGGGGGTAGGTATGAAGCACCTCCACCCAGAGCAAGCTTTGTTTCAGACCCATAAAAGCAAAAAGGCTCCCACCTTAGGGGGTCAGAAACATGTCTAGAAGTAGCAGGCTGGTGGGGACCACTCAGACACACACTAGTGAGTTGGTAGGATTTCAGGGGGCACCTCTGAGGTGTCCTCAGGGTGCATATCTTAATAAATCCAACACAGGCATCAGGGTGGATTTATTAAACTGAGATGTTTGGTACCAAACATCTTGGAATTCAGTGAAGCCATCATGGAGCTGTGGAACTCGTAGTGACAAACTCCCAGCCCATCTACTCAGTATGGCTTTGCTGTGCACTTATAATGTCTAAGGATGGACCTAGATACTATAGGGGCCTATCTGCTCATGCTGTTATGCCCTCACATGAGGTTTAGTGCACCCTGTCTTAAGACTGTAAGGCCTGCTGCAGGGGTGACTTACCTATGCCTCTTGCAGTGCTGGTAGGCCTGGCACACAAGGATGTGTGACAGGTCAACTCTTCACTTTTATCTGCACCAAAACACGCAGGCTGCTGTGACAGTATGCCTGTGTTTGGTAGGGGGTATCTTAGGGTGGCATAATAAATGCTGCAGCCCTTAGAGCCCCTATCTGGTCACAAGGCCCTTGGTACCACTGATGCCTTTTACAAAGGACTTATATGTGAGCCAGAGGTGACCCCATTGTGGAAACAAAGGTACAGTTTTGGGAAGAACACAGGCACTGGGAACCTGGTTAGCAGGAACCCAGTGCACACTGAGTCAAAGATGTGTCAGAGTCAGGCAAAAATTGGACGGTGGGGTGCTGCAGCAGAAAACCACTTTCCTACAGGATTCACAGCAAATTATTTAAATAAATGAGTTATTTTATTACAGATCCAAAATTCATACAAGTGGGTAACATTTTTAGCAATTCTGTCATGCAGATTAATACTGTAAAAATCTAAACATCTGGTCAATAAAATCAAAGAATACAAAGGATGGTTTCTAAGTCAACAAGATGGTTCCCTCCAGGAATCTCTCAAAGGGGCACTGGGTTCAAGTTAAAGTCCGCTAGGAAAGAGTCCATAAGTATAGACAAAAAGGTAATGGATCATTTAATCTGAAAGTTCAGGTCTAGAATCTCACCAGACAGCTCCAAATAGTCTAGCAGTTGAGTCCAAAAGGAAAGGGCAATGACAAGATAGTTCTAGTTCGTCAGGCAGAATTGAGTGAAGGAAGTGAGGGAACAATGGCAACGACCACAGTTCTCAAAGCATCGCCAAAGAATCCTCAGGAAATCGCTGAAGAGGGTTTTCAAAAGAGAAGCCTCCAGGGAAAAGAATGACGGGCAAAACGAGTGGCTCCCTCTCCTCCTAAGTCCAATAGTCTTTATAGTGCAGATTTGTCATCACGACGATGTCATCACTCCACGGTGGAGCAATCCCATGTGGCCTCCTTCCGTTCAGCAGGTACAAATTGATACTCCAGAAAGTTTTCCCACCAGTATCATGAGAAAGAACAGGACATTGCATCCTCACAAGTTCCTTGATAGAAACTTTAACATTGTGGCACTATACAGGGAAACGGTCAAAAGCTTACGTTCTGATGAAAACCACACAATGGAGAATTAAGGAAAAATGTCCAAATGTCCTTTAAGGAATGTGTCATGATCAGAACAAATAGGCAACATTTGAAAACTTGTCAAAGTTCATTTGCATCAGGCCATGGAAAAAAACACAGTCTAAACCCTAAACACTTCTGACCGTTGGCAGGGCTCACGACCTCACTGCACCCTAGCAGCGGAACGGGCCCCCAAAACTCAATCATCATGGGGAAAGACAGAGGGGCGAAACCATCCTCGACACAAACCCGCATGGACCAATATACTACAAATCGGGCCGGGTCTGTCAAAACTGTCCACGAGAAGGCCCCCCTTCCAGAAGGAGATCTCACTGCAATTCTCCAAGCTATATGCTCCTCGCAGGACTCCATCGAAAACAAAATAGGCGAGGTGCGAGTCAACATGTCCCTCATAAGATAGGACCTTCACCATGCCACAGCCAGCATATCAGAAGCCGCATCCCGCCTCTCTACATTAGAAGATGACGTGCACCAACTGAAGGAACAGGTCGCGCAACTCCGATCCCACAAGAAGGAGCTGCACAGACGAGCCGAAGATGAGAAAAACCGTTAGAGGCGCAATAAACTTAGCCTAGTGGGCTTTCCCGAAGGGGCAGAACCTGGACAAGCGGCGAACTTTGTTGAGACCTGGATCAAATCCTGGATGCCTGAGGATGGATTATCAACGTGGTTTGCTGTGGAGCGGGCCCACTGGGCTCTAGCACCCAAACCACCACTGGGTGCCCCCCAACGGCCGATCATCGCCAGGATTCTTAACTTTAAAGACAGGGATGCAATGCTACAGGCAGCCCGGTCCCAGGCATCCTTGTCCTATCAAGGCCACAAGATCATGGTCTTCCCAGACTACACCAGGGAAGTACAGGCCCAGCGGAGGTCCTATACAGAAGTCAAGCAGAAGCTGCATGCCCTCAATCTCCAATACAGACTGCTGTTCCCGGCTCGCCTCAGGGTAATCTTTCAGAATAAAAGCCACTTCTTTGATACGCCTGAGGCGGCTTGGACCTGGCTGACCGAGGAACGCCCACTTCGACCCCATGTGGCGGCCTCTCCTCCCCCCCGGTCTGGGTCCGTGGTGCCTGAGAGCTCTAGGTCCCAGAGGCGGCGCACCCGCTCCCGTAGGGGTCGAGGCACCCGTAGAGAAGTGTTCAACTCGCCCAAGGCTGTCACCCACGACTCTGGCGCGCCATCCGGGCCCTCCAACGCAGCAACCCTGTGACGCGGCCGGTCCACCGAGTGGACACTGGTCGATGGGCGCCCCCATACGTCCCCGGACGTGGGGTCCGTGGACACCGACCTTTCACAAAGCCGGACAGTCTAACCGTAAGCAGACCTCAGAGCAAATTCCTTAGTTTAGATAAGATCTCACCCAAGTAATGCCGGACTGGATTGTTACGCAGAGCTGGTGCAACCAGTAAGACTCTATCACGGAGACGAACATATTCTGACGCATGGAGGGG
Organism: Calotriton arnoldi; assembly: GCA_963921515.1. NCBI lineage: Eukaryota > Metazoa > Chordata > Amphibia > Caudata > Salamandridae > Calotriton > Calotriton arnoldi. The sequence continues at coordinate 939,836 of CAWUFW010006557.1, forward strand.
GTCCATCAAGGAGCTCCCACACTAAGCTCTGTAGTTTAGTTCTTGTTGTAACTGCTGTTATTAGGGCGACAGATGCTTCCTTTACAGAAGTATAGGGTGGGTGGGGGGGGGGCTTGGGACCGGTGTCCCTAGTTCTGTTTTAATCTTGTTAGCCAACTGCAGCACCCAGCTTGCCATTGTAAATATACGCACACGCAGCGTTCAAGGCAAAAGACTAGGCCTTTGCATACCTCTAGCCATTGATCACTCCGGCCCATCAGGTCAGATACACCATTGGCCCCTCATGATCCCACACACAAGCTATGACAGCATCCTCATATAGGGGGGAGCCCCTACAAATCCTCTCCTGGAATGTCAACGGGCTCCTCGACAAAGTGAATCGTACGGCGGTCTTAAGGTATGCCCAGAGGTTTGCCCCTGATGTCCTCCTGCTCCAAGAGACGCATCTCATGGGTAATCACTGCCCCTTTCTTTGGAGACATGGATTCAATAGAGTATGGCACTCCGGATTCGAGCGAGGCTCTCGAGGGGTGGCGATCCTTCTTCGACTCGCCCTTCCCTTTGTCCCTACCAATGGATCCAGAGACCCGCATGCTGGAGGGGACTTTGGGAGGAGTGGCCGTCAACCTAGCATCACTTACGTACCTTTGGAAACCCTGACATCCACCCTGAGCATCATTGGCGACACCATATCCTCCCTGCCCCTCGGTCTAACAGTAATTGGGGGCGATTTTAACACAGACATGCAACCAGCCATAGGCACACCTTCCCCACACAGGACACTGCATGCTAAGAGAATACCAGAATGGGCAGCTAAGCTAGGCATATGTGACGTCTGGAGGACACGGAACCCCAGAACACTCCAATACACCCACACCTGCGCGGCACATCACACCCACATGCGTATCGATTTGGTATTCATGCCTGCCCCGGACTACCGCGAAGTAACGGATATCAGTATCCTCTCCCGTGGCATATCAGACCACTCTCCCCTTCTCCTCCGGGTGAGGGGCCCTCCGGAGCCCTGTGCCCCATTTGGAGGCTGAACGACTGGATTCTTCAGGATGACAAATTCCGGAAGACAATCGGGAAAGAATTCAAACAATACTTCCTCACCAGCCAAAACACAGTTCTCTCCCTGGGCACGCTTTGGGAGGCCAACAAGGCCAAAATTCGGGATTTCGCCAAGGGACGCCTTAAGGCCCAGTGGTTGGCACAGGTGTGCCGGCTCACCCTCCTAGAAGCCCAGGCGATCTGCTTGGAACAGACCTTATCCGAGTCGGCGGGAGAAAGGGATAGCCGACAGCCCGAGCTGTTGAGAGACGAAATAAAACATTTATCGCTTGAATCAGCAAAATTACTGTGGAGGTCCTCGGTAGCCCGCGTATGCGGCTGGAGGTACAAAAACTGTAAGATACTCCACAGGTTGGCATCACAACCCCATGCGAATCGTAAAGTCCCAGAGATTCAGGACCAGCAAGGCGGTGCCCACCGTACGCCTCTATTGCCCAAGCCTTTGCCGACTACTATTCTCGGCTCTACGCTGCTGACCGGTCCGAAACGACAGCCCCCGTACTGACTTGGCTAGGTGTGGCCCAACTCCCCCGACTAGCAGAAGTAGAAACGGCCCAATTAGATCTGCCCATCATGCAGGAAGAAATAGGAAAGGTCATCTCCCTGGTCGCTTCCGGGAAGACACCCAGCCCAGACGGGTTCCCACTGGAATACTACGCGTCATACCAAGACATACTGATACCCCACCTCCACGATCTATATACTGAAGTGGTGGAGAAAGGCGCCTTCCCGCTTGAAACAGATACGGCAACAGTGTTCATCATCCCTAAATCTCAGACGCCTTCGGCCTCCTGTTCGGACTACTGCCCGATCACCTTAATAAACACAAACTTTACACGACGATCCTGGCCAAGCGCCTCAGACCAGTCCTCAGCAGGCTCGTTCATCCAGACCAGTGCAGCTTTATACCGCTCCGCAGCACAAGGCACTGTCTTCGGCACCTCCACTTGGCTCTGGCCCACCGTCACCTTCTCACCCCCTATTTAGCTCTTTTATTGATCGATTTCGAAAAAGCCTTTGACACGGTCGACTGGCAGTATCTGGAGGAGGTGCTAGACGCGGCGGGCATAGGACAACATTTCCGTCGCCTAGTGCGGGTTCTATACTCCAACCCTAAGGCAAGATTGCTCATTAACGAAGCCCTTTCGGAGGTCTTCCCTATCCGGAGAGGGACGAGGCAGGGATGTCCAGTGTCACCCCTCCTCTTTGCCCTCGCGATAGAGCCGTTAGCCAGTCTCATCCGTGCAGACACACAGATCCAGGGATGGAGCTGGAGGGGCGCTCATGAGAACCGGATCGCTCTCTACGATGTCCTGCTCTTCCTCCCTGACCCAGCACGCTCGGGCCCCAGGTGCCTCCAAATTCTTCGAACCTTCGAACAGCCCTGAATCCTGCTAAATCAACATTGGTGCCGCTCCACATGTCAAGGGAATTCACAGACTGGCAGTCAACCATTCCTATAAGACACCTGTCCTTCAAGTATCTGGATCGCGTCACTCCCAGACCTAGCATGGTCGCTCAACATTAGCCCATTCGTTAAGAAAACCAAGGCAGACCTCCGTTGATGGCAAACTCTTCCACTTAACCCCATGGGGAAAATTGCCTTATTTAAAATGATGGTTCCGGGTGGAACTCGAGAGCCTAGGATTCTCCCTGATCCAGGCAATGTTCTATGGGGCCCGATACCTCGTGCACTTCCCGCGGTGACTCGAGCAGTTTTACGCGCCTGGCGTTCTGCATTGCATTACACACACTGGAAAACAAAGCTCATATTGCAGACTCCCTGTGACACGGCACCTGGCTTCGGGAGGTGTGGGCACTAGAAAGGTTTCGGAAATTTGTTCCTAATTGGTATAGCACAGCTAGGGGACGTGTGGAGGGGTGACCATTTACGCTTCTTTCAAGACCTACAGGCTGTATACTCACTGCATCCTTCACAATTCTACAAATACTTACAACTCTGACACGCTCTTACCTCCCACATTCCTGCAGGCACCACATTCCCAGAATTCAGTCTCCTAGAGGCCCAAATCTCATGGGCAATCTTGGGAAAGGAGGGGTATCTAAGATTTATCGTTCACTGGTTAACAACTCCCCATCCTCTCTCAACACCCTTAGACACCGATGGGAAACTTGGCAAGGCCCAATGGAAGACGGGGACTGGAGAGATGCTCTGATGGCTCCCAAACTAATCACAATTTCAGCCAGGCTCTGACTGGTCCAGTTGTACTACCTCCACTGTGCATACCTCACCCCAACTCGCCTCCACCGAGCAGGGCTCTTGGCCACTCCAACCTGCCCGCGTTGCAGGTCAGAACCTGCAGATTTCTTTCACATGGTATGGGATTGCACCCACCTCACCCCATACCCGGAGACACTGGTGTCCGAGATGAGCAACCTATTGGGATGGGAGGTTCCACTTAATCCCCTAATTCTGCTCCTGTATGTCATGGATGGCATAGATTGGTCCCGGATGGATAAGATCTTTCTGGGAGCAGCTATTATGGTGGCCAAACTAGATATTGCGGCCGCATGGAAACACCCCGCCCCCTCCACCAGCATAGTAAGATGGCTCAAAGGGGTGGACTGGTGTGCTGCACAAGAAAAACCCGTCTATGAGGCCAGAGGTTGTCCCGCCAAGCATGGTCGAGTATGGAGTAGATAGCTGGGACTACTAATTTTAGGGGAGAGAACTGGTGTGCGAGATGAACTTGTTTTGATCATGCTATGTCATAATCTGCATAAAATCATGTTTGATTGCTGTTGTCAATATATTATGTCCTGAAAAGAGAAATGATCAGTGCTGCGGTTTTTCCATGTCCTGAAAATAAATAAAATTGATTATCAAAAAATACTAGAACCAATAGCATGCCTAGTCAAGGGCCCACCCAGACATAAGCGGATTTACAGTGGACTCCGATTCAAGTCATGACAAACGGATCTCACTATATGCCGATGACATCCTCCTATATGTCACCAACCCCACTGTGACACTCCCAATCATACTACACATATTCGAGGAATATGAAAGACAAGCGGGATGCAGAATTAACTGGAATAAATCCAATCTTTATCCAACTAGGGGACCTATCGACACATGAGAATTCCTTTGCCAACTGCAAGTAAAACATGAGTGATTTCAATATTTAGGTATCTACATAACTACCAATAATACGTTGAGCCTCACCCGTACTATCCGGAGGATCTTAACTGACTTCCATGAGGAGGTAGAACGATGGAGACGGCTACCTCTGACTTTACTAGGAAGAGCAGCCATGTTTAAAATTATCACAATCCCGAAAATACTGTGCGTTCTCCAAAATACCTATAACAAGATACCTGAAGATGTTTTTAGAACAATAGGCGACGAAGTGCGAACATTACTATGATTGCACTTCAAACTATCCAACGCAACCAATGCAATGGTGGGATTGCCCTCTTAGACATAGGATCATACTATCGCACGGCACATTTGATAGATAGCCATCAATGAGTGGGGACACCTCCCAGGGCATCTCCCAACATACGCACTTGAGGAGCCAATTTGAATCCTGCACTTACCTTCACTACATATATGGGGGCAAGGGACTCCAGCAACTCCTACCTGCGACCCAGAGGTCGATAGAGGCCTGGAAAGGAGCCAAGAGACAAATGAAATGGGATAAGAAAATTTCAAGGGAGACCCCAATTTGGGAGGGCACGCGCCTACCAGAACTAGGGAAACTGAGGAGGTTTGGGCCCTGGGATGCAATCGGAATATCCAGGCTGGGAGACCTTCTTGAGGGCGTGTTACTGACCTCCTTCAGCTCCGTACAACGGGAATACCAGTTAAATGATAACCAGAGATATCAACACCTGCAACTACAGCATGCCTGGAGGGATGAGAGGGTTGACACGTCCAACATACCCGAATACGCACCACTTGAGGGAAGACTTCTTATGGGAGAAATACCTGAAAAAGCCAACTCATGGACATACAAAACAGTAATGAATAATATCCCAGATAATCTAAAGGGTCTTATGGCGCAATGGGAAAACACCCTGGGAGAACTAGAAGACGTAGATTGGGAGGCAGCTTCAATCTATTCAAGGGAGGAAGTTATTAAATTGCGACTACGGTTGATACAATTTAACATTTTACACAGGACATACTTTGACAGGCACCGCCTCCATAGAATTTGGCGGGCGGCATTCCCCGAATTTTCTGAGGTGTGGCAGGGAAGTAGGGACGTACATACACACCCTGTGGGAAGGCCCCCAGATACAAAAATACTGTGCCAAGATATTTGAGGAACTTAGTGAGGTCATTGAGACACAGCTCCCTAGAGATGCCAAATACGCTCTATTGGGTATACCCTCAGACATAGATGTGATGTGCCCAGACATACCCTCATTTTCTGTAACTTAGGACTAGTAGTAGCCAAAAGGGATATAGCGAAATACTGGGGTGCCCCCAACATTCCAACGATGGCTAAATGGAGGACGGGGATAGACCTCTATGTGGGGGCGGGAAAACTGACTTGTAAAGCAAGAGGGTGCCCAAAGAAATTCTTCAAGTTTTGGGGCCCCTGGCTATGATATTATGGATTGGAAATGTGTGACGAGTCAGGCAACTCCCATCCGTCATTAGTAAACTGATTAAGGAAATAGGGGAGCACCTACATGCAGGGGGTTGCAATGTTGATATATACAACATAGAATCATTAGAAGTGAGTCATGTGAATATTAACCTGGAACTGTATGGTTTATAAATTGTCATTTTGTGTTGGTGAATATACGATGTCTTACAGTCGCTCTGTACACTATGTAGTTTCAAAAAAGTGTTAATAAAAATATATAAAATAAAAAAAAGAATGTCAAAGATGAATTGTCCACAACTCAGGAAGGAGTTATATTAAGAGGATCAAGGATCTTGATTCCTGAGAGTCTATGACAAAAGGTGATAGAATTAGCTCACGAAGGACATCATGGTTTTGTTGCTACAGAGACAGCTCTCCAAGACGGAGTTTAGTTTTCATACCTAGATGAAAGATTTGAAAAGGAACTTAAAGCATGTCACATATGTAACTGTCTGTCAACCAAAGTCACTGAACATACTCTGAACATGTCAGAACTCCCTAAACATGCGTGGTAGAGAATTGCCATCAATTTCTTTGGACCCCTTGACAATGGACATCATTTAGTGGTGATCGTAGATGAATATTCACATTTTCCTTTGGTCGAAGCTCTCATCCACGACACATGAGCCAGTAATCAAAAAACTTGATGGCATATTTGCAACCTGGGGCTTACCAGCCATTGTGAAGTCTGACAATGGTTCACCCTTTAACAGCAAAGAATTTAAATAATTTCCTGAGGATCTAAACATAAAGCATCACAAGATCACACCCTTATGGTCACAGGCCAATGCACTTGTTGAGCGGTTTATGAGTACACTAAAGAAAGCAGTACAGTGTGCAACTCTTGAGAAGCTCAGTCTAAAAACAGTACTGAACTGTACTCTAAGAGCTTATTGTTCAACACCCCACTAAACCACTTGTGAAAGTCCTGCGACTTTGATGTTCGGTACAGCAATGACAACCAAGATACCCCAATGGACCACCAAAAGAAATAGTAATGATAACCTGATTCTAACAAGAGTCTTGGTTCAAAAACAGAAAGATAAAGAGTATGCAGACAAGAGATGTCATGTGAAAGATCTCTCAATCTGAAAAAGAGATTTGGTGATCACTCAACAGTTATGGAAAAGAAATCTGATGCTCCTTACGACGCTGAACCTTTTCTAGTAGTATCTACCAAAGGACGCATGGTGACTGCCCAACGACCTGGCTAAGTCCCTTACCAGAGACTCTTTTCACTTCAGCCCCGTGTTTCATCGGTCTTTCAGATGGTGAAAGCAAGACTGATTCTGAAAACTCAATGACTGTTGCTGATTCTTTACCATCAGTGGCAATCTTCGACACTGAAGATGATTGTTTACAGCTTCCAGTAATCAGATCGGGTTGACAGATCAAAGCACCAAGAAGACTGATTGAAGAGATATAGTTGCACAAGTTTTTCTATATAGTTACATATTTGTGTCTGCCTCATGATTTTCTAAAAATTTGCAATTTTTCATTTAACAGAGGGAGAGATGTTGTGTCGTTCATGGTTTAGAACGGAACCTTTCTGGCTCCCAAAGGACTCTGTATCAGTGTGTAATGTAACCATTAGAATAGAATGTATTAATGTTTGTTTTAGAATGTTGGTGTTTACAGGTACACACCGAGGAATAAAGATGTGTGATTTACAACTACGTGTGTGGCCTAGTTATTCACCGGGTACCAGGCTGGGGAAGATGCTACACAAGGCAGCTAGTGACTTAAGGCTGGCCCCCTTCCCTATTATTGTATGCTGTGTTAGGTGGAAGCAAACGGTGATTGACACTTGAACAAAACCAATGGATGAGGATGGCTGCCTAAAAGCCCTTGCATGTATATATACTAGTATGTATTTTTACAATAATTTTTGGGGAAAACATGAGGCAGCAAGACAGCTAAAGCTGTCTCTAGGCCACTCCTAAAAAGGACTGGTGTGTTGAAATGTTATGGCTATGAAAACAACATGACTTGTAGAAAGGGGATAGTCACATGACCTAAGCACGTGCTCTCAGTGTGTAAAAGACAGCATTTGACACATTTCCTGTCTGTCAGCATACCAGGATACTAATGTTGAATATTTCACTCATGGGATTCGCCATGATAAAATCTCAACATGCTCAACTCTTGAGAGTCCTCCCACACCTCCACCTGTCCTCCAAGCTATCTTCTCATCTAAACAAGTTCTCATGGGTGACGTTCACAGTGTCAGACTCCACCTATCCACACTTAATCTCACTTCACCCTCCATGGGATTCGCCATGATAAAATCTCAACATGCTCAACTCTTGAGAGTCCTCCCACACCTCCACCTATCCTCCAAGTTATCTTCTCATCTAAACAAGTTCTCATGGGTGAAGTTCACAGTGTCAGACTCCACCTATCCACCCTTAATCTCACTTCACCCTCCATGGGATTCGCCATGATAAAATCTCAACATGCTCAACTCTTGAGAGTCCTCCCACACCTCCACCTATCCTCCAAGCTATCTTCTCATCTAAACAAGTTCTCATGGGTGGCGTTCACAGTGTCGGACTCTACCTATCCACCCTTAATCTCACTTCACCCTCAATGGAATTCTTCAGGAGATCTGCCCTCGCCATTTGCATTTCACATGCCTGTTCATCACATGCATTCCATGACCTTTTTCCAATATCACTTTACCTACCTCTTTTCTCATCAGCCTGTTCCTGTTGTGGACGGTGCCCCAGGGGGCGATGCCGATGTTGACAATTTCATGCTGGCCGTGTCCACTGCCACTCCTGATGAAGTCCCATAGAACTTCTCCAACAAGCTTGGTCAGACCGGCATGGCAGCCATTAGTGATGATCCAGGCTCCTAAATTACCGGAATGTGCAAAGATTAGTCTGGCATGCTGATCTGAGTCTACAAATGGACTTTTCATATTTAATGTTTGTTTTAAAGGTGTGTTTTAGAACTCAAGGAGTTAACTAGTGGTGGTGAGTGAGGCCAGACAAGGAATCTTGCATTCTGATGGTACAAATAAATAGTGACGTAGAGGTGTCAATAGATTACTACTGCAGGATTTGATTGGTGGCAAAATGTAAGTTTCTCCATTTTTTGTAGAAGATGGCTACCACATGAATATATGTGGTGAGCACCCTGTGGTACCCTTTTTGAATCCTAGGTGGGGCTAACAGTCAATAGGGCTCTTTAGGGGAGAGTGTGGAACTCAGCATCCTTCTGCAAGACCTTTTGAGTGAGCAGTGCTATTTACACCAGAATATACTTATGATCCACTGTAGAATTAGAAACTACCAAAATAAATTAATATCATAGGTGGAGGAGAGCCACAGTTGGAATGAGAGTTTCTCTTCAGCCAACTAGACTGGCAAGGTGACTAACCAGGACTAACCCCTTCATGTGAATTTACCAGTCTGTCAGGTGTTTGGGATGCAAGGCTCAATGTATCGCTTAAAACCAAAATTAATGAAAACAAAAAACAAAACCATTTCTAAATAAAGGCACATTGTTATAATGCACCCATGCTTGGCATGCACCAGCTTTCTTCTTACTTAGGAAGCAAATATGTGTCTGACAACTGTAAAGGGAATGAAGAGCCAGGAGCAGGTAGGGATACTAATACACATTTGTATGGTTTCATCTCAAGGGATGGACTGAACCCAGGGTCTCCAGGCTCTCATTACTGATGTGTGTTGAGATGCCCCTCCTCACCTGTCCTTCGAGCTGCTTTGACGAGCCCCTTGCTGAAGAGGTCCTTTAGCCTAGGATTCATGTTGAAGTGCTTGGCTCCTCCTGTAACGGAGATCACCAGGTTGGGCTTGCTGAGCTGCCAATGGTCGGTCATCATTTCATACAGAACTTTGGGAGAGGTGTTGATGGAGGCGCGCACATACTACGGAGAAAAAGCATCAGAAGAAAAAATGTTAGCGGTCAAAGCGAGTCCACCACACATGCTGACTATATTTCTATGAAACACTAATCAATAATTAGTACCAGCAGGAATTATGCTGCAGAATCACAGTGGTACTATGCTGCAATAACAGTAAAAACATGACCAAACTATCTCAAATGATGCCCCCAAAGTTGTTTCCTGCTTCACCAAACAAGTCAAATATGAAAGGCTTTCACAATATTAGGAGGACAACCTAATTTCCTTGTTCACATTGAAATTTCCAATTCAAATTGCATGTATCTGTAATCACTCTTTTGTTTTCAATTACTTTCCATATTTCGTTTTTCAATTAATTTCCAGATGTTGGTGTCTTTTTCCATAAAGTTCTTTTTATTAAGTATCCAATTCCATCACACTTAAAACAGACCCAGCCAACATGTTTCATCCCTTATAGGGCAATTTGATTTGTCCTCCTTCTCAAAATTCTTTTTTTCCATTCATTTCCAGTTTATGAAAGGCGTAAACCTGAAGCCCACCTGAACAAGCATTAGTAAAAATATTGAATGTCTTGCTACACCACCTTTAAATGGTGATAATACTCCCTACTGTTTAAATGTTATTGGCACAAATACATCGAATCTGTACTCTCCTCAAAGCGGAGGCTGATTGGTAACTTCAGTGGCATAGCAAGGACTAGAAGAACGAGTTACTTACGTTCGGTAAAGATGTATCTGGTAGAGACACAGTCTAGCCGCAGATTCCTTAATTTAGAATATCCCCAGGCGTCAGACTGGATCCGGAAAACATTTTCCCCAACAGTACCTCTGCACGCCAGGGGGCGGCGTCGCCCGGCTCCGTCCTGACGTCGTCCACGGAAGTGACGTCAATGGAGTCATATAAGTCCTCCTCGGCGTGCTGACGTCAGTTTTCTACTGTGAAACTTTTCCGCGTCACAACGCGGAGCCACTACAAAAACTGTGAGAGTATAGGAACAGTGTGCCAAAAAAGGAGCAAAAACCTTTCAAACAACAATGACAAGAAATCATAGAATGATGAGAAACAACACCATGTTGAAAGAGTACTCAACACTTGAAGGGACTGAAGGGAGCGAACAGAGCACCCGCCCCAGGAAAAGTCCCACCAAAGCGAAGAGCCGTGCCTCTCTTAAGAGGCAACAGCAGTGGAAATAAATGGTAGGGCAAACGAAAGGCAGTTTGCAACCATAGGATGGAACTGTAAGAAAGACAGTCTGTAACCATAGGATGTACTGGAAAGGACCACAGGACTGGAACAACATGACTCATGGCAAATGACCAGAAGTGAACAACAACAAAGAATGTTCACCCCCCCCACCCCCCACAATGACTTATGAATTGTAGCATAGTCAAATAGAACCTCAACCCAATCGATTGCAGCATAAACAAGGAGACCCCAAGGAATGAGGAGAAACAGACGAGGGTGGAGGGAGGGTAGAAGAACAGGAGAACCTCCACGCCGGAAGAACCAGGGTGGAGGAGTACTGAAGGGCACATAAGGATAAGTTACTTACCTGTAATCCTAGTTCTCTTCCAGGGGTATACTCATCAAAGTCATAAGCACTGAATAGTCCCGCCCACGTGCGGGGACCCCGGAGCAATAGCCAATAATATGCATATACCTACATATATATCCATATACACATATAAGTAAATATATATATATATATATATAGGTGATATGCATAAAAACAAACATATATGCAGCCTGACCATATATACTAGGCTTAGAAAAAACTGCCTCAATTGCAATGCAAAACCTTTTAAATTTGAACAATAAATAAACATACCCCATGATATAATCATGATTAAAAACAAGTAAACCACTTTAGTTTGCTTTGAAACAACAGAACCTTTATTTTCAAAGGTAAAAGGGGTAAGACCATAGAGGCAGGTCAGCCTAGAGAGGCTGCATATAGAACAATTAGGAAAAACTGGCGCCGTGCCTTTAAGACCTCTTGGAACCCTCAGGCTCCCATCATGCACTACAGGTGACAGTTAGGTCAGTTCTTTTGGACGGCGTAAACAGTGTGATCACAGTATGGGTAACAGTTACATCTCACATGAACATGGTATTCGCCCGGGGAGGAGGGAGGGTTGCTTATGACTTTGATGAGTATACCCCTGGAAGAGAACTAGGATTACAGGTAAGTAATTTATCCTTCTCTTCCAGGGGATACTCATCAATAGTCATAAGCACTGAATAGAGTAGCAAGCCATCCCCATACTCTGCGGACGAATACCATCATATCATGCCAACAAATTCACCTTATATTACCCAAATAAGTTCCTCAAGGATGCCTGGCCAACCCTAGCATCAGCTTGAGTGTCAGAATCAAGACAATAATGGCGTGCAAAATTGTGCACCGAACGCCATGTGGCCGCTTTACATATGTCTTGAATAGGTACATTACTCAGCATAGCTATTGTAGCTGCTTTTCCTCTTGTAGAATGCGCTCTCGGCCTGCCTGGGAGCTGTTTGTGCGCTAGCTGATAAGATAGCATAATGCATGACACAATCCATCTAGCAATGGACCTTTTAGAGGCTGGGGAACCAGTGTTCAATGGCCCGTAATTAACAAATAGTCTGTCCGTGTTGCGTACACTCTTAGACTTATCCAGGTAAAACTTCAACACCCTTTTGAGATCTAGTGAATGTAATGCCTTCTCAGCAGGTGTGACAGGGTTCACAAAGAAAGTGGGAAGAGTGATCGACTGGTTGATGTGGAACTCCGAGACCACTTTCGGAAGGAACTTCGGGTGAGTTCTTAGTACCACTCTGTTTGCATGAAAAACGAGATAAGGCTCCGACGAGCACAAAGCCTGTATCTCGCTCACCCTGCGAGCAGACGTGATCGCCACAAGGAATGCAGTCTTCCAAGAAAGATGTTGCAGGGAGGCCTTGTGTATAGGTTCAAAAGGCGGACCCATTAACTTGGAGAGAACGATATTGAGTTCCCAAGAGGGAGATGGAGCCCTCACTGGAGGATAGACTTTCTTTAAGCCCTCTAAGAAGTCCTTAACCACTGGCATTCTAAAAAGGAAACCTGATTGGGAGACTTCCTATAAGCTGTTATCGCGGCCAAGTGAACCTTAATAGATGAGTACTGTAATCCTGCTCTTGCCAAAGACAGTAAATATGGTAACAGTACCTGTTCCTGACCATGAATAGGATCATGACCCTCTGCAGTACACCACATGTAGAATCGCCTCCATTTGAAAGCATATGTTCTCCTTGTGGAAGGCCGTCGAGCCTCTTTCAAGATCTGCATGCAGTCCTGAGAGAGACCTAAATGCCCATATTGGATGAATTCAGGAGCCATGCTGCTAGCTTCAGTGACGGCAGATTGGGATGGAACACTTTGCCGCCCGCCCTGGTCAGCAGATCTGGATGACAGGGTAGCCTCCTGCGCGGTACTGCCGAAAGACGAAGAAGGTCCGGGTACCACCACTGGCGAGGCCAGTCTGGCGCAACCAAGATCATCCTCGTTTTGGATCTGTACAGCTTCCTGATCACTAGAGGAATGAGGGGAACTGGTGGAAAGGCGTAGAGTAATGTCTCTGACCAGTCTATCCATAGAGCATTCCCCTTGGAGCCTTGTTGTGGGAACCTGGAGGCGAAGATGTGGCATTTTGCGTTGTCTGCATCTGCGAACAGGTCTATGTCTGGTTCCCCCAGGTTTGAAAAATGTCCTGTGCTACTTCTTGCTTTAGCACCCAGTCGTGCGCTTCTGCGAAATGCCTGCTTAGGCCATCTGCCTGAACATTTAGAACGCCCGGAAGGTGGACTGCTGAGATCTTCATGCCCCGAGCCAGAAGCCACCTCCAGATCGTCTGTGCTTCCAGTGACAGAGGCCTGGACCTGGTGCCCCCTGCTTGTTCAGGTAAAACATTGTTGTGGTGTTGTCCGTCTGAACAAGGAGGGTATTGGAGCTGATGGACGGAAAGAACGCCTTGAGGGCCAGATGAACCGCCCTGAGCTCCAGCATGTTTATGTGATAGAGCTGTTCTCTTTCCGACCACAGGCCTTGTACCTGCAGGGACCCCATGTGGGCGCCCCATCCTTGAAGGGACGCATCTGTTACAAGAGTCAGCTTTGGAGGTTCCTCGTGAAAAGGGCTGCCCACGAGAAGATGAGACCTCCGCATCCACCAGCCGATGGAGAGTTTGACAGACAGAGGTATCGTTATCGTGTCCTCCCAGCGATTGGAGATCTGGGACCACTGATCTTCCAGAGCCTGTTGAAGAGGTCTCATGTGTAGCCTGGCATTCGGGACTAGAAAGATGCAGGATGCCATAGAATCCAGAAGAGACGAGACTTGTCTGGCCGTTGGGTAAGGGTTCCGCAAAATGGTCTGACACTTGAGGAGGATGGATGACAGTCTCTCCTCCGAAGGATACGCTCTTGCGTTTACTGTGTCCAGAGTTGCCCCCAAGTAATGAATTCTCTGCGTTGGGTTGAGGATGGATTTTTTGAAATTGACATGCAGACCCAATCGATGCAGATGTCGAACGCAGTAAGCGAGGTGTAGTTGCAGAAGTGCTGGAGAAGCACTTTTGAGAAGCCAATCGTCTAGATAGGGGTAGACGAATATTTGTTTCCTCCTCAAGAACGCCGCTACTACTGCCATGCACTTTGAGAAAGTGCGAGGGCTGACTTGAGACCGAACGGCAGGACTGTGAATTGGTAATGGTCGGCCTGAATGCGAAACCTTAGAAACTTCCGATGCTTCCGAGAGATGGGAATGTGGAAATAGGCATCCTGAAGATCTATGGAACACATCCAGTCTTGTGGGTGCAAGTGTGGAATTATCTGATGCAACGCCAGCATTCTGAACCTTTCCTTCAGAATAAATTTGTTCAGTCGCCTGAGGTCTAGAATGGGCCTGAACTCTTTGCTGAGACCTTTCTTTGGGACTAGGAAATAACGAGAGTAAATTCCTTGATGACGTTGCTGCCATGGAACCTTTTCGATGGCCTCCTTTAAAAGTAGGGCAGACACCTCTTCTTGTAGAAGACTTACACGATGGGAGGCGGTCTTCCGGGGAGGAATAGAAGGTGGAGGAGCCTTGAACCGGATGGAGTATCCGTTCCTTACGATGTTTAGAACCCACTTGTCCAGTGTAATTTTGGTCCACTCTTCTAGAAACATACGAATGCTTCCCCCACCGGAGCGGGTAACGGGGTCAGGGGAAGCAAGCACTCACTGTTTCTGCTGTTGCTGCTGCTTGGCAGCTGGTGCAGACTGCCTGGAGGAGCCTCCTCGTCCTCTGCCTGGACGTCGCTGATTGGACTGGGATCTCCCTTGGTGCTGCTGTGTTGACCAATGAGGGGTTTGAACCCTCTGCTGGTAGTTGCGCCGATCATAGGGGCGGTAGCGCCGCCTAAAGTCTTTCCTCTTTTCGAGCCCCACTGCCTTGACCGTGTCCAGTTCTGTCTTCATGCGTAACATCTCATCATCGGCATGAGATCCGAAAAGCGAGGATCCATTGAACGGCAGGTTCAGAATCCGATGCTGGGCCTCCGGCTTCAACCCCGTCAACCTTAGCCAGGAAGAGCGACGGGCACAGATTCCATGAGAATACCCATGTGATGCTAGGTCTGAGGCATCCGCTGCCGCGCTGATGATCTGGTTGGACACCAGACCCCCTTCCTGAAGGACCTCCAGGAAGTCCTGCTTGTCCTCCTTAGGGAGTTTGTCCGTGAAACGTGACAGGGAGTCCCAAAGAGAGCGGTCATAACGACCCAGCAAGGCCGAAGCGCTGGCTACCTTCATGTAGGATGCGGAGGTGTTGCACATCCTCTTGCCTATTGAATCTTTGTCTTTGTCAGGGGGTACCGTCGACGATGCTGCCCCTGTCTGGTTCTTCCGCGCGGCCGAAACAATGACTGAATCCGGAGGCGGATCGGATCTCAGAAACAGAGGGTCTGTGTCAGGAGCTTTATACTTCTTTAGGATTCTTGAGGGAGCAGCACCCACTGAAGCTGGAGTCAAGAACTTTTGCAACGCAGGCTCCAGTAGACCAGGCACCAAGGGAAGTAGAGGTCTGGATGACGCCCTCTGATGCAGCGTTTCAAAGATGACTGAGGTTGTTGGAACATGAACAGGCATCTCAATTTGAAGTTTAGCCGCTCCCCTACACAAAACCTCATTGAAGGTGTAGAGATCGTCAATCGGGGATACCCTACTCGGAGGTGTTGAGGAAAGAGTGGGTGAGTAGTCCGCTTTAGATGGTCTAGATGATGAAGACCATGAAGACGACCTATGGCTCTTACTCCTGTGAGAGCGTTGACTAGGTCTAGAAGCTCTACTTCTGGGAGAGCGGGGAGTATGCCTTCTCACCGATGGAGATCTGCGTGACCGGGCTCGTCGATCATGCCGCTCTGAGGAGTGCACCGACTGAATCAAGGGAGACCTGGATCTGCTACGTGAATGGACCACCCTGGTAACCTTCCGTATCTTCCACTCCCTTATATCTCCCAGCCATCTAGGAGAAATGTTCGTTACAGGGTGTGCAGGCGGAGCTGGAGAACGTTCTGGCGAGATCTGTACGATCTGAAGCCCCGGGGAGGAAGAAGCACTCCTGGAGGCCATTTGAATGTTCTCCGGTGCTGACTCCGACCTCCTCGACGTCGACCTCCTCGACGGCGACCTGGACCTCGATCTGCGGGACCTAGATCTCGACGTCGACCTCCTCGACGCCGAAGTCCTAGATGGCGATCTCGCTCTCGACGTCGACCTCCTCGACGCCGAAGTCCTAGACGGCAATCTCGCTCTCGACGTCGACCTTCTCGCCGTCGACGGCGGCCTTCTCGAGGTCGGCCTTCTCGACGCCGAATGCGGCGTTCTCGACGTCGAACCCCTGGGTGACGCCTGTTTCGACGTCGAATGTCTCGACGGCGACGGCTGCCTTGCCGGCGTCGACACCAAAGCCGCTCTGCTTGACGACGAAGCTTGCAGCACCTTCGACGTCGGTGGTGTCTTTGACGTTGTTAGAGGTGCTCACGCCGGCGGGCTTCGACGTTGATGTGCCAACGTCGATATCTCACCGCCTCTCGCTGTAGGCGAGCCAGATGTGGACCGCCTACGCGTTACCTGATGACTTGGAGTCCTCGACGGCGAAGGACGTTTCAACGTCGACTTCGACGCTGACTCAGAGCACAACGGTACCTTGGACGTTGATCTGTCCCTCGACGGCGACCAATGTCTTCTTTTGTCACCTTTTTCTTTGCGTTCTCTTGAGTGAGAGGAGGGCTTTCTTGCAGACAGTTCTCCTTTAGCACTTGTCGCCTTACTTCCTCTCTCCAGCATAGAGTGCAGCCTAATCTTCTCCCTTTCCTTAAGGGTTCTTCTGGAAAACTTGCTGCAATGGTAACACTGGTCTGGCTTGTGTGATGAAGGGAGACAAGCAATACAGACCGAGTGTGGGTCTGATTTGGACATCTTCTTTCCACAGGCCGGGCACTTAATAAATAAGGCCGGCATTTTGAGAGGGAAAAAAGTGAAAAATTAGGAAAAAAAATAAAATAAAAAACAGCTGAATCTAACAGCTAGTCAGTAAAGACGTCGAGTGAAACAAAAATATTCCACCCAAAACCAGAATTAGTGATAAAAAAAACACTAACTGGGGAGCTCAAACTCCAGGGTCCTCAAAGAAGGAGCCGGAAAAAAGAAATGACCTAACTGTCACCTGTAGTGCATGATGGAAGCCTGAGGGTTCCAAGAGGTCTTAAAGGCACGGCGCCAGTTTTTCCTAACTGTTCTATATGCAGCCTCTCTAGGCTGACCTGCCTCTATGGTCTTACCCCTTTTACCTTTGAAAATAAAGGTTCTGTTGTTTCAAAGCAAACTAAAGTGGTTTACTTGTTTTTAATCATGATTATATCATGGGGTATGTTTATTTATTGTTCAAATTTAAAAGGTTTTGCATTGCAATTGAGGCAGTTTTTTCTGAGCCTAGTATATATGGTCAGGCTGCATATATGTTTGTTTTTATGCATATCACCTATATATATATATTTACTTATATGTGTATATGGATATATATGTAGGTATATGCATATTATTGGCTATTGCTCCGGGGTCCCCGCACGTGGGCGGGACTATTCAGTGCTTATGACTATTGATGAGTATCCCCTGGAAGAGAACCTAGCCACCATAGAACTATAATGGGTGGAGAGCCATCGTGCCAAAAGAGAATGACACACCCTGCCCCAGAGGTAGGTGAACTAGAGCACCCCTCAGGAAGACCAAGGCCACCTGTAAGGAGGCAAGGTGGTAGAACCCCACCAGGAAAAGTCCTCGCAGAACGGGGAGGATGGGCGGGCGTTAAGGAATCTGCGACTAGACTGTGTCTCTACCAGATAAATCGTTACCGAAGGTAAGTAACTCGTTCATCTGATAGAGACATCTAGCCGCAGATTCCTTAACTTAAAATAAATACCAAAGCTATACGCCATTGGAGGAGGGTCTGCGACCGAAACCCACCAAGTTCCCAAAGGAAGAAGTCCGTCAAGAACATTGACTTAAACAAGGTGGGGGCCACAATGCCAGCTTGGCTGACACCAGACCATAAAGCTCAGCATTGCCAGAGTAGCTGACACCAGACCCTGAAGTTCAGGGCGGAGCATGAGCAAGGGAAGCAAGGTACCACAATCCGTCAGAGGACGGCGCAAGTCCACTTTCGGCCAGACAGGGACGAAAGGGAATCACAGAACCAGAAAGGTCAGTGCACAATGGCAGAATGCCAGAAACTTCTACGAAAAGAGGAAAACTTAGTAGAGGACCCCAGGACCCGTAAGAAACAAAGGCCCAGCGAAGGGACTTATGATGACAGATTCGGAACACACAGTGTGAGCGACACAACATCAGGTGCCAACAAATGACATGTCAGGGCAGAAGACATCATGCCGAGACATACAAAGAACGGCTACCAGGAGATACATAGATGTGAATTACAAGAATACACGGAACAGACATTGTGTACCGTGAGAACCACACCACACAATGCATAGCTCAATGAAGCGTAACAGCAACAGCATGTGCGCGTCGACAGAGAAGACGGGCGCAGCACCAGGTAGCCAACCAGTCAATCGTACCCACCGGTTCAACGACCAAGGGCCACCGGAAAACCGGACACACCCCAAAGCTATCTCCCATGAGGGAGAGAGAGAGAGAGAGAGAGTAAGAGAAAGAGAAAACCTGTGACACTCCCCAGGAACCACTGCAGGGAAACTCCGCATGCCGGCCCCCTCGTGTGCGTACACAGCACATAAAAATACATGAAAAAGACAAGAAGTGACATCCAAGGATAAACTGGAAGAGTACCCCTAGAGAATAGAAAGTCACCCAAGAGGGTACCAACAGCACCGACTTCAGTGAAACGTATCAGGACATACAAGTCCAACCACAAAAAGGGGGCGACCCCAACCCTCCGATCGGGAAGGAAGGACCGAACCACCGCGATACAGGCGGGAATATTGACTACCACACCAACAAAGAAGAAGAGGTCAGTAACACTCAGACATAGAGTGTCTGAAAAAGCATATATATATAGACAGGATGATGCCAGAGATTATCCGGAGATAGAATACGTCTGTTGAAAATCGCAGCAGAGGCCAGGAGGAGAAACACCTGAGCCGTGTGCAGCAATGAACCGAAAAAACCTGAGCCCAGGCCGGGGCCCGTCAGAGGGAAGCAAGGGGCACAAGGTAAAACGTAACAGAGATCCGCTCTGGCGAAAACTCTACCGCCCATAGGCAAACCCCAGACAGGGCGTGCCCAAGCCTTTCCCAACACCAGGGAAGAAGGCAACAGGAAGAGAACGCAGCCAAGACAGTGGCTCAAGGAACACTACGGGACCCCCGTGATAGTACACACACACAGTGCGGACCACCTGTGGTGTCCGCCCAGAATACAGAAAGAACTGATCTGGAGCGGAACGGAACAAAGCGCCCACAGGGACGCGTACCCAAGACAGCCAACAGCGCTAGAGGCAGAATGAAGGCGGAAAGATGAGCCAAATGCAAAGCAGGAGGACGTGCAGCCCCCTGGGGCGAGTTGGATACAGCTGACCCCAACAATACACTGGAGCAGACTGCGTCCACAGACACATGAGAGTGCAACGGAACAACCGTAGGCAGCAATGCAGAAGCTCCAGAAGAGGGACACCTCAGTCCGTGGATCTCAACAGAGGAGGCGTTGCACCACACCAGGCTAAGTATGGAACCAAGGGAAATGCCCACAGCATAACCCACAGGAAAAATCCCCAGAGGGACAGACAATAACGAAGAGAACTCCACAGGAGCCTCCAAAACTTCCTGGCAAGGAAGTGTAGCTACACAATAGCGAACGAATACCCCACATAGGGTAAGTCACATCCCTATAAAAAGCAAGGGACACCCCTTGAGACAAGCTCATAGGCAGAGGTCAAAAAGAACCATATAAACAGCTGGCTCAGCTGTACCAAAGGGAGGAAAAACACGGCTGAACCGCCATACAGCCCGTCCGGGAAATAACGTCTTGAACCCAGAGACAGAAATCATAAAAGCAGTGACAACACTGCATATGAAAACACAAGTCCATCATAAAGGACTAAAAACTTAGCAGTCATGGAAATCCAGATAGGAGGCGCTGGACCGCCGAATCTGCATGCTCATCAAACAGATGGGCCCCATCAAAGGGCAGATCCCTGAGTCGCTCCCGAACATTCTCGGGGAATCTGCCATCGCGTAGCCACGCATGGCGATGGAGGGCAACTGACCTGGCCATAGCTCGACCCACGGAGTCAGTGGTGTCCATGGCCGACTGGACTGAAAACTGCGCCATGTCGCAGCCATCCCGAATAAGCCGGACTAGGTCAGCACGAGGGCCCTCCGGCAAAGAGGGAAGGAGTCGCTCGACTGAGTCCCAAAGGGCAAAAGTAGCCCGAGCAAACACGCAGGTCGTGTTTAGGGACCGAAGGCCTGAGCTGGTGGACGCAAAGACATTGCGGCCACACGACTCCAACCACCTAGACTCCCGAGTGAGAGGAAGCAACGGAGGAGGAGAGAAAGGGAGCGCTGCCTGGACTACAAGTCCTTGAGCCCTAGGATGGAGGGACAACAGGCAGGGTCATCTGGAGCCGGGCGGTGGCGATGCTTAATAGCACGATCCGCAGGGTCACCCGATGAGGGTCTGGCCCAAGTCCCCAGAAGGACATCATACAATGACCCGCCAAAAGGCAACAAAGGCTCCACATCCACTGTGCCCTGGTGGAGAAGATCCAACAAAGGATCTGAAGGCAGGGAGACAGAGGGCGGCTGCATCTGCAAGATATCCGGAGCCCTGCGAACCGCCCTCGCAAGGTCTGCGCTAGCCTCCGTGGCCATCCGAGGTGGAGACAGCTAGTCATCCATTGGAGACGGCTGGAGGCTAAACCGTCCCCCCAATGACAGAGGCCCTGCAGAATACTGAGCCTGCCAGTGCCCCATGGGCCCCTGCTCCGTGGAGCATGGAAACCGTGGGGGCGGAGAACCCCCTGGGGACACATCCTCCACCAGCAGAGGAACAGCCGGGGACGGAACCGGCGTCGACGACCCCCGAAGAGGACTCGTCCACTCGGCATCGGGCCGGCATCGACTCGACCTCCACCAAGGCAGGAGCCTTCGAGAAGGAACGAAGTCGACTCGGAATCGAGCTCCGCGCTGCAGCCGCATCCAGCGACGACGCAGGGAGCCCCGCAGGACTGTGCGAAGACACATCAGGAGGGCTAGACGTGGGATGCCCCTCCGGGCCGTGTCCCGACATTGCAGCAACTCCGGAACTGGAGTCAAGGCACTCAGTCGGCGCCGAAGGCGAACCCGCCGGCGAACCCCCGACCTGAGTCTCTACCCCCAAAGTGGGGCCCGAAGGCGCGCCAGGGAGAGGGGGTGACCCAAAGATGGCCTGCAGAGCCCTCGAATAGGCCTCCATCTGGATCCGAGTCGCCCCAGCACCAGGAAACGGTGGTAGGCGGGTGCCGACTCCTGAGGGCCCGTGTCCGGTGAAGACCAGGAGCAGCGGGCCCCGACATCACGCTTGTGCGAGGTCGACGACCTCCGTGACTTCTTCCGGTGCTTACCTGAGGCAGGCGAGTGACGTCCACGGGAACGACTCCGGGATCTGCCCTGAATAGGAACCTCAGCGTGGGAGGAAGAACTGCGCCGTTTGGATCCTCCCTCTGGAGACGGAGGCCGGCGCCACGTGGATTCTGACCAGGACAACCGGGCGGACATCAATTTCATCCGTCGTTCCCGCAGGGACTTCGGCTTCAGCTGCCAACAGGCGTCCCACTCAGCGGAGTCGTGGTGCTCGCCCAACACCACATACAGATCTCGTGTGGATCCGTCGCCGACATCTGCTGCGAACAGGACGCACACAACTTGAAGCCCGCAGGCATCGGCACACTGTTCCAGACGCGAAAGGACGTCGTGAGGGCCTGAAACCAAAACAGGCCAGAAGACCCGCTTCTCCCGGATCAGCGTTGGGACCCGGAAAAGAAGAAAACTGAAGTCAGCATGCCGAAGGGGACTTATATGGCTCCATTGACGTCACTTCCGTGGACGACGTCAGGACGGAGCCGGGCGACGCCGCCCCCCGGCGTGCAGAGGTACTGCTGGGCAAAAAGTTCTCCGGATCCAGTCTGACGCCTGGGGATATTCTAAGTTAAGGAATCTGCGGCTAGATGTCTCTATCAGATTCTGCTTTGCAACTGGGAGTCCTGTTTACATACAGCTAAAAAATGAGAGACTTCCTTTGTGGATACCAAGGAAAACCTTTACCAGGACCAACCAGGGGGCTTTAAGTGAGTAGACCAATCGGAGATGTACAACACTGTTTTAATGCATTGCCTACAAGACAGCATGGACATCGCACTACTGGCCCTTGCATGTACATATTCATTTGTGTAAGGCTGCACACAAAAAATAAACGGGTCTGTGAGAAGTTGGCATGGTATATGCTATTCACTAATTAAAGTGGACACCTTGCACCAGAACAATTCGACTCTTATGGTTGGTAGGTTTAAGACAACCTTTATAGAAAGCTATCCTAGTGGTAGCTGTGGAGAGCAGCCTTCAGGCTAAGTCTTGGAGGAATGTAAAGCAGCTTGTTTTACCACACAATCTCTTGAATCACCAAATGAAAAGACACCACACAGGTATATATATCAAATATATATGTATTTATTAATAAACAACTCTCTACTAATCTCTTTATGAGATTAGAAGTCAGGAACATATGTACAAATCAAATGTTATCAAAATGAGTTAGCACAATCAAATATCACAATCTTAGTTTGGCTAGACCTAGGTTTAGAGCTGTTAGAATCGAGGGACCCCCAAGAACCACCCCAGGTAGTTGTAGGAGACCCACAGGGGACGGACGCGGTGTCCTGGCACTGGTGCGAGTCCTGTACGAGTCTATGCGAACAGACGCGATTGAGATTTCAATGTTAAAGGTCCCTTGCGTGTTCGAGGCGAACACAGCGATCGGTCCTTGTACGAGTCGAAGGACGCGGTTACAGATAGAGTTGCAAGGGAGATGGACGCGCTGTGTCTAACACAGACGCGAACCTTGTACGAGTCAGCGCACTGGAGATTTCAATGTTACAGGCCCCTTGTTTGTTCGAGGTGAACCCACCGATCGGACTCTGTACGAGTCGAAGGACACGGTTACAAATAGAACTACATGGGAGATGGACGCGATGTGTCTAACACAGACGCGAACCCTGTACGAGTCAGCGCAATTGTCGCACTTAGAAAATAAGAGTTTTAGGGCACTTCTAGGGTAGCCACAAGCAAGGCACTTACAGGGTAAGTAGTTCTAGGGCCCACACCCACGGGAGCACCGTAATGCTAAAGTTACCTCAACCAGGGGAGCCGGGTGCATAGGTGTCCTTTGGTGTCGGGTCGCAGCGTCGTTTTCAATGGGAGCCAGTGAAGACTTGCTGCTTGCGGCGACAGAAGAAGTGTCCGGTGGAATCCAAGCCTGGATTCGGAAGGAGGAAGACCTGAAAGCAGAGGGGACAGTGTTCAAGGGCACTTGGCAGTGACCCGGGGCAAGGAAGATGAATGTCCACCGTCGTCAACAGATTCAGGTCGTTCACTGGTGTCTTGACTCTTCAACCACGAGGTCCAGGAGGCGTCGAGGACGGCCAGGAGCTGGATTCAGCGTGTCCCACGAAGTCTGCAGCTGACTGCGGTGTCGGCGACCCGATTGGAGCCAACAAGCCTTGGTAGCAGCAAGTCTCGTGGTGGAACGGAAAAGTCAATGGTGCAGGCCAGCAAGGTCTGCGGAACTTACCCAGCGAGGGTAGGTCAGGGCAGGCCTGGAGCAACCAGGGGAGCCCTTTGGTTTCTTTGGAAAGTCTTCTGGGGACCCACAAGCCGGCTGGCAAGGGATCGCAAAGACGCCTCAGGAGGATTCACTCAACAGGGGCCCACGGTCACTCGGGACGGTGTAGGCCTCTGATTTTGGGAGGGATCTCTGCTGGAGGCTGGGACCACACGTGGTCCAAAGCACAAGTTCGTAGAACGTCGTGAAGGGGTTGCACTCGACAATAGTGCACGGTACCCAGGGTCTGCGGTTCCTCGTCGCTCGTGGGGTCCACTTGCCTCAGCTTCGCTGGGGACTCACGATGGCCTTGGAGAAGTCAGGAAATCCTCTTCCTGGGCTGCAGGGACTTCGGGCTGTGGCGGGAGCGGCGTAGTTTGCGACCGTCGTTGTCATTTTTGGTGCCTACCAAGCAGGGGAGTCACTCCTTGACTCCAAGGGAGATTCTTCAGTCTTCCAAAGGTAGTGGAACGTCGAAGGTCCGGGATTCTTCTTGTAGAGCGTCGTCCAGGGGTATCTGGGTTGCAATGCACAGGTTCCCCCTCTTATCCTAAAAAGAAGGGAGGGACTAGCTCTATGACCCCACCTATGGGAGGGTCAGGGGAGTGGGTGGCTACACCCACTTCCCTTTGTCCAGTTTCGCGCCAGAGCAGGGGCAGGTAGCCCCTGAGCCGGTATGAACTGGCATATGCACAGAGGAGCCTTCTGCTCCCCCAGTGCAGGACTTCAAAGCACTCTAGGAGTGCACCCACCCAGCCCTAATACACTAAACCCTGTCTGGGAGGTGGTCACAACCCCTTGGGACAGGATATCTATTGTTGGGCTTCCTCCACTGCGAGTGTTGGTCAGCAGCAGGAGGGCAGCCCCGTGTCTGTGACTGGTGGCATCCATTTTGTGATGCCAGGGCTCTTTAGGATTCTACTGCGTTTCCACAGTAGGTACATGTCTATCCCTCTAGAAGGGTGGGATCATACTCCCACACCAGTTACTGGTGTGGGGGTATGATTCCAAAGTGTTTGACACCAAACACGACATGTTTTGATGCAGCCATTCCATAGTTAGCATTTACCGCGAGGATATAATGCACTTAAGAGTATATGGTTTGACTGCATTCACAAACAGCCCCAGAGAATGGACTCTGAGGGCTGCAGAGGGGCCCTGCTCAGGCAGAGGCACCCCCTCACATGGAAACTAAGCACCCTGCCCTCAGGATTGATAGGGCCTGCCTTAGGGGTGACTGATAAGTCTCAATGTGTGTGCAGGAGAGATATAGGGGACCTATATCTCAGGGAGGGGTGCTAGCACCTCCTCACCCAGGCTGAAGTAGCAGGCCTGTGGTGTCAGATTTAGTCTGCTTCCCAGGGGTGGCATAATACATGCTTCAGCCCCTGGTAGGCCTGTGAAGTACCTATGCCCTTGGTACCTAAGGTACCATATACTAGGGACTCATAAGGTACCACAGTATCCAATCACTAATGCACCTAGAGTGCACTCCAAATCGTTTAAAGAGAAAGCAGATAGGCTGGGGACCTGAATAGCAGGTTCCCAGACAAACTAAGTCAAAAACCAACAAAACACCAGGAAAAAAGTGGGGGCAACCATGAAGTCAGATTCCACCTTCCTACATAACCCCCCCAAACGAAAGGAGATGAGGCTAACCTTGTCCAGGTGAGCCTGTATTTACTGAGTGGCCATATAAGGAAGTACCTGCACTAGCATGCTTACCCCCTGTCTTATGGTCCACTAAGTTATCCCTCACCCTAAGGGTATGAGAGGGTCTCCACCATGGGGAATTACTACCTGTGGGGTGTTTTGGTAAAGGACAAGGCTGATGAGGTGTCTGAGCAGGGAAGTGAGACCCTAGGGATGTTGGTCTCAGTTGCCTCAGATCACTGGCCACCATGTATGCCTGTCTTTCCATGACTGAGCTGCACTTTGCTCTAAGGGTCAACCTTTGGCTGCCTAAAGCTGGGGGTTGGGTCCCTTTGGGCGGAACACTGGAGGGACATGGCAGGTTTGGAACCTTTTGGTTCCAGGTTTGCCCTTGCCTAACAGAGTCCTTCTGGGGAAGGTCCCTACACAAAGGTATGGGGGATCCCTCAGTGTGTGGAGGAATTTTCACCTGGCTAGGGCTACTAGACTGGGTGCCCCTAATCTGCTGATGGGGGGGTTCCTCTGGACAGGGGGCCCTGTGGGGTCCACTGACCTCCCTGGCCTCTGCAGCCCTGGGCTGACTGAGGCCGGGTAGAGAGGGGCAGGTTACCTGCTCCAGACTGGGTACCACCTTGGAAGGGTCCTCTGCCATCAGGGGTGGGGCCAGGCCAGGCCTGACTACCTCTGGGGCAGTTCCTTCACTAGGGGTAGGATCAGTTCCCTGAGGAGGCTGACCCTTACCTGCTGTCTGGGGGAAGGAGACTTTTCTTCAACCCCTGTGCTCTCTTTTGGGGGAGAGTGGGCCATTCTTCCAGGCTCCATCTCTCCAGCATTTCCCTGGGCTGGGACTGTGGCCATCACAGCCCCACTAGCTTTTTCAGGGACGCCTAGCATCTTCAGATGGGTTTGGTGTTCAACTTCAGCCCAGGCTGAAATTTCCAGATCATTGCCCATCAGGCAATCTACAGGCAAGTTGGGGGACACTGCCACTCTTTTTGGGCCTGTGACCCCCTCCCAGCTGAGACTGACTATGGCCATGGGGTGATCTGTCCTGACACCATCAATGTTGGTCACCTGGTATTTAAACTCGGGTAAAAGCTGGTGAGGGGGGACTAGTTTCCCTGCCACCATGGTGTTACTAGCCCCTGTGTCCCTGAATGCCACAGCCTTCTGACCATTAATCATTGGCTCCAGTCTGTACCTGCCCAATGCAATGGGACCCATGGTAAAGGTGGCAAATCCTATACCACCATCAGAGTCTGAGGAGTCTGTTGAGGGGGACCTGTCTAAACTAGGGCCCACCTCTGTTCCCCTTGCAAAAGCACCTAACTTTTTGGGTGCACTACTCCCAACTGGAGGATTACTACTGGTAGTACCAGGAGGGGTGGTAGTAATAGCTGGAGGAACAGTTTCTTTATTGCCAATCCTGGGGCAACTGGGATCAGTTTTCCAGTGTCCGGGCTTTTTACAGACATGGCAATATGGTTTCTTTTCAGGAGAGGAAGGAGTTTGGGACCCACCACCAGAAGAGGACTTTTGGGGCCCTGTAGTGGACTTATCCTTAGATTTTTCCCCACCTTTCTCTTGGGACTTGGTAGAATCTTTCTTCTGGTCACCACCCTGATTCTTAGGCCTCACCCTGGTTCTGACCCATTTGTCTGCCTTCTTTCCCAATTCTTGGGGAGAGGTCAGATCAGAGTCCACCAGGTACTGGTGCAAAAGCTGGTTTTGACAGTTATTAAGGATCTGCTCCCTCATAATCAAATTGTACAATCCTTTGAGATCAGTAACCCTACTGCCAATCAGCCAACCCTCCAGAGCCTTGGTTGCACAATCTACAAAGTCAGTCCAGTCCTGAGTCTGTGCCTTCTGGGTGTCTCTGAACTTCAACCTGTACTACTCAGTGGTTAGGCCAAACCCATCTATCAGTGCACTCTTCAGGACTTCATATTCATCAGCATCCTCTTCTCTAACAGTGAGGAGCTTGTCTCTACCTTTATCTGAAAAGGAGAGCCACAAGATTGCTGCCCACTGCCTTTGGGGGACCTGTTGGACTCTACAGGCCCTTTCCATAGCAGTTATCCACTTGTGGATATCATCCCCACTCTGGTAGAGAGGAACAACCTTGCTCAGGTTCCTATGGTCTGGAATATATTCTCTGCCTCTAGGGACACTGTTGCTGCCACCAGGGGTTCTAACCCCTCTCTTCTAGAAGCTCTCTGGAACTCAAAGGCTTCCCTATCTAATGCCAACTGCTTGGTTTTGAGGGCAAATCTTGCTTCCTCATACTGCAGCAGTTTGTACATTCTTTCAGAGGAGCTCTCTCTTCTTGGGAAGTAGGAGTCTCTCTGTTGGACAGTTTCTCTGCCAGAGTGATAGGAGTGGTCTGAGTCCCTAGAAAGGGACCTAGGTCTTCCTCCTACTCTGTCAGTTCTCTTAGGGAGAATTCCTCTGTCCTGTTCAGACCCCTTTGGGCCTGGCCCTACAATCACAGAGTCCTGGTCATCCTGATGTTCATCATCTGACCCAGACACTATAACTGACCCACCCACTGATCCAGACCCCTTAGCTCCTAGAGCTAATCTAAGGTCATCTGCTGTTAGCAGATCTATCAAGTGTAGTGTGGAGGGACTCTGTCCTATCTTCAAGTGCCTCTCAGCACACATGGCTTTCAAGTCAAAGAAAGTCATGTCCTTATACTGAAGCTGGGTGGATCCACTGGGTCCATCCCTTAAGGACATTCTAGAGTTGTGCAGTGTTGTACTACCTACACTAGTTTGTGGCCTACTGATACTAGCTTGAGCTGTAGAAAGGGTGTGCTATCCCTTTTGCACACAGCTCTAAGTTCAGTAGAACTTATTGATACTAAGCTTGACTTTATATGTACCTTGAGTACCTATAGTGGTTTTCAGTTAGTAATTAAAATAGAGATTTTCTGGTAAAACAATAGCAAGCTGGAATCCCACACGCTGCCACCAATGTGAGAAGTTGGCCTGGTATATGCTGTTCACTAATTAAAGTGGACACCTTGCACCAGAACAATTCGACTCTTATGGTTGGTAGGTTTAAGACAACCTTTATAGAAAGCTATCCTAGTGGTAGCTGTGGAGAGCAGCCTTCAGGCTAAGTCTTGGAGGAATGTAAAGCAGCTTGTTTTACCACACAATCTCTTGAATCACCAAATGAAAAGACACCACACAGGTATATATATCAAATATATATGTATTTATTAATAAACAACTCTCTACTAATCTCTTTATGAGATTAGAAGTCAGAAACATATGTACAAATCAAATGTTATCAAAATAAGTTAGCACAATCAAATATCACAATCTTAGTTTGGCTAGACCTAGGTCTAGAGCAGTTAGAATCGAGGGACCCCCAAGAACCACCCCAGGTAGTTGTAGGAGACCCACAGGGGACGGACGCGGTGTCCTGGCACCGGTGCGAGTCCTGTACGAGTTTATGCGAACAGACGCGATTGAGATTTCAATGTTAAAGGTCCCTTGCGTGTTCGAGGCGAACACACCGATCGGTCCTTGTACGAGTCGAAGGACGCGGTTACAGATAGAGTTGCAAGGGAGATGGACGCGCTGTGTCTAACACAGACGCGAACCTTGTACGAGTCAGCGCACTGGAGATTTCAATGTTACAGGCCCCTTGTCTGTTCGAGGTGAACCCACCGATCGGACTCAGTACGAGTCGAAGGACACGGTTACAAATAGAGCTACAAGGGAGATGGACGCGATGTGTCTAACACAGACGCGAACCCTGTACGAGTCAGCGCAATTGTCGCACTTAGAAAATAAGAGTTTTAGGGCACTTCTAGGGTAGCCACAAGCAAGGCACTTACAGGGTAAGTAGTTCTAGGGCCCACACCCACGGGAGCACCGTAATGCTAAAGTTACCTCACCAGGGGAGCCGGGTGCATAGGTGTCCTTTGGTGTCGGGTCGCGGCGTCGTTTTCAAGGGGAGCCAGTGAAGACTTGCTGCTTGCGGCGACAGAAGAAGTGTCCGGTGGAATCCAAGCCTGGATTCGGAAGGAGGAAGACCTGAAAGCAGTGTTCAAGGGCACTTGGCAGTGGCCCGGGGCAAGGAAGATGAATGCCCACCGTCGTCAACAGATTCAGGTCGTTCACTGGTGTCTTGACTCTTCAACCACGAGGTCCAGGAGGCGTCGAGGACGGCCAGGAGCTGGATTCAGCGTGTCCCACGAAGTCTGCAGCTGACTGCGGTGTCGGCGACTCGATTGGAGCCAACAAGCCTTGGTAGCAGCAAGTCTCGTGGTGGAACGGAAAAGTCAATGGTGCAGGCCAGCAAGGTCTGCGGAACTTACCCAGCGAGGGTAGGTCAGGGCAGGCCTGGAGCAACCAGGGAAGCCCTTTGGTTTCTTTGGAAAGTCTTCTGGGGACCCACAAGCCGGCTGGCAAGGGATCGCGAAGACGCCTAAGGAGGATTCACTCAACAGGGGCCCACGGTCACTCGGGACGGTGTAGGCCTCTGATTTTGGGAGGGATCTCTGCTGGAGGCTGGGACCACACGTGGTCCAAAGCACAAGTTCGTAGAACGTCGTGAAGGGGTTGCACTCGACAATAGTGCACGGTACCCAGGGTCTGTGGTTCCTCGTCGCTCGTGGGGTCCACTTGCCTCAGCTTCGCTGGGGACTCACGATGGCCTTGGAGAAGTCAGGAAATCCTCTTCCTGGGCTGCAGGAACTTCGGGCTCCGGCGGGAGCGGCGTAGTTTGCGACCGTCGTTGTCGTTTTTGGTGCCTGCCAAGCAGGGAGTCACTCCTTGACTCCAAGGGAGATTCTTCAGTCTTCCAAAGGTAGTGGAACGTCGAAGGTCCGGGATTCTTCTTGTAGAGCGTCGTCCAGGGGTATCTGGGTTGCAATGCACAGGTTCCCCTCTTATCCTAAAAAGAAGGGAGGGACTAGCTCTATGACCCCACCTATGGGAGGGTCAGGGGAGTGGGTGGCTACACCCACTTCCCTTTGTCCAGTTTCGCGCCAGAGCAGGGGCAGGTAGCCCCTGAGCCGGTATGAACTGGCATATGCACAGAGGAGCCTTCTGCTCCCACAGTGCAGGACTTCAAAGCACTCTAGGAGTGCACCCACCCAGCCCTAATACACTAAACCCTGTCTGGGAGGTGGTCACACCCCCTTGGGACAGGATATCTATTGTTGGGCTTCCTCCACTGCGAGTTTCGGTCAGCAGCAGGAGGGCAGCCCCGTGTCTGTGACTGGTGGCATCCATTTTGTGATGCCAGGGCTCTTTAGGCATCACAGGCCTCTTTAGGTGGAGAAGTGTGGTGCAGCGGCCAGGGCAGCTGACTTCGGAGCACAGGGTTCACGGTTCGATCCCCGGCTCCGGCGGCAGCTCAGCTCAGCACCATGTGACTCTGGGCAATAGCTCACTTAATTTCCACTACGGCCCCCAGCGCCTTGAGACCCGTAAGGGTGAGTAGCTGCGCTATATAAAAACGGACTTACTTATTTACTTACTGCGTTTCCACAGTAGGTACATGTCTATCCCTCTAGAAGGGTGGGATCATACTCCCACACCAGTTACTGGTGTGGGGGTATGATTCCAAAGTGTTTGACACCAAACACGACATGTTTTGATGCAGCCATTCCATAGTTAGCATTTACCGCGAGGATATAATGCACTTAAGAGTATATGGTTTGACTGCATTCACAAACAGCCCCAGAGAATGGACTCTGAGGGCTGCAGAGGGGCCCTGCTCAGGCAGAGGCACCCCCTCACATGGAAACTAAGCACCCTGCCCTCAGGATTGATAGGGCCTGCCTTAGGGGTGACTGATAAGTCTCAATGTGTGTGCAGGAGAGATATAGGGGACCTATATCTCAGGGAGGGGTGCTAGCACCTCCTCACCCAGGCTGCAGTAGCAGGCCTGTGGTGTCAGATTTAGTCTGCTTCCCAGGGGTGGCATAATACATGCTTCAGCCCCTGGTAGGCCTGTGAAGTACCTATGCCCTTGGTACCTAAGGTACCATATACTAGGGACTAGAAGGTACCACAGTATCCAATCACTAGTGCACCTAGAGTGCACTCCAAATCGTTTAAAGAGAAAGCAGATAGGCTGGGGACCTGAATAGCAGGTTCCCAGCCAAACTAAGTCAAAAACCAACAAAACACCAGGAAAAAAGTGGGCGCAACCATGAAGTCAGATTCCACCTTCCTACAGGGTCCCATTCTCAAAGATAGAGCCACATGTATAGACTTTTCAAGCCATATTTATAACACTTGATAGCATTATAAACCATCCCAATCTCTCTTCCTAGACCTAAACTTGTTACATCTACGACAGCCAACCACAGGGTTGAGATCTAGAAGACCATTTAAGGTCTCATAACAAATTCATTCTGCACTAACGTAACTAACAATACCATAGGTCCTGTTAACTCCGGGTGTGCACAATTAACAATTAACTGGAATTACAGACTGAACCCTAGGAATTTTGAGAAGTGAAAAATTACCTGGAGAATTGGTGATTCCAGGTCTGATTCACCCAAGAATTCCTCATTTTTCCCCATAGTTTCAACCGCCGACTTAATATGCCGCTTTCAGCAGTGTAATATTTAGGTGAAGCATCATCTGCTTGCAGTATTCTTGCAGACCTTGACCCCTTCCCAATGGGGCCACTCACTTTGGCTTCAGTTGCTGGGCATGCATGATCTGGTGGTGTCGAGGTCTCACTCCTCATGTCAGGAGCATTTAGCAGATGGAATCCATGGATGCAATCCAAGGAGACTACAACAGGAACTATATATTAAAGCAAGATAAATATTTCTTATCTGCAGCAATTTTAAAGGGACCAATCAGAAGCAAGATCATGACCCTTTCTGATGCAAGATCAATATCTTCCGACATAAGCAAAACAGTTATATCTATTCTGAAGCAAACTTGAAATCTTGAATCTAAAAACACTACTGTGTCTAATCAGAAGCAAATGAAAGATCTCCATTCTAAATGAAGATCTAAATTTCTAACCTGAAGCAAGAATTGATATTTCTAATCTGGAGCAAGGTCAAGATCTCTAGTTTGAACTAAAGTGTATATGTAATCAAATGAAAGAGATCAGCATCTGTAATCTGAAACAAAATTAATATTTCTAAACTGAAGCTTGAACAATATCTAATCTGTACTCTCCTCAACTTCTGATATGTGAAGTAATCAGTATGTGATCTGGAGCACTGTGAATATCTCAAATCAAATGCAAGAGCATGGTCTATAATCCAAAGGAAGATCTGTAATCTGAATTGTCAGTAAGGATGAAAGTCCTTGCAGCAATTTCCCTGAACCTGCTCCTAATGTGATTGTGCTGGTGAACCTGGCATTGGTCTTGTACATACGAATCCTCTCACAAGTGCCCTGCCAAGCACAGTGTGTGATTTTAGTGCCAACAGAGTGCTAGACTTTTATACATGGTTGGTGTTCACTCTAAGCGGCACTAGCCATGACACTACTAAAGGTTGCATGAAGCTGATTATAGGAATGCACTTATGTTTTTTTTCCTGAAACGCAGTGGGAGACTGCCTACCTGCTCTCATTAGTAAAGCAGTATAGTATATCATGCCCAGGTGCGTTCATTCCCTGATTATATCTGAAGTGTGCATGGACATGCTTGGGTAATCTGAGGAGGGTTAATCATTTTGGTCCAGCTGTATGTATTCATCCCTGTTAGAAATGGGGTATCTCGTTGGCAGAGGTATACACCCTGTCCAACTAGAGACCACTACTCTAGTCAGGGTAAGTCAGATGCACTCTCTAAATTAACCTGTGCTCATACTTTGGTAGCTTGGCAGGGAGCAGGCAGGCTTAAATTAAGAGGCAATGTGTAAAGTATTTGTGCAGCACTTATTACAGTAAAACAGTGAAGACCAACAACAAGAAGCCAATAAGTAGAACTGGAGTTATACATTTTTAAAGAATTTCTGGAAAAACAGTGCTTAGAGACACAAGGTGCCAACTGGGTTATCTTGTCGCGCTAGACAGGGGCAAAGTCAAAAGTTAAGGCCGAGCAATGGAGCGCGTATTGGATACAAGAAGTGAATTGGGGCCAGTCAGCGCTTACCTTCAGACTTGGAAAATGTTTGAAGAAAAAGTCTCTGAGAAGGTAGAAGTTCATCCGGACAAGGCTGCAAGAGTGTCCATAGGGGGAAGCCTCGACGTTGGGTAGCTGTGGATCAAAGCAGCTTTGAGATTTTTACCTTCGGACTTAGTCGTTGAGATGGAAGTCGAAACTTTCCAGCGGGACGAACCAGGAGGCTATAGCCGAAGACAGTTCCACAAGGTCGGATACCCCTTTGGCGAAGGACCACTGAAATGGATTTGATGCTGTGGAGAAGATCGTAGCGGGAGAAGCCGCAAAGTCAATCCGAACGGCGATGCACCTCGGGCGGATAGGCAAGCAGGTTGGTCCCAGTCTCCTCCTTGTTCTCAAAGCACTCTTCGGCCAAATTTAGTTAAGGCCTCAGTTTTGGAAATTGGCCATCTGGGCACCTTTAGCACCAAAACCAAGGGCCCAGGAGTGGAAGGTGACCTCTTGGGGGTTCAGGACAAACTCAGATTGGGTCCAGGTGCAGGTTCAAGATGGCGGGAGCCTTTTATGTCCCTGTGGCTCGGAACAGGAGACCAGCAAACTAGCCCTTGGAGTCACTTCTGGAAGACCTGGGGGCAGTTGAAGATGCAGGGATCAACAACAGGGCTGGCCTCTGAGGGTACAAGGCAGTCTCAAGGCAGCAAAGCGGTCCTTCCAGGTACAACAGCAGACTGGGAGAGTGCACAGCAGGTCACAGCAGCAGGTAGTCCTCAGAGTCCTTCCGCAGGCCCAGTAGGGAACTGAGGAGTGGGTCTGAGAGCCCTATGTTTATACCCTGGTGCCCTGCTCCCAGAAGGTAGAAGATTCTGGAAAGGTCCTTGAAGATCTAGGACTTTCCTGCCTCTCTTGTCCTGGCTCCAAGCTGGCTGCACCGACAGTACAGGGTCGTTAAGCCTATTGTAAGAAGGCTGGGTACAGCCTATTCAGGTGCAAGTGGTGATGTGCTCAGCTCCACCCAGTGGCATTTTCAAACTTTTTTTTTTTTTGCAACCAGATTTTATTGATTTTCAAGACATAGTCAGTATACAAATACATTGCTCAATGGTCATGTCATACCCCATACATGTTGCACACATTACACAGAACCATTACACCCTGGTGTGCTTAACTTAACATACCCATTTAACAGAAACGTCCCCCTCCCTTGAGTTGCGTTAAGTGGATATTTACAATTCCTGCGTGTTATTGGGTTCCCATGAGTCAGGCTTCCGGTCTCAATATGTTGCGGATCATTGGTCGGGCCATATTCGGTTTTCTCTTAGAACAGTGGTCCTTAAACGAGACAGTAATGTATTTAGGATAAATATAGACTTGAATCGGTACTATATTACGAGTGTCCAGCCGGACAATCAATTTAATAAATCAAAAAAATTTCAAGGACCAAAAATACAAAACGCAGCAATAACGTGGGACACAATCCTGCATCCTACATGAACACATGACAAATACATTTAGGACAGAAACATATCAGGCAAGACGGGGTAGCTTGTGGAATATTGAGCACAATTTCTGACAAGCTTAGAAAAACAGTAACTGCACCTCTTTTATCAAGTGCGATTAACGTGCAAACTGTTTACATTAGTCGACGACGTTTCGATCCATTAAGGAATAATAGGATCATCATCAGGACAATTAAATTGCAAGCCTGAATCAAATGAGAATGGCCTGTTGGAAATGAGGAGAAGGGGAGGCAATTAGAAAACGTCCAATACATAACCGTACAACATAAAGCCAGTTAAGGGGCAGTCAAGGACCACCCTATCGTGAAGACGGCGCACCATGCACGTGGTTGAGTGCAAACTGACCAGAAAGGTGACAACCGCGAGGTGATGCCTGGTGTCACTGAACGGAGTGCCTATAAATTTACGGCGAAAAATTTGCAACAAGGAAATGGTCCATGATAGGACGTGATGGATCATGCGCATGATCCGTGTGGGCAATGCGTAAGGATGTAAACGAGTGAGAAGCACCACGCGAGGACTGTGGCGCAGGGTTATATCAGCCGATCATGGTTAAGGATTGGGAATAGTCCCCAGAGGTACATGCGGCAAAAGACATAAGCTTGGTTGTTAATGCGAGAATAGCGACAAACGTGATAGGGTTGCGGATGTGAATGTGCAAGCCTAGAATTTATGGTTGTTTGTTGGGATTGATTGGAGAGTGCGCAATCAGGGGTGTACAGGTGAGCTGAGGGTTGGACAGAGCACAAGGTAAAGTGCGTAGCGAGTGGCTTGCCTGATATGTTTCTGTCCTAAATGTATTTGTCATGTGTTCATGTAGGATGCAGGATTGTGTCCCACGTTATTGCTGCGTTTTGTATTTTTGCTCCTTGAAATTTTTTTGATTTATTAAATTGATTGTCCGGCTGGACACTCGTAATATAGTACCAATTCAAGTCTATATTTATCCTAAATACATTACTGTCTCGTTTAAGGACCACTGTTCTAATACTAAACTGTTACCCAAGGTCCTTTTCTACCTTTCGGGTTCCCTTATACTTGTAAAAATATATATTCGGTTTGCTCCTCACCCGCTCACGTGTTCTATTACCGCTGGTTGTGGAGTGCTTGCCCCACACCATTGTCCTGCCTGCCGGCTATCAGCTCGCTCACAAGTCCTTCCCACGCTCTGGCCCTATCTATTGTGCCTATCCCCCTGCTGGCTTCTCTGAGCAATAACCTGCCTTCTGCCCCCTGCCCATTTATCGAGTTCTTTTTTCCAGGAAGTAATCCTGGGTCCTCCCCCGGTGCCTTCCAATTTCTGGCTATCTCTCTTCTAGCCAGCACATAGGCCAGGTCCTGGAACTTCCCAGTCGTCCTATTCTTGGCCGTAGGGGGGAACCACCCTAACAGGAAGTGCTCAGGGGCGCGCGGGAGCTCTTTATCAATGAGATCACCTACTACTTGTCTTATTTCCTCCCAAAGGGATTGTAACGTGGGGCAGTTCCAGAACATGTGGATTATGTGTGCCTCTCTCTCTCCACACCGTGGACACGCAGCTGTGTCCGTGCCAAAGTATCTCCTGATTCGGGACGGGGTGAGGTACGCTCTATGCAAGACATACAAACTAATTAATTTAAAGCGCGCATTTCTGGATGCCTTTTGGGTTTGCTCTAGGATTCTATCCCTCTCCACCTCTGGTATCTGTTTAGGCATTTTCAAACTTGTATGATAAATTAAATTTTACCATTAAAGAGGGTTTATCATTAAAAGTTTATAGGTACCAAACCTTCTCAATCAGGAATTATACTTAATAGATGTATTAAATAATCCCCAATGTTAATATACGAGAGGGGGTAGGCCTCATAGTAGTGAAAAGCGTATCTGGGAGTTTTTCACTACCAGGACATGTAAAATTAAAAAGTATTTGTCCTGCCTTTTACTTACACAGCACCCTGCCCTATGGGCTACCTAGGGCCAACCTTAGGGGTGACATAGGTAATAAAAGGGGAGTTTAAGGTTTGGCAAGAGGTTTTAAATGTCAAGTCGACATGGGAGTGAAACTGCACATACAGGCTCTGCAGTGGAAGGCCTGAGACATGTTGGAATGGCTACATAAGTGGGTAGCACAATCTGTGCTGCAGCCCCACTAGTAGCATTTAATTTACAGGTCCTGGGCACATATAGTGCACTTTACTATGGACTTATAAGTAATTTAATTGTGCCAATTGTGGATACACCAATGTTACCATGTTTTAGGGGAGTGAGTACATGCACTTTAGCACTGGTTACCAGTGGAATACCTCCCTAAGGCTGTCAGGTGTAACACGTGTCCCCCTGCTGAAAGTGGGGAGAGCCACCCAACCTCTTGGGAGATCTCATCACTAAAGCGTAAGCACCTAGAGAGACTATCAGCATTTGTGTGTTCTGACCCAGGTCTGTGTTCCACCGTAAAGTTAATTCCCTGGAGGGAGGTGGACCACCTCAACAATTTTGGGTTCTCACCTCTCATTTGCATAAGCCACCTGAGGAGCCTGTGGTCAGCCTGAATCTGAAAGTGAGTCTCAAACAGGTATTGTCTCAACCTCTTCAGAGCCCAGACCACAGCAAAGGCTTCCTGCTCAATACCACTCCACCTCTGTTCTAGGGGTAGTAACCTCCTAGAGATGAAGGTTAAAGGTTGGTCCAGGCCCTCCTCATTAAGCTATGAAAGTACTGTCCCTACGCCATGCTCTGGGGCATCAGTTTGAACTATGAATTACTTTGAAAAGTCAGGGGCCCTGAGCACAGGAGCTGTGCACATGGCTTGTTTCAGGAAGTCAAATGCTTTCTGGCATGTCTCTGTCCCGATCACATTTCTAGGTTGTTTCTTTGATGTCAGTTCAGTCAAGGGAGCAACAATGGTGCCATACCCTTTGACAAACCTCCAGTAGTAACCGATGTGCCCTAAGAAGGCTCTCACCTCTGTCTGAGGTTCTGGGGGCTGTGATGTCACTGACCATGTCATGAGTGATGTAATATGTGACATCAGCAGTGCATTGCGGGGACGCGAGCTATAGTTAGCTCAGCTAACTATAATGGCTGAATTTCTCTGCTTTTGTACGAGTGAAATGTCAGCCTAACTATAACGTTCCTGTAACCTGTGTTTTTTCAGTGAATTTCTAAGGTTTTTTAAATGCTAATTGCTAACTATAACGTCCCTGAAACCTGTTTTATTAGTGAATATATACATACATATACAAAAAAGATTTTTAAATATATTTTAATGTTTGAGGTCATAGTAGTGCCTGGGTGATTGGATGACTGCACGACTAGTGTGTGTGTGATATATGAGTGCATGCGTAGTGCCTGGTTGATTGGATGAGTGCATGGGTGGTGCCTCAGTGAATGCATGAGTGCAAAGGTAGTGCCTGAATGATTGGATGAATGCATAGGTAGTGCCTGGGGGACTGGATGAGTGCAAGAGTAGAGTCTGCGTCATTGGATAAGTACATGGGTAGTACGTGAGAGAATGCAGGAGTGTATGCATAGTGCCTGAGTGAAAGGATGAGTGCAAGGATAGTGCCTGGGTGATTGGATGAGTGCATGGGTAGTGAGTGAGTGATTGGATGAGTTCAAGGGAAGTACCCGGGTGACTGAATAAGTGCATGGGTAGTACCTGGGAGAATGCAGGAGTGTATGCATAGTGCCTGAGTGAATGGCTGAGTGCAAGGATAGTCCATGAGTGATTAGATGTGTGCATGGGTAGTACCTAAGTGAATTACTGAGACTGAGTGTAAGAGAAGTGCAGAAAGAAGCAAGAGAAGTGCAGAAAGAGGAAGAAAGGTGCCGAGAGAGGAAGAAAGGTGCAGAAAGAGGAAGAAAGGTGCAGAAAGAGGAAGAATGGCGCAAAAAGAAGCAAGAGAAGTGCAGAAAGAGGAAGAAAGGTGCCGAAAGAGGAAGAGAGGTGCAGAAAGAGGAAGAAAGGGGCCGAAAGAGGAAGAAAGGTGCAGAAAGAGGAATGGCGCAAAAAGAAGCAAGAGAAGTGCTGAAAGAAGCAAGAGAGGTACAGAAAGAAGAAAATGAGGTGCAAAAAAAAAGAAGTAAGTGAGGTGCAGAAAGAAGCAAAAGGGGTGCAGAAAGAAGAAGAAAGGTGCAGGAAGAGGAAGAGAGGTGCAGAAAGAGGCAAGACAAACAAGTGCAAAAAGAGGCAATAGAAGTGCAGAAAGAAGCAAGAGAGGTGAAGAAAGAAGCAAGAGAGGTACTAAAAGAAGCAAGAGAGGTAGAGAAAGGGGCAACACAAATGCAGATAGAGGCATGAGAAGTACAGAAAGAGGCAAGAGAGGTGCAGAAAGAAGCAAGAGAGGTGCAGAAAGAGGCAAGAGAAGTACGGAAAAAGGAAGAAAGGTGCAGAAATAAGCAAGAGAGGTGCAGAAAGGAGCAAGAGAGGTACAGAAAGAGGAAGAAAGGTGCAGAAAGAGGCAGGAAAAGTGCAGAAACATAACAAAAGGTGCAGAAAGAAGCAAGAGAAGTGCAGAAAGAGGCAAGAGAAGGCAGAAAGAGGAAGAAAGGTGCCGAAAGAGGAAGAAAGGTGCAGAAAGAGGAAGAAAGACACAGAAAGAAGCAACAGAGGTGCAGAAAGAAGAGAGTGAGGTGCAGAAAGAGGCAAGAGAGTTGCAGAAAGAGGCAAGAGAAGTGCAGAAAGAAAGAAAGGTGCAGAAATAAGCAAGAGAAATGCAGAAAGAGGCAAGAGAGGTGCAGAAAGAAGCAAGAAAGGCACAGAAAGAAGCAAGAGAGGTGCAGAAAGAAGCAAAAGAGAGGTACAGAAAGAAGCAAGAGAGGTAAAGAAAGAGGCAAGAGAGGTGCAGAAAGAAGCAAGAGAGGTGCA
Organism: Calotriton arnoldi; assembly: GCA_963921515.1. Taxonomy (NCBI): domain Eukaryota; kingdom Metazoa; phylum Chordata; class Amphibia; order Caudata; family Salamandridae; genus Calotriton; species Calotriton arnoldi. Next base: position 979,895 of record CAWUFW010006557.1, read on the forward strand.
GAAAAAGGCAAGAGAGATGCAGAAAGAAGCAAGAGAAGTGCAGAAAGAGGAAGGAAGGTGCCAAAAGAGGAAGAAAGGCGCAGAAAGAGGAAGAAAGGCGCAGAAAAAAAGCAAGAGAAGTGCAGAAAGAAGCAAGAGATGTGCAGATAGAAGAGAGTGAGGTGCAGAAAGAGGCAAGAGAGGTACAGAAAGAGGCAATAGAGGTGCAGAAAGAAGCAAGAGAGCTGCAGAAAGAAGCAAGAGAGCTGCAGAAAGAAGCAAGAGAGCTGCGGAAAGAAGAAGAAATATGCAGAAAGAGACAAGAGAGGTGCAGAAAGAGGCAGGAGAAGTGCAGAAAGAGGCAAGAGAAGTCAAGAAAGAAGGAAGAGAAGTGCAGAAATAGGAAGAAAGGAGCAGAAAGAGAAAGAAAGGTGCAGAAAGAGTAAGCAAGGCACAGAAATAAGCAAGAGAAGTGCAGAAAGAAGCAAGAGAGGTGAAGAAAGAAGAAGAAAAGTGCAGAAAGAGGCAAGAGAAGCGCAGAGAGGCATGAGAGGTGCAGAAAGAAGCAAGAGAGGTGCAGAAAGAAGCAAGAGAGGTGCAGAGTGAAGAAAGGTGCAGAAAGAGGAAGAGATGTGCAGAAAGAAGCAAGAGAGGTACAGAAAAAAGAGAGTGAGGTGCAGAAAGAAGCAAGTGAGGAGCAATAGGAGGCAAGAGAGGTGCAGAAAGAAGCAAAAGAGGTACAGGAGGAAGAAGAAATGTGCAGAAAGAGGAAGAAAGGTGCAAAAAGAGGCAAGAGAAGTGCAGAAAGAGTCTAGAAAAGTGCAGAAAGAAGCAAGAGTAGTGCAGAAAGAACCAAGAGAGGTGCAGAAAGAGACAAGAGAGGTACAGAAAGAAGCAGGAGAGGTGCAGAAAGAAGCATGTGAGGTGCAGAAAGAAGCATGTGAGGTGCAGAAAGAGGCAAGAGAGATGCAGAAAGAAGCAAGAGAACTGCAGAAAAAGGAAGGAAGGTGCCAAAAGAGGAAAAAAGGCGCAGAAAGAGGGAGAAAGGCAAAGAAAGAAGCAAGAGAAGTGCAGAAAGAAGCAAGAGATGTGAGGAAAGAAGAGAGTGAGGTGCAGAAAGAGGCAAATGAGGTATAGAAAGAGGCAATAGAGGTGCAGAAAGAAGCAAGAGAGGTGCAGAAAGAAACAAGAGAGGTGCAGAAAGAGGAAGGAATAGGCAGAAAGAGGCAAGAGAAGTCAAGAAAGAAGCAAGAGAGGTGCAGAAAGAGGAAGAAAGGAGCAGAAAGAGGAAGCAAGGCGCAGAAAGAAGCAAGAGAAGCGCAGAAAGAAGAAAGAGAGGTGCAGAAAGAAGCAAGAGAGGTGAAGAAAGAGGAAGAAAGGTGCAGAAAGAGGCAAGAGGAGCGCAGAAAGAGGCAAGAGAGGTGCAGAAAAAGGCAAATGAGGTGCAGAAAGAGGCAAGTGAGGTGCAGAAAGAAGCAAGAGAGGTGCCGAAAGAGGAAGAAAGGTGCAGAAAGAAGCAAGAGAGGTGCAGAAAGAGACAAGCGGAGTGCAGAAAGAAGAAAGCGTGGTACAGAAAGAAACAAGAGAGGTATAGGAACAAACAAGAGAGGTACAGAAAAAAGCAAGAGAAGTGCAGAAAGAGGCAAGAGAAGTGCAGAAAGAGGCAAGAGAGGTGCAGAAAAGAAGCATGAGTGGTGCAGAAAGAGGAAGAAAGGTGCAGAAAGAGGAAGAAAGGCGCAGAAAGAAGCAAGAGAAGTACAGCAAGAAGCAAGAGAGGTGCAGAAAGAAGAGAATGAGGTGCAGAAAGAAGTAAGTGAGGTGCAGAAAAGCAAGAGGGGTGCAGAAAAAGGAAGAGAGGTGCAGAAAGAAGCTAGAGAGGTGCAGAAAGAGAAAGAAAGGTGCAGAAAGAGGAAGAAAGGCACAGAAAGAAGGAAGTGTAGTGCAGAAAGAAGCAAGAGAGGTGCAGAAAGAAGAGAATGAGGTGCAGAAAGAGGCAGGAGAAGTGCAGAAAGAGGCAAGAGAAGTCAAGAAAGAAGGAAGAGAAGTGCAGAAATAGGAAGGAGCAGAAAGAGGAAGAAAGGTGCAGAAAGAGTAAGCAAGGCGCAGAAATAAGCAAGAGAAGTGCAGAAAGAAGCAAGAGAGGTGAAGAAAGAATAAGAAAAGTGCAAAAAGAGGCAAGAGAAGCGCAGAAAGAAGCAAGAGAAGTGCAGAAAGGAGCAAGAGAGGTACAGAAAAAAGAGAGTGAGGTGCAGAAAGAAGCAAGTGAGGTGCAGAAAGAAGCAAGAGAGGTGCCGAAAGAGGAAGAAAGGTGCAGAAAGAGGAAGAAAGGTACAGAAAGAAGCAAGAGAGGTGCAGAAAGAGACAAGCGGAGTGCAGAAAGAAGAAAGCGTGGTACAGAAAGAAACAAGAGAGGTATAGGAACAAACAAGAGAGGTACAGAAAAAAGCAAGAGAAGTGCAGAAAGAGGCAAGAGAAGTGCAGAAAGAGGCAAGAGAGGTGCAGAAAGAAGCATGAGTGGTGCAGAAAGAGGAAGAAAGGTGCAGAAAGAGGAAGAAAGGCGCAGAAAGAAGCAAGAGAAGTACAGCAAGAAGCAAGAGAGGTGCAGAAAGAAGAGAATGAGGTGCAGAAAGAAGTAAGTGAGGTGCAGAAAAGCAAGAGGGGTGCAGAAAAAGGAAGAGAGGTGCAGAAAGAAGCTAGAGAGGTGCAGAAAGAGAAAGAAAGGTGCAGAAAGAGGAAGAAAGGCACAGAAAGAAGGAAGTGTAGTGCAGAAAGAAGCAAGAGAGGTGCAGAAAGAAGAGAATGAGGTGCAGAAAGAAGTGAGGTGCAGAAAGAAGCAAGAGGGGTGCAGAAAAAGGAAGTAAGGTGCAGGAAGAGATCGGCAGAAAGTCGCTAGAGAGGTGCAGAAAGAGGAAGAAAGGTGCAGTAAGAGGAAGAAAGGCGCAAAAAGAAGGAAGTGTAGTGCAGAAAGAAGCAAGAGAGGTGCAGAAAGAAGAGAATGAGGTGCAGAAAGAAGTAAGTGAGGTGCAGAAAGAAGTAAAAGGGGTGCAGAAAGAAGAAGAAAGGTGCAGGAAGAGAGGTGCAGAAAGAGGCAAGACAAACACGTGCAAAAAGAGGTAATAGAAGTGCAGAAAGAAGCAAGAGAGGTGAAGAAAAAAGCGAAAGGTACTGAAAGAAGCAAGAGAGGTAGAGAAAGGGCAACACAAATGCAGAAAGAGGCATGAGAAGTGCAGAAAGAGGCAAGAGAGGTGCAGAAAGAAGCAAGAGAGGTGCAGAAAGAGGCAAGAGAAGTATGGAAAAAGGAAGAAAGATGCAGAAATAAGCAAGAGAGGTGCAGAAAGGAGCAAAAGAGGTACAGAAAGAGGAAGAAAGGTGCAGAAAGAGGCAGGAAAAGTGCAGAAACATAACAAAAGGTGCAGAAAGAAGCAAGAGAAGTGCAGAAAGAGGCAAGAGAAGTGCAGAAAGAGGAAGAAAGGTGCAGAAAGAGGCAAGAGAAGTGCAGAAAGAGGCAAGAGAAGTGCAGAAAGAAGCAAGAAAGGTGCCGAAAGAGGAAGAAAGGTGCCGAAAGAGGAAGAAAGATGCAGAAAGAGGAAGAAAGTCACAGAAAGAAGCAAGAGAAGGGCATAAAGAAGCAAGAGAGGTGCAGAAAGAAGAGAGTGAGGTGCAGAAAGAGGCAAGAGAATTGCAGAAAGAGGTAAGAGAAGTGCAGAAAGAGAAAGGTGCAGAAATAAGCAAGAGAAATGCAGAAAGAGGCAAGAGAGGTGCAGAAAGAAGCAAGAGAGGCGCAGAAAGAAGCAAGAGAGGTGCAGAAAGAAGCAAAAGAGGTGCAGAAAGAAGCAAAAGAGAGGTACAGAAAGAAGCAATAGAGGTACAGAAAGAGGCAAGAGAGGTGCAGAAAGAAGCAAGAGAGGTGCAGAAAAAGGCAAGAGAGATGCAGAAAGAAGCAAGAGAAGTGCAGAAAGAGGCAAGAGAAGTGCAGAAAGAAGCAAGAAAAGTGCAGAAAGAGGAAGAAAGGTGCCGAAAGAGGAAGAAAGATGCAGAAAGAGGAAGAAAGACACAGAAAGAAGCAAGAGAAGGGCAGAAAGAGGTAAGAGAAGTGCAGAAAGAGAAAGAAAGGTGCAGAAATAAGCAAGAGAAATGCAGAAAGAGGCAAGAGAGGAGCAGAAAGAAGCAAGAAAGGTGCAGAAAGAAGCAAGAGAGGTGCAGAAAGAAGCAAAGAGAGGTACAGAAAGAAGCAAAAGAGGTGCAGAAAGAAGTGAGGTGCAGAAAGAAGCAAGAGGGGTGCAGAAAAAGGAAGAAAGGTGCAGGAAGAGATCGGCAGAAAGACGCTAGAGAGGTGCAGAAAGAAGAGAATGAGGTGCAGAAAGAAGTAAGTGAGGTGCAGAAAGAAGCAAAAGGGGTGCAGAAAGAAGAAGAAAGGTGCAGGAAGAGAGGTGCAGAAAGAGGCAAGACAAACAAGTGCAAAAAGAGGTAATAGAAGTACAGAAAGAAGCAAGAGAGGTGAAGAAAAAAGCAAGAGAGGTACTGAAAGAAGCAAGAGAGGTAGAGAAAGGGGCAACACAAATGCAGAAAGAGGCATGAGAAGTGCAGAAAGAGGCAAGAGAGGTGCAGAAAGAAGCAAGAGAGGTGCAGAAAGAGGCAAGAGAAGTACAGAAAAAGGAAGAAAGGTGCAGAAATAAGCAAGAGAGGTGCAGAAAGGAGCAAGAGAGGTACAGAAAGAGGAAGAAAGGTGCAGAAAGAGGCAGGAAAAGTGCAGAAACATTGGGAAAGGTGCAGAAAGAAGCAAGAGAAGTGCAGAAAGAGGCAAGAGAAGTGCAGAAAGAGGAAGAAAGGTGCAGAAAGAGGCAAGAGAAGTGCAGAAAGAGGCAAGAGAAGTGCAGAAAGAAGCAAGAAAAGTGCAGAAAGAGGAAGAAAGGTGCCGAAAGAGGAAGAAAGATGCAGAAAAAGGAAGAAAGACACAGAAAGAAGCAAGAGAAGGGCATAAAGAAGCAAGAGAGGTGCAGAAAGAAAAGAGTGAGGTGCAGAAAGAGGCAAGAGAGTTGCAGAAAGAGGTAAGAGAAGTGCAGAAAGAGAAAGAAAGGTGCAGAAATAAGCAAGAGAAATGCAGAAAGAGGCAAGAGAGGTGCAGAAAGAAGCAAGAGAGGTGCAGAAAGAATCAAGAGAGGTGCAGAAAGAAGCAAAGAGAGGTACAGAAAGAAGCAAGAGAGGTACAGAAAGAGGCAAGAGAGGTGCAAAAAGAAGCAAGAGAGGTGAAGAAAAAGGCAAGAGAGATGCAGAAAGAAGCAAGAGAAGTGCAGAAAGAGGAAGGAAGGTGCCAAAAGAGGAAGAAAGGCGAAGAAAGAGGAAGAAAGGCGCAGATAGAAGCAAGAGAAGTGCAGAAAGAAGCAAGAGATGTGCAGAAAGAAGAGAGTGTGGTGCAGAAAGAGGCAAGAGAGGTACAGAAAGAGGCAATAGAGGTGCAGAAAGAAGCAAGAGAGCTGCAGAAAGAAGCAAGAGAGCTGCAGAAAGAAGAAATATGCAGAAAGAGGCAGGAGAGGTGCAGAAAGAGGCAGGAGAAGTGCAGAAAGAGGCAAGAGAAGTCAAGAAAGAAGGAAGAGAAGTGCAGAAATAGGAAGAAAGGAGCAGAAAGAGGAAGAAAGGTGCAGAAAGAGTAAGCAAGGCGCAGAAATAAGCAAGAGAAGTGCAGAAAGAAGCAAGAGAGGTGAAGAAAGAATAAGAAAAGTGCAAAAAGAGGCAAGAGAAGCGCAGAAAGAAGTAAGAGAAGTGCAGAAAGGAGCAAGAGAGGTACAGAAAAAGAGAGTGAGGTGCAGAAAGAAGCAAGTGAGGTGCAATATGAGGCAAATGAGGTGCAGAAAGAAGCAAGAGAGGTACAGGAGGAAGAAGAAAGGTGCAGAAAGAGGAAGAAAGGTGAAAAAGAGGCAAGAGAAGTGCAGAAAGAGGCTAGAAAAGTGCAGAAAGAAGCAAGAGTAGTGCAGAAAGAACCAAGAGAGGTGCAGAAAGAGGCAAGAGAGGTGCAGAAAGAAGCAAGAGAGGTGCAGAAAGAAGCATGTGAGGTGCAGAAAGAAGCATGTGAGGTGCAGAAAGAAGCAAGAGAGATGCAGAAAGAAGCAAGAGAACTGCAGAAAGAGGAAGGAATGTGCCAAAAGAGGAAGAAAGGTGCACAAAGGAGAAAGGTGCAGAAAGAAGCAACAGAAGTGCAGAAAGAAGCAAGAGATGTGCAGAAAGAAGAGTGAGGTGCAGAAAGAGGCAAATGAGGTATAGAAAGAGGCAACAGAGGTACAGAAAGAAGCAAGAGAGGTGCAGAAAGAAACAAGAGAGGTGCAGAAAGAGGAAGGAAAAGGCAGAAAGAGGCAAGAGAAGTTAAGAAAGAAGCAAGAGAGGTGCAGAAAGAGGAAGAAAGGAGCAGAAAGAGGAAGAAAAGTGCAGAAAGAGGAAGCAAGGCGCAGAAAGAAGCAAGAGAAGTGCAGAAATAAGAAAGAGGTGCAGAAAGAAGCAAGAGAGGTGAAGAAAGAGGAATAAAGGTGCAGAAAGAGGCAAGAGAAGCGAAGAAAGAGGCAAGGGAGGTGCAGCAAGAAGCAAGAGAACTGCAGAAAGAAGCAAGAGAGGTGCAGAAAGAAGCAAGAGAGGTGCAGAAAGAAGGAAGGTGCAGAAAGAGATGTGCAGAAAGAGGAAGAAAGGTGCAGAAAGAGGAAGAAAGGCACAGAAAGAAGGAAGTGTAGTGCAGAAAGAAGCAAGAGAGGTGCAGAAAGAAGAGAATGAGGTGCAGAAAGAAGTGAGGTGCAGAAAGAAGCAAGAGGGGTGCAGAAAAAGGAAGTAAGGTGCAGGAAGAGATCGGCAGAAAGTCGCTAGAGAGGTGCAGAAAGAGGAAGAAAGGTGCAGTAAGAGGAAGAAAGGCGCAAAAGAAGGAAGTGTAGTGCAGAAAGAAGCAAGAGAGGTGCAGAAAGAAGAGAATGAGGTGCAGAAAGAAGTAAGTGAGGTGCAGAAAGAAGTAAAAGGGGTGCAGAAAGAAGAAGAAAGGTGCAGGAAGAGAGGTGCAGAAAGAGGCAAGACAAACACGTGCAAAAAGAGGTAATAGAAGTGCAGAAAGAAGCAAGAGAGGTGAAGAAAAAAGCGAGAGGTACTGAAAGAAGCAAGAGAGGTAGAGAACGGGCAACACAAATGCAGAAAGAGGCATGAGAAGTGCAGAAAGAGGCAAGAGAGGTGCAGAAAGAAGCAAGAGAGGTGCAGAAAGAGGCAAGAGAAGTACGGAAAAAGGAAGAAAGATGCAGAAATAAGCAAGAGAGGTGCAGAAAGGAGCAAAAGAGGTACAGAAAGAGGAAGAAAGGTGCAGAAAGAGGCAGGAAAAGTGCAGAAACATAACAAAAGGTGCAGAAAGAGGCAAGAGAAGTGCAGAAAGAGGCAAGAGAAGTGCAGAAAGAGGAAGAAAGGTGCAGAAAGAGGCAAGAGAAGTGCAGAAAGAGGCAAGAGAAGTGCAGAAAGAAGCAAGAAAGGTGCCGAAAGAGGAAGAAAGGTGCCGAAAGAGGAAGAAAGATGCAGAAAGAGGAAGAAAGTCACAGAAAGAAGCAAGAGAAGGGCATAAAGAAGCAAGAGAGGTGCAGAAAGAAGAGAGTGAGGTGCAGAAAGAGGCAAGAGAATTGCAGAAAGAGGTAAGAGAAGTGCAGAAAGAGAAAGGTGCAGAAATAAGCAAGAGAAATGCAGAAAGAGGCAAGAGAGGTGCAGAAAGAAGCAAGAGAGGCGCAGAAAGAAGCAAGAGAGGTGCAGAAAGAAGCAAAAGAGGTGCAGAAAGAAGCAAAAGAGAGGTACAGAAAGAAGCAATAGAGGTACAGAAAGAGGCAAGAGAGGTGCAGAAAGAAGCAAGAGAGGTGCAGAAAAAGGCAAGAGAGATGCAGAAAGAAGCAAGAGAAGTGCAGAAAGAGGCAAGAGAAGTGCAGAAAGAAGCAAGAAAAGTGCAGAAAGAGGAAGAAAGGTGCCGAAAGAGGAAGAAAGATGCAGAAAGAGGAAGAAAGACACAGAAAGAAGCAAGAGAAGGGCAGAAAGAGGTAAGAGAAGTGCAGAAAGAGAAAGAAAGGTGCAGAAATAAGCAAGAGAAATGCAGAAAGAGGCAAGAGAGGAGCAGAAAGAAGCAAGAAAGGTGCAGAAAGAAGCAAGAGAGGTGCAGAAAGAAGCAAAAGAGAGGTACAGAAAGAAGCAAAAGAGGTGCAGAAAGAAGTGAGGTGCAGAAAGAAGCAAGAGGGGTGCAGAAAAAGGAAGAAAGGTGCAGGAAGAGATCGGCAGAAAGACGCTAGAGAGGTGCAGAAAGAAGAGAATGAGGTGCAGAAAGAAGTAAGTGAGGTGCAGAAAGAAGCAAAAGGGGTGCAGAAAGAAGAAGAAAGGTGCAGGAAGAGAGGTGCAGAAAGAGGCAAGACAAACAAGTGCAAAAAGAGGTAATAGAAGTACAGAAAGAAGCAAGAGAGGTGAAGAAAAAGCAAGAGAGGTACTGAAAGAAGCAAGAGAGGTAGAGAAAGGAGCAACACAAATGCAGAAAGAGGCATGAGAAGTGCAGAAAGAGGCAAGAGAGGTGCAGAAAGAAGCAAGAGAGGTGCAGAAAGAGGCAAGAGAAGTACAGAAAAAGGAAGAAAGGTGCAGAAATAAGCAAGAGAGGTGCAGAAAGGAGCAAGAGAGGTACAGAAAGAGGAAGAAAGGTGCAGAAAGAGGCAGGAAAAGTGCAGAAACATTGGGAAAGGTGCAGAAAGAAGCAAGAGAAGTGCAGAAAGAGGCAAGAGAAGTGCAGAAAGAGGAAGAAAGGTGCAGAAAGAGGCAAGAGAAGTGCAGAAAGAGGCAAGAGAAGTGCAGAAAGAAGCAAGAAAAGTGCAGAAAGAGGAAGAAAGGTGCGGAAAGAGGAAGAAAGATGCAGAAAAAGGAAGAAAGACACAGAAAGAAGCAAGAGAAGGGCATAAAGAAGCAAGAGAGGTGCAGAAAGAAAAGAGTGAGGTGCAGAAAGAGGCAAGAGAGTTGCAGAAAGAGGTAAGAGAAGTGCAGAAAGAGAAAGAAAGGTGCAGAAATAAGCAAGAGAAATGCAGAAAGAGGCAAGAGAGGTGCAGAAAGAAGCAAGAGAGGTGCAGAAAGAATCAAGAGAGGTGCAGAAAGAAGCAAAAGAGAGGTACAGAAAGAAGCAAGAGAGGTACAGAAAGAGGCAAGAGAGGTGCAAAAAGAAGCAAGAGAGGTGAAGAAAAAGGCAAGAGAGATGCAGAAAGAAGCAAGAGAAGTGCAGAAAGAGGAAGGAAGGTGCCAAAAGAGGAAGAAAGGCGAAGAAAGAGGAAGAAAGGCGCAGATAGAAGCAAGAGAAGTGCAGAAAGAAGCAAGAGATGTGCAGAAAGAAGAGAGTGTGGTGCAGAAAGAGGCAAGAGAGGTACAGAAAGAGGCAATAGAGGTGCAGAAAGAAGCAAGAGAACTGCAGAAAGAAGCAAGAGAGCTGCAGAAAGAAGAAGAAATATGCAGAAAGAGGCAGGAGAGGTGCAGAAAGAGGCAGGAGAAGTGCAGAAAGAGGCAAGAGAAGTCAAGAAAGAAGGAAGAGAAGTGCAGAAATAGGAAGAAAGGAGCAGAAAGAGGAAGAAAGGTGCAGAAAGAGTAAGCAAGGCGCAGAAATAAGCAAGAGAAGTGCAGAAAGAAGCAAGAGAGGTGAAGAAAGAATAAGAAAAGTGCAAAAAGAGGCAAGAGAAGCGCAGAAAGAAGTAAGAGAAGTGCAGAAAGGAGCAAGAGAGGTACAGAAAAAAGAGAGTGAGGTGCAGAAAGAAGCAAGTGAGGTGCAATATGAGGCAAATGAGGTGCAGAAAGAAGCAAGAGAGGTACAGGAGGAAGAAGAAAGGTGCAGAAAGAGGAAGAAAGGTGAAAAAGAGGCAAGAGAAGTGCAGAAAGAGGCTAGAAAAGTGCAGAAAGAAGCAAGAGTAGTGCAGAAAGAACCAAGAGAGGTGCAGAAAGAGGCAAGAGAGGTGCAGAAAGAAGCAAGAGAGGTGCAGAAAGAAGCATGTGAGGTGCAGAAAGAAGCATGTGAGGTGCAGAAAGAAGCAAGAGAGATGCAGAAAGAAGCAAGAGAACTGCAGAAAGAGGAAGGAATGTGCCAAAAGAGGAAGAAAAGGTGCACAAAGGAGACAGGTGCAGAAAGAAGCAACAGAAGTGCAGAAAGAAGCAAGAGATGTGCAGAAAGAAGAGTGAGGTGCAGAAAGAGGCAAATGAGGTATAGAAAGAGGCAACAGAGGTGCAGAAAGAAGCAAGAGAGGTGCAGAAAGAAACAAGAGAGGTGCAGAAAGAGGAAGGAAAAAGGCAGAAAGAGGCAAGAGAAGTTAGGAAAGAAGCAAGAGAGGTGCAGAAAGAGGAAGAAAGGAGCAGAAAGAGGAAGAAAAGTGCAGAAAGAGGAAGCAAGGCGCAGAAAGAAGCAAGAGAAGTGCAGAAATAAGAAAGAGGTGCAGAAAGAAGCAAGAGCGGTGAAGAAAGAGGAATAAAGGTGCAGAAAGAGGCAAGAGAAGCGAAGAAAGAGGCAAGGGAGGTGCAGCAAGAAGCAAGAGAACTGCAGAAAGAAGCAAGAGAGGTGCAGAAAGAAGCAAGAGAGGTGCAGAAAGAAGGAAGGTGCAGAAAGAGATGTGCAGAAAGAGGAAGAAAGGTGCAGAAAGAGGAAAAAAGGCGCAGAAAGAAGGAAGTGTAGTGCAGAAAGAAGTGAGAGGTGCAGAAAGAAGAGAATGAGGTGCAGAAAGAAGTAAGTGAGGTGCAGAAAGAAGCAAGAGGGGTGCAGAAAAAGGAAGAAAGGTGCAGGAAGAGATCTGCAGAAAGACGCAAGAGAAGTGCAGAAAGAAGCAAAAGAGGTACAGAAAGAAGCAAGAGAGGTACGGAAAGAGGCAAGAGAAGTACAGAACGTGGCTAGAGAAGTGCAGAAAGAAGCAAGAGAGGTGCAGAAAGAGGCAAGAGAAGTGCAAAAACAGGAGGAAATGTGCAGAAAGAAGCAAGAGAGTTGCAGAAAGGAGAAAGAGAGGTGCAGAAAGAGGAAGAAAGGTGCAGAAAGGGGCAGGAGACGTGCAGAAAGAGGAAGAAAGGTGCAGAAAGAAGCAATAAAAGTGCAGAAAGAGGCAAGAGAAGTGCAGAAAGAAGCGAGAAGTGCAGAAAGAAGAAGAAAGGTGCCGAAAGAGGAAGAAAGGTGCAGGAAGAAAGGTGCAGAAAGAAGCAAAAGAAGTGCAGAAAAACAAGGTAGGTGCAGAAAGAAGCAAGAGAGTTGCAGAAAGAAGAGATTGAGGTGCAGAAAGAGGTAAGAGAAGTGCAGAAAGTAGCAAGAGAAGTGCATAAAGAGGAAGAATGGTACAGAAAGAGCATTTAGAAGTGCAGATAGAGGCAAGAGAAGTGCAGAAACAGTCCAGAGAGGTGCAGAAAGAGGCAAGACAAGTGCAGAAAGAGGCAAGAGTGGAGCAGAAAGAGGCAAGAGTGGTGCAGAAAGAAAAAGAAAGGTGCAGAAAGAAGCAAGGGAAATGCAGAAAGAGGCAAGAGAGGTGCAGAAAAAAGCAAGAGAGGTGCAGAACGAGGTAAGAGAGGTACAGAAAGAACCAAGAGAGGTGCAGAAAGAAGCAAGAGAGGTACATAAAGAGGTAGGAGAGGTGCAGAAAGAGGCAAGAGAGGTGAAGAAAGAAGCAAGAGAGGTGCCGAAAGAGGCAAGAAAGATGCAGAAAGAAGCAAGAGAAGTGCAGAATAGAGGAAGAAAGGTGCCAAAAGAGGGAGAAAGGCGCAGAAAGAGGAAGAAAGGAGCAGAAAGAGGAAGAAAGGTGCAGAAAGAAGCAAGAGAAGTGCAGAAAGAAGCAAAAGAGGTGCAGAAAGAAGTGAGAGGTGCAGAAAGAAGCTAGAGAGGTGCAGAAAGAGGAAGAAAGGTGCAGAAAGAGGAAGAAAGGCGCAGAAAGAAGGAAGTGTAGTGCAGAAAGAAGAGAATGAGGTGCAGAAAGAAGTAAGTGAGGTGCAGAAAGAAGCAAGAGGGGTGCAGAAAAAGGAAGACAGGTGCAAGAAGAGATCTGCAGAAAGACGCAAGAGAAGTGCAGAAAGAAGCAAAAGAGGTACAGAAAGAAGCAAGAGAGGTACGGAAAGAGGCAAGAGATGTACAGAAAGTGGCTAGAGAAGTGCAGAAAGAAGCAAGAGAGGTGCAGAAAGAGGCAAGAGAAGTGTAAAAACAGGAGGAAATGTGCAGAAACAAGCAAGAGAGGTGCAGAAAGGAGAAAGAGAGGTGCAGAAAGAGGAAGAAAGGTGCAGAAAGGGGCAGGAGACGTGCAGAAAGAGGAAGAAAGGTGCGTAAAGAAGCAAGAGAAGTGCAGAAAGAGGCAAGAGAAGTGCAGAAAGAAGCGAGAAGTGAAGAAAGAGGAAGAACGGTGCCGAAAGAGGAAGAAAGGTGCAGAAAGAAGCAAATGAAGTGCAGAAAAACAAGAGAGGTGCAGAAAGAAGCAAGAGAGTTGCAGAAAGAAGAGATTGAGGTGCAGAAAGAGGTAAGAGAGGTGCAGAAAGTAGCAAGAGAAGTGCATAAAGAGGAAGAATGGTACAGAAAGAGCATTTAGAAGTGCAGAAACAGTCAAGAGAGGTGCAGAAAAAGGCAAGACAAGTGCAGAAAGAGGCAAGAGTGGAGCAGAAAGAGGCAAGAGAGGTGCAGAAAGAGAAAGAAAGGTGCAGAAAGAGGTAAGAGAGGTGCAGAAAGAACCAAGAGAGGTGCAGAAAGAAGCAAGAGAGGTACAGAAAGAGGTAAGAGAGGTGCAGAAAGAGGCAAGAGAGGTGAAGAAAGAAGCAAGAGAGGTGCCAAAGGAGGCAAGAAAGATGCAGAAAGAAGCAAGAGAAGTGCAGAATAGAGGAAGAAAGGTGCCAAAAGAGGGAGAAAGGCGCAGAAAGAGGAAGAAAGGAGCAGAAAGAGGAAGAAAGGCGCAGAAAGAAGCAAGAGAAATGCCGAAAGAAGCAAAAGAGGTGCAAAATTAAGCAAGAGAGCTGCTGAAAGAAGCAAGAGAGGTGCAGAAAGAGGCAAGAGAGGTGCAGAAAGAGGCAAGAGAAGTGCAGAAAGAGGCAAGAGTGGAGCAGAAAGAGGCAAGAGAGGTGCAGAAAGAACCAAGAGAGGTGCAGAAAGAAGCAAGAGAGGTACAGAAAGAGGTAAGAGAGGTGCAGAAAGAGGCAAGAGAGGTGAAGAAAGAAGCAAGAGAGGTGCCAAAGGAGGCAAGAAAGATGCAGAAAGAAGCAAGAGAAGTGCAGAATAGAGGAAGAAAGGTGCCAAAAGAGGGAGAAAGGCGCAGAAAGAGGAAGAAAGGAGCAGAAAGAGGAAGAAAGGCGCAGAAAGAAGCAAGAGAAATGCCGAAAGAAGCAAAAGAGGTGCAAAATTAAGCAAGAGAGCTGCTGAAAGAAGCAAGAGAGGTGCAAAAAGAGGCAAGAGAGGTGCAGAAAGAGGCAAGAGAAGTGCAGAAAGAGGCAAGAGAAGTGCAAGAAGAAGCAAGAGAGGTGCAGAAAGAGGAATAAAGTAGCAGAAAGAGGAAGAAAGGTGCAGAAAGTGGCAGAAAGGTGCAGAAAGAAGCAAGAGAAGTACAGAAAGAAGCAAGAGAGGTGCAGAAAGAAGCAAGAGAGGTGCAGAAAGAGGAACAAACGTGCAGAAAGAGGAACAAAGGTACAGAAAGAGACAAGAGAAGCACAGAAAGAGGCAAGAGAGGTGCAGAAAGAAGCAACAGAGGTGCAGAAAGAACCAAGAGAGGTGCAGAAAGAGATGTGCAGAAAGAAGAAGAAAGGTATAGAAAGTAGCAAGAGAAGTGCAGAAAGAAGCAAGAGAGGTACAGAAAAAAGAGAGTGAGGTGCAGAATGAGGCAAGAGAGATGCAGAAAGGGGCAAGAGAGGTGCAGAAAGAAGTAAGAGAGGTGCAGAAAGAGGAAGAAAAGTGCAGACAGAGGCAGAAAGTTGCAAAAAGAGGCAAGAGAAGTGCAGAAAGAGGCAAGAGAGGTGCAGAAAGAAGAGAATGAGATGCCGAAAGAAGTATGTGAGATGCAGAAAGGAGCAAGAGGGGTGCAGAATGAGGAAGAAAGGTGCAGGAATAGAGGTGCAGAAAGAGGCACGAGAAGTGCAGAAAGAGGCTGGAGATGTGCAGAAAGAGGCAAGAGAGGTGCAGAAAGAAGGAAGAGAGGTGCAGAAAGAAGCAAGAGAAGTGCAGAAAGAGGAACAAAGGTGCCGAAAGAGGAAGAAAGGTCCAGAAAGAGGAAGAAAGGTGCAGAAAGAGGAAGAAAGGCACAGAAAGAAGCAAGAGAAGTGCAGAAAAACAAGAGAGATGCAGAAAGAAGCAAGAGAGGTGCAGAAAGAGAGTGAGGTGCAGAAAGAGGTAATAGAGGTACAGAAAGAAGCAAGAGAAGTGCATAAAGAGGGAGATTGGGGCAGAAAAAGGAAGAGAAGTGCAGAAAGAGCCTATAGAAGTGCAGAAAGAGTCAAGAGAGGTGCAGAAAGAAGCAAGAGAGGTGCAGAATTAATTGGTATGTGAGTGAGTCAACAGCTCCTCACAGATACAGCTTTTCTCTGCGCTCTCAAGGCTCCTGCCATAAAGGGCACCAGAGGGTCTGGGCAGAGCTCACCGCCTGGTAGCCATCCTAGCAAAGAGTGCATGTGCGTGTGCTACCTGCCAGCCTTTCATCGAGGAGTCAGCAGCACAGACCAGTGGCCGCAGGACCCTGCTAGCCCACAGGACAGTAGGAGCCTTCGGGGCCTTCCTGCTGCTGTGCCGTGCTGTTTACTGCAGAGCAGGACTCTACATGGGTTTATGTTTGATGGGCACTTGCATTTTTTGCACAAGCTGGAAGTTCATAGGAGCCAACCGTGATTCCAGACTTTAGCAGTGGCCTTGGTGATAATACTGTGTCTGCAAGCTCTCTCCACTTCACACTTTTCTCTCTGCCACCCACTTCCTCCTACCTCATGCTCCTCTCAAGCTCTACCTCACCACTCTCCATCTCTCCACCTCACTGCCCTCTTCCTCACTATCCTCTTTATCTTTGCTTCCCCATTCTCTCTCTCGCTCTCAATCTTATACCTTTAAATCTCACCTCTTTTCACCTCCACTCTGACTCTCGCCACCCATCACACGGCTCTCCCTTCTATTTTACCACGCTCCTCTTAACATTCCTTCTCTCCCCGACAACATATCATTTGCTCCTCACCCTCCTCTCTAATCTTATTCCTTTCTCATCGTTATGCTTCATCAGAATAATCTTCCACCATTACCATCCCCTACTCCTCTCCCTCTACTCCCGTCTCATTGGCCCTCTCAGTACATGCCTACTCATTTCCCTGTTCCCATCACCAAATTTGCTCATTATTCTCCTTCCCTATCACCCTACTTATTTTCAGCATCCTTCATCCACCTCTAACATTATCTAAATCGCCTCCTCTACTTTATGACATGCATCATCCTCCAACCGTCTCCAACAATCGTGAAAACTGTGGACCTGGGTTTTCAGGAGTTTTGATCAAAGGACACCACCACATCCACAGGTGCAAGTTAATCGATAGCAAATGACATTAGTAATCTAAATGAGTTATGAGCTCTACCTTTCAAAAGGTCCCAAAACATCACATTTGTGACCCTCAAATTAGTGTGTAGTTTATTTAGGCCAGGAACACCAAGCATCTTAGAATTTGTATATTGAGGGCAGGAAATACAAGTTTGTTTACAGTGCTTCCTTTCCCACTCTTGTGTCAACAATGAAAGGCTGTGTAGGAAGATTTGAATTTAAAAAGCTACATTTTTTGCAGAAAGTACACCAGCCTAGTAGATTATCTTATCGCTTCAGGATCCATGGGGTTGCAACAGTGTTATCATTTATTTCCATCTACTCATGTGGCATAAAAAGAGAATTTGTCAGGACAAAATAAATGCACAGTCACTGCAACTCCAAAGTGTTATGTCTGTGCCTTAAGTTCCTTTTAATTATATCAGCAGGCTCAGCCTTCAGCAAGTACCACTGGCTATAGGAAAGCATTCCTTTTGGCATGGTTACCCCCCACTTTTTGCCTGACTCTGATGTCTCTTTGACTGAATGTGCACTGGATTCCTGCTAACCAGGTTCCCAGTGCCTGTGTTCTTTCCCAAAACTGTACCTTTGTTTCTACAATAGGCACACCTCTGGCCCACATATAAGTCCCTTGTAAAAGGTACCAGTGGTACCAAGTGCATTGTAACCAGAGAGGGTCTCTAAGGGCTTCAGCATGTATTGTGCCATCGTAAGAAACCCCTCACCAAAAACATGCAAACTGCCACTGCAGCCTGCGTGTATTGGTGCAGATAAAAGTGAAGAGTCGACCTGGCACACAACCCTGTGTGCCAGGCCTAACAGCACTGCAAGAGGCATACATCCCTACAGCAGGCCTAACAGCCCTACGGCAGGGTGCACTGTACCTCATGTGAGGGCATAACTGCATGAGCAGATATGCCCCAATATTGTCTAAGTCCATTTTTAGACATTATAAGTGCACAGTGAAGCCATACTGAGTGTATGGGCTGGGAGCTTGTCAATAACGAGTTCCACAGGTCCATGATGGCTTTGCCAAATTCAAGATGTTTGGTACCAAACATCTCAGATTAATGAGCCCACACTGATGCCAGTACTGGGTTCATTAATAAATGCACTCAGAGGGCACCTCAGAGGTGACCCCTGAAATCCTGCCAACCCACTAGTATGTGCCTGACTGATCAGCACCAGCCTGCCATCTATAGACATGTTTCTGACCCCCTGAGATCGGAGCCTTTTGCTCTCATGGGTCAGAAACAAAGCTAGCTCTGGGTGGAGGTGGCTCACAACTACCCACAAGCAGGAACAGCATAGAACGGCAGTGAGCCTCAAAGGCTTCCTGCCCTTTGTTATGCTGACCAGAACCTCTCCAGGTAGTAAAGATGCCTGCCGCCCTGACCAAGCCCCACTTTTGGGGGCAAGGTCGGCAGAAAAATTAGTAAACAAGAGAAGTGTGTCCCCTCTGAGCCAGGACCACCCCTAAGGTGCCTTGAGCTAAAGTGACCCCATCCTTTGAAAATCCTCCATATTGTTTTGGAGGATTCTAGCCAATAGGGTTAGGGATATTTCCCTTCCCTCAGAGGGAATGGACATACAAAGGGTGTAGTCACCCTAAAGGTAAGTAGGCCATTGGCTACTACCTTCTATCCCCTGTAACACCCGTAAATTGAGTATTTAGGGGCACCCCTGAACCTTAATCCTCAGATTACCAACGACCAACAAAGAAGAGGACAAAGAAGAGCCATGCAGCAGCGAAGGTGGAGACACCAACTGACTTAGCCCCAGCTCTATCGGCCTGTCTGCAGCCTTCAAAGACCCTGC
Organism: Calotriton arnoldi; assembly: GCA_963921515.1. Classification (NCBI taxonomy): domain Eukaryota; kingdom Metazoa; phylum Chordata; class Amphibia; order Caudata; family Salamandridae; genus Calotriton; species Calotriton arnoldi. The sequence continues at coordinate 997,207 of CAWUFW010006557.1, forward strand.
TACCGAAGAGTGACTTGTCCCGTAGCCCAGCGACCTCCAGAACACTGGGAGGACTGCCTGCCTTCTAAAAAGACTCCTGATCTCCTGTGGGCAGTGGACCTGTCCAGAAGAAAGCCAAGTTAAAGCTCTGCCTGTAGAACTGCGAAGTTGACCACCTCTGCACCCGCGACCCCATGGCCCGTGTACAAGAGGCCCACTGGTAAAGAAAAGGTTCCCCAGCGATCTTGAGCAGGAGTCCACTGTGGGTTGACCCCTGCCAGACTCCACGTCGACGCCTGCAGCCTCTGCATGATGACCCCACCCAGCCACAACCGCACTGGTAAGCTAACTTCTGACACGAAAGGACACCCCTGCACCTGGAGGCCCTAGTCCTTAGGGCGATCTACCGAAGGTGTCCAGATGATCCAGCACACCCCAACTTACCTGTGCAGAAGTAGGTTTCTTTCATCCAGCATCCTGGCCTAAGCCTGCAGCCTTTTTCCAATTCCAAGATTCTCCATTTGTTTGCACTGAACGCCTGACGCGGTGTTGGCACTCTGCACCCGGCCACCCTTGTGCCCTCGAGGGTGTAAGTTTGGTACTGCATTGTGCCTGTGCTTACCTTAACACCGGGAGACTGGGTTACCAAACCGTTCTACTTACCTGTAAGTAGTAACCCTTGCATTGCCCCCTTTCTCAATTGGATAACATTGACCCCAGAACCCATGATTAGCCTCTACACCCGGCGGCCCCAGTGCTGCTGCTGGTCCAGTGAGGTCACTTACCTGAACCTTGCCTGGTACTGATTCTTCATCCAAAAGCTCAATATTGTAAAGCGTTTACTTACCTGCATATAGCAGATTTGTGTTTCCTCCCATAGGATAAGAATGTATTGATTGAAAAATGCACTGTGTCCACTTTTTACATTGAAAAACAGTGATATTGCAAAACGTATTTTACTGCAACAAAGTATCTATGGTTCTAAAAAATAAATATACAAAAAGTAATATTTTTACAAAGCTTTGGTCTCGGATTTAGTCATTGAGTGTGTGTAAGCATTTCTTGCCTGTGTGTGTACAACAAATGCTTAGCACTACCTTCTGATAAGCCTACCTGCTCACCCACACTACCACCAAAGAGAGCATTAGTATTATCTCATTTAACCTCTGTAAAGCCTCTGGGGATCCATTGAACTCTGTGCACACTATACCTTACTTTAGTATTGTATATACAGAGCCAGTGTCCTACTTTGGTGGATCAGCGGTGGGGTCTACGACTTTGCTGTTGCTGGACCACACTGACAAAAAGTGACCACAGGACTACAATCCAAAACTGCCTTTAGATTCAACTGTATTTTTGAATTGACATTTTTTCCAAATTTTTAACATTCTTGTTAGTGCCTTGTTTAAGTTACTTTAGCATTTTTAAAAGTTTAAAAAGCCTACTATAGTTAGGGGTAAAAGTGCCTAGATGTTTTTGTTAGTGCTTTTAAAAAGGCCCCAACCTTAGTAAAGTAATGGATACAGAGAATATGGTTGTTAAACTCAACCTGACCTTTTACCTCCATCTTGGCATGAAAGAACTAAGGACCCTCTTTAGAATTAAGGAAATAAAATTGGTTCCAATCCTACCAAGACCAAGCTCCAGGAGCTATTGGCAGACTATGCTAGGGACCACCCTTCTGAAGAGGAGGACCTCCTTGCAGAAGGAGCAAGTAGTGATGAGAGGGACAATTCCCAACCTCCTCACCTACACAGAGAGAATGTAGTCCCTGCATCCATCTTCCCAAGAGTAGTGCAAAGGGTAGCTAGCTCCCAAACATGTGGATCAGGCACCCCAAGCAACACTGAGGACAGCCTCAATGAGGAGGACAACCTTTTAGCAAGGACGGCTCATAGAATTTCCCTGGTGAATAGACTCCTGACTACAGAAAGGGAAAGAGCAGATATGGGCCTAGCGTCCATATATGGTGGCAGCAACATAATTCCAAGGGACAGAGAGAACTCTTATGACCCTAAAATCCCCAATGGGATTGTCCCCAAGTATAAGGGAGGAAGATGATAAAATCACAAAATGGTTCACAGCTTTTGGGAGGGCCTGTCCACGGAGACATGTGAAGAAGTCACACTCAGGAGCATTGCTTTGGGAACTGTTCACTGGTAAGTACAGGGCTAGACTCCTGACACTCACTGGGACAGATGCGGAGTCCTATGACCTCATGAAGGGTACCCTGATTGAGGGCTTTGGACTCACCACTAAGGAATATAGAATTAGATTCAGGGGGGGCTCAAAAAGCCTCAAGTCAGTCCTGGGTTGACTTCATATATTACTCAGTGAAAATACTAGATGACTGGTTAACTGGAAGTGAAGTGCATGACTATGATTGGCTTTATAACTTGTTTATGAAACAACACATTTTAAGTAATTGCATTAATGCAAAGTTGTATCAGTATCTGGTAGACTTAGGTCCATCTCTCCCCAAGAATTGGGAAAGAAGGCAGACCACTGGGTCAAGACTAGGGTGACCAAGACTATCACTGGGGGTGATCAAAAGAAAATGGTTACAAAACCTATCCTGGGGAAAGTGGGTGAACATTCTAAGGATAAAAGCAAAGAGTCTTCGAAAGGCCCCCAAAAATCAGCACAGGATGGTGGGTCCCAGAACTCTTCACAATCCAACAGTGGGTACAAGGGTAAAAACGTTGATCCCCAAAAGGCATGGTCTTACAACTGTAAACAGTTGATACACAAAACTCTCGACTCTGCCTGTGTAAAAAATAATCCCCCTAGTACTCCCCCAGCTAGCACTGGTATGGCAAGTCTCCAGCTGGGATCAACAGTGTGCCCAAAGCAAATCAGGGTTCACACTGAAGTTATTTTAGTCTCTGAGGGTGGGGTAGATTTGGCCACTCTTGCTGTTTGGCCCCCTAATATGAAAAAAAATTCAGACAGCAACCCTTGCTTAATGGGACTGCAGTAGAAACCCTGAGGGATACAGGTCCCAGTGTCACCATGGTGACAGAAAAACTGGTTTCCCCAGAGCAGTTATTGGCTGGACAATCTTATCCAGTTACCAATGCTGACAATGTAACTAAGGTTCATCCCATGGCTATGGTTTCCTCAGAATGGGTAGGGGTTACTGGCCTGAAACAGGTAGTGGTCTCTTCTGCATTCCCAATTTAATGTCTGCTAAGTAATGATCTGGAGACCTCAGCATGGCTTGAGGTAGAACTGAAAACCCATGCAGCCATGCTGGGAATCACTGAATTTGTGTGTGTGTAAAAACAAGGGCACCGAGCCGAGCACAGGGTGAAAAAGAAGTGTTGGAGCCTAGAATAATGGCTCAACCTTCAAAGAGAAAAGGTAAGAAGACTGGGAGACCAGCTTCTGAACAGCAACAAGCCCAGGACCCCTCTCCTCAGGGAGAGGGCCTGTCACCCCCAGAGGGAACTGAGCATATGGAACTTGAACCTTATCCGGTTTAGCTTCTGGGCCCAGGGGAGACCCTCTAGGGAACAGCTGTGCCAAGGACAGAGGACCTGTCCTACCCTTGAAAACCTGCAACAGCAAGCTGGTGCACAGGAAAAGGGAGATGTCAGTGGCTCCCACAGACCGGACCTATTGGGAGGAGGGACTCCTTTAAACTGAGGCCAGAGACCCCAAACCTGGTACCACTAGGATGGTGGTAGTGTCTCAACAGTTTAGAGAATTCCTCCTCACATTGGTTCATAATACACCCCTAGCTGGGCATCTTGGTCCGACTAGTCAGCCTCTTGTACTGCCCAAACATGTCTCAGAAGGTGAAGGAGTTTTGCAGCTCCTGTGTCAACTTTTAAGCCAGTGGGAAGACAGGTAACCACTGAAAGGCCCCCTTAATCCCACTACCAGTGGTTGGGGTTCCCTCTGAAATGGGTGGGGTGGACATAGTTGGTCCACTTGAACCTCCCACAGCATCAGGAAACAAATTCATACTGGTAGTAGTGGATCATGCAACCAGGTATCCTGAGGCAATTCCCGTTAGGACTACTACAGCCCCTGCATTAGTCAAAGCCCTCACTGGTATCCTTAGCAGGGTTGGGTTTCCTAAGGAGGTGGTTTCAGACAGAGGTGCAAACTTCATGTCTAGTTACCCTAAAAGACATGTGGAATGAGTGTGATGTGACTTATAAGTTCACTACACACTATCACCCACAAACCAATGGCCTTGTTGAGAGATTCAACAAGACATTGAAAGGCATGATCATGGAAATCCCTGAAAAACTCAAAAGGAGATGGGATATCCTTTTGCCATGCCTGTTTTTTGCCTACAGAATGTGCCTCAGAAGGGAGTAGGATTTTCCCCCTTCGAAATTATGTTTGGCCATCCTGTTAGGGGAGCACTTTATCTTGTGAAGGAGAGTTGGCCAAGCCTCTCCACGAACATAAGCAAGGTATTGTGTACTAAGTACTAGCCCTATGTTCCAGGATGGCAGAGTACATGAAAAAGCATCCAAAAACCTTGGGGTCAGCCAAGAGCTCCAAAAGCAAAGATATGACCAAAAAACCAGGGCAGAAGGTATGGGGTTTGGAGCCTGTGGCACCAAGGGCCTTTCAAGACAAATGTATTGGTCCTCACCCTATCCTTGAAAAGAAAAGTGAGGTCGCCTACTTGGTAGACCTGGGCACTAACGGGGGCCCCAAGTGGGTGATCCATGTGAACCGGCAAACATTTTCCTTGACAGGGCTGATTGTTACTGATGAGGATCAGGAAGCTGAGAGTGAACCTCTCCCTGACCTCTTCTCCTACAGTCCAAAAGATGAGTCAGTTGATGGAGTTGTCCACTCAGGCACCCTCTCTGCCCAACAGCAGGCAGACTGCACATAAGTCCTGCAACCGTATGCTGAGCTCTTCTCCTTAACCACTGGACAGACACAATGGTGTACTCATGATGTGGACACTGGAGACAGCTTGCCTGTCAAAACCAAAATCTATCAGCAGTCTGACCAAGTTAAGGAGAGCATCAAAGCCGAAGTAAGCAAGATGCTGGAGTTAGGGGTTATTGAACCCTCTGAGTGTCCCTGGGCCAGCCCAGTGGTCTTAGTCCCCAAACCTCACCCACAGGGTGGAAAGAGAGAATTTAGGTTTTGGGTGGACTACAGGTCACAATGCTGTCACCAAAACAGATGCTCACCCTATACCCAGGGCTGATGAGCTGATAGACAAATTGGGTGCAGCCAAATTTCTCAGTACCTTAGACTTAACTGCACGGTACTGGCAGACTGGCATGGCCCCAGGAGCAAAAGAATAGAGAGCATTCTCCACACAAGATGGGTATTATCAGTTCACCGTTATGTCCTTTGGCTAAGAGAATGCCCCTGCCACCTTCCAAAGGTTGGTGAATCAAGTCCTTGCTGGACTGGAGACCTTTAGTGCAGCATATCTAGGTGATATTGTAATCTTTCGCTCCACCTGGCAGGATCACTTGGTCCACCTTGGAAAGGTTTGGCAGGGCCTGCAAGCAGCAGGCCTCACTATCAAAGCATCCAAATGCCAGATAGGGCAGGGAACTGTTGTATCTTGGGCCACCTTGTATGTGGAGGCCAAGTGCAACCCTTACAACCCAAGATCCAGACAATTCTGTACTGGGAAGGTTCCCAGTACCTGTGGTCTTTCTCAAAATTGTACCTTTGTTTCCACAATTGGCAAACTTCTGGCCCACATATAAGTCACTTGTAAAAGGTACCAGTGGTACCCAGGGCACTGTGACCAGAGAGGGTCTCTGAGGACTGCAGCATGTATTGTGCCACCCTACGAGACCCCTCACCAAACACAAGCACAATACCACTGCAGCCTGCGTGTTTTGGTGCGGATAAATGTGAAGAGTTGACTTGGCATACATCTGTGTGTGCCAGGCTTACCAGCACTGCAAGAGGCATAGGTAAGTCACCCCTACAGAGGACCTTACAGCACTATGGCAGGGTCCACTATACCTCATGTGAGGGCATAACTGTATGAGCAAATATGCCCCTATAGTGTCTAAGTCCATTACAAAGTTAAAAGAACGAGGTATTCGGAGGGACATGGTGCCTCGTATCACGCTCCGGGATAACAATACCCTGACAAACCAACCGGATAAGGTTATTTATATTTTTTAACATTCAATTCAATTAAGACATAATCCTCGAAGGTATAGTCTTAACCCAAAAAAACGGATTGAAAAAAGCCTTACATGATTTTGCTTTATTAAAATAAACTCATAACAAGCTATTTGCCAAACCGGTTGCATTTTTTTAAAACCACTTCCCAGTTTATTGTTTTACTTCTAATGGGTTTCTCTAGGTTTCCAAAAAAAGTGCCCCACCTCGCCTGATTCCTATGTTGGTACGGTTAATTAACACATCCTAGAACATCACCTTTCTTTTAATCTACCCCTGCATCTTCCACCCATATTAAAATAGCCCTTGAAGATACAGGAAGTCATTTTAGACACAATCAGATGGATCACGCCAGTACTTTCCCTCGAGTGGAGGCGGTACTCACCTAGAGAAGCGAGTACGTATGTGCGAAACCCAATGATGACGCCGCCCAACAAAAATACCACAGTGGTGATTAACATACACCACTAATGGCAGAGTTTGGTTGAGGGTTTCGGGAAAACATTAAAAATACCAGGGTCCTCCCAGATTGGTAGTATTCACTTCCTTTTGGTTGAGATTATTACAAAATATGGAAGAAGAGGAAATTCTACACTTATACTTCTATCTCCCCCCCCTTGATTTGAATAAGTCCTTTCTTAGACATTATAAGTGCACAGTAAAGCCATACTGAGCACATGGGCTGGGAGCTTGTCACTACAATTTCCACAGCTCCATGATGGCTTCACCGAAATCCAAGATGTTTGGTACCACACATCTCAGATTAATGAGCCCACACTCATGCCAGTGATGGATTCATTAATAAATGCACTCAGAGGGCACCTCAGAGGTGCCCTCTGAACTCATACCAACTCACTAGTGTTTGCCTGACTGGTCTGCACCAGCCTGCCATCTCTAGACATGTTTCTGACCCTCTGAGCTGTGAGCCTTTTGCTCTCATGGGTCAGAAACCAGGCCTGCTCTGGGTGGAGGTGCTTCACACTTACCCCCAAGCAGGAACAGCATAGAATGGCGGTGAGCCTCAAAGGCTTCCTGCCCTTTGTTATGCTGACCAGGGTCTCCCCAGCTAGTGGAGAAGCCCGCCCCCCTGACCAATCCCCACTTTTGGCAGCAAGGTTGGCAGGAAAATTAGTAAACAAGAAAGGTGTGTCCCCTCTCAGCCAGGACCACTCCTAAGGTGCCCCGAGCTGAAGTAACCCCTTCCTTTGAAAATCCTCCATAATGTTGTGGAGATGCGCCCTCCCCAAAGGGAGTAGACAGACAAAGGGTGTAGTCACCCTAAAGGTAAGTACCCCATTGGCTATTATCTTCTAACCCCTGTACCACCCCTAAATTGACTATTTAGGGGCACCCCTGAACCTAATCCTCATATTACCGACAACCTACGAAGAAGACAAAGAAGTCCCATGCAGCAGCAAAGACTGAAGACACCAACTGTCTTGGACCCAGCTCTACCGGCCTATCTGCAGCCCACAAAGACCCTGTACAGAACAGCGACTTGCCCCGCAGCCCAGCAACCATCAGAACCCTGGGAGGACTGCCAGCCTTCTAAAAAGACTCATGATCTCCCATAGACAGCAGACCTATCCAGAAGAAAACCAAGTTTAAAGACCGAAGTCGCCCAGCTTTTCACCCGACGCCCACGGCCCGAGTCCAAGAGGCCCACCGATCCAGAAAAGGTGCCCCAGAAATCCTGAGCAAGAAAACCTCGTGAGTTGACCCTTGCCAGACTTCATATCAATACCTGCAGCCACTGCACGATGACCCCCCACAACTGCAACCGCACTGGTAAGCTGACTTCTGACGCCAAAGGACCCTCCTGCACCCGTAGCCCCTGGGCCTTGGGGAGATCTACTGACGGTGTTCCAAAGCTCCAGCACACCCCAACTTACCTGTGCAGAAGTAGGTTTCTTTCATCCAGCCTCCAGGCCTGAGCCTGCAACCTTTTTCCTATTCCAAAATCCTCCATTTTTTATTTATTAACAAGATGGAACATGAATAAGACTCTTGGGAGCACTATCATTTTCATAATGGGTATATGCCTAATTAGTGAGAATTGGAGTTTAATCCAGCGCTCCACATCATCCACTAATTTTTATGACGCCTTCCCATAATTATCCCAAAAAACTATTGCTGGATCAGTGTGGATCTGTATCCCCAGGTAACGTACTGAATCCGTCATCCACTGCAAGGGATACTCCAACGCTATTGGCGTTGTGGCAGGGGTAGGGGAAAAATTACAGATTTATCCCAGTTAACACGGAGGCCTGAAAAACCTCAAAATCGCACTACTTCTCTAAGTATAGGTGTAAGATTGCTCTCCAGATTGAGAATATATAACAAATATATCATCAGCATATGCTGAAATTATAAGATTGTAACCTGTAATCGCAGTTCTATATGTCTATTGTACTCGCGGGGCGCACAGGCCAACCGTTCAGCTACCAGTATGTATAATATGGGTGACAGGGGGCAACCCCGCCGGGTGCCTCTAGTGATCTTAATTGGAGATGTTACAACACTGCCCACACGGATCTGGACTGTGGGTGTAGTATATAGCACTGGGATCAGTCGTATAAACACCTCCCCCGCGCTGATACGGCGAAGGACCGCCCGCATAAACCCCCATTCGACGGAGTCAAAAGCCTTTTTAGCATCTAAAACACAGCAGCCGTCCTGATCTCCAGTTCAATACATTGGATAGTGCCAAACAGTGTTCTAAGGTTGTATGTTATACTACGACCTGGAACAAAACCATCTTGTTACGGGTGCACTACTCCAGGCAATATTGGTACTAGTCCATTGGCCAATATCTTGGCCTATAGTTTAGTGTCGACATTTAATAGGGGCAAAGGCCTATAAGAGGAACAGCTGTTAGGTTGTTTGCCGAGCGTTTCAGGAGAGTAACTATTAAGACCTCCCGCATCGAGGGGGGCCTTGTTCCGGTCTTCACCATTTCCTCATACAATTCGACCAGATGTGGTATCAGCAAAGCCTGATAAGCCTCTTAGAAGGCCACTGTAAGGCTGTCTGTGCCCGGTGCCTTCCCAGACTGCATACCTTTGAGTGCAGTTCATATTTCTGTTGGATGTAAAGGTGCCATCAAATGTTCCCTGTGTTCTGTAGTGAGCCAAGTCATGGCTATATGTGCTAGGTAGTCGGAAATTTCATCTTTGTCTGAAGGGATTCGTGAGCTATACAGATCAGCATAGTAGCCACGAAACCTCTCAGCAATTTGATCTGTGGTATACAATAACTGCCCCTTTTCGTCTTGCATTTCCAATATCAAATCCGCTTCTCTCCTAGGTCGCATCAATGCTACTAATGTGGCCCCTGGACGACCCCCCTCCCCATATGTTCTTGCAATCGCATATTTGCCCAAGTGTTTAACTTTGCTGTTAGCTGTTTCATGATATTCCTCTATCTTGGCCTTAATGTCTCCTAGTATACGGTCATCGGTTGGACTCTGGTGTTTCCTCTCCATCTCTACGATCTCCCTTTCTAGATGCGATAATCTATCTCTCTGTGATTTCAGAACGCCCGCATGTTTGGGTATAGTAATACCTCTAATGTAAACCTTAAAAGTCTCCCAGACTGTTGCGAAACTATAGACCGTTCCCACAGTATTGCAAAAGAAGTCCTCAATGGCTTGTGCTATTTCGGCCTTGAAGGCCATGTCCATAAGGAATAAGGGGGAAATTGCCCAGCAAATGCAGTGGCCCTTTGGGTGTGGAGCTCTAGTTCCAATAGCACTGGTGAGTGATCAGAATAAGTCAGCGGAGCGGTTCACATTTGTAGATACGGGAGACCAAACGTTTTGAGACCAACCAGAAATCTATAAGATTATGAATGTCATGTGATGTGGAGCAGTGTGTGTACCCAGTTCTAGCAGGAGAACGATGCCTCAATATATATATAGTAAACTTGTTCTGTCAGCAATCTCTAGGAGTGTTCTTGCCGCTGCAGAGGGTCGACAGGGGTCCTTTTTAACAATCCCACTCAGGGTTCAATATACAGTTAAAGGTTCCCTCCCCAAATTTGCGGTAGATTGCTCCGCCGGAGTGAGCAAGCACGGAGAGAGTGACAGAGCTGCGGATCATCATAATTAGGTCCGTACACCCCTACAAGCAATACAGCCAAGCTTTCTTAATAGCAGCAGGCTATCACAAACCTGCCCCTCACACACTTCTTTCAGTCTTATTCCAGTTTTGCGGCCCACCCATACAAGTACTCCGCAGGCATGCGAGATGAAGCCATGGCTGAGCATCCTACGCTGTATCAGTACACTGTTAGCTGGAGTTAAATGAGTTTCTTGTAGTATCACTACATCTATCCTATGCCTCTTAAAATACGCAATCACCTTTCGTGTGTTTCTGCTATCATTTAGGCCTCGAACATTCCATGTAAGGAATCTAATCAAGGGGCGGGCAGATTGGTCCACCCCTGCGTGGTCTACCTCATCCATCGTCCATCGCTAGTCATAAAACATCGGCCATGCCCAGTCATACAACATATAACGCATTTTCTCAGTAATAAAACAGTTCCAATGAAACCCCCAACCAAGCTATGTAATCCTGCAAGTTGCCTAGCATTTAACTATCTCTCCCCAATCTACCCCGGCAGTCTGCCCAATAAAAACAATACGATACAAAAGGGGATGATGGACGGAACGTTTGAGCCAATCAAACACTCACCCCCAGTCAACTGATCTGGGTTTAATCCATCATCATTCTTTAGCTCACTCCACCACCCCAGTTCAGACATGGCCATAAGCAAATCAGTCTGACCCTGTGCCTCATGGGAACAGTCCAGCCCGAACTGCCAAGCCATGTCTTCCCTGGACCGGAAACAAGCATCCTAGGACCGGTTTCTGGCATTCCAGCCGTCATCAGCCAGGCTTGCTTGAATCCAGTGGCAAAGTGAGCAAGGGACCCACGTCTGGGCATACCCCCGCCAACTTAGGGCGAACAAAGCGATACAAAAGGGGATGATGGACGGAACGTTTGAGCCAATCAAACACTCACCCCCAGTCAACTGATCTGGGTTTAATCCATCATCATTCTTTAGCTCACTCCACCACCCCAGTTCAGACATGGCCATATGCAAATCAGTCTGACCCTGTGCCTCATGGGAACAATCCAGCCCGAACTGCCAAGCCATGTCTTCCCTGGACCGGAAACAAGCATCCTAGGACCGGTTTCTGGCATTCCAGCCGTCATCAGCCAGGCTTGCTTGAATCCAGTGGCAAAGTGAGCAAGGGACCCACGTCTGGGCATACCCCGCCAACTTAGGGCGAACAAAGCGATACAAAAGGGGATGATGGACGGAACGTTTGAGCCAATCAAACACTCACCCCCAGTCAACTGATCTGGGTTTAATCCATCATCATTCTTTAGCTCACTCCACCACCCCAGTTCAGACATGGCCATATGCAAATAAAAATAAAAACAATAAGCAACAGTATATAGGAGGTGGTACACACATGGGGGTGAATGTTAAACCACATTTATGTAAATTGAAATATAGTGTGCGCCCAAAATGTAAATAATGGAGTCATTACTAAATTGTAACTAAATTATGGCGCCTCTCCTCCAGTGTCCGTCATCTTGGTATACTCGTCCATTACTTCAATGTTCTTCTGTGTCCTGCATGTCTTCCCCATCATTGGCGGTAGCTCATGGAGACCCGTGTCGACTTCCAGCTCCCTACCTCTGTTTAAAGAACTGAAACAATTGTTTTGGATCGGTGAAGAAGGGTGCCTTTCCTTCTGACATTACCCGCAGCTTAGCAGGATATAGCATCCTGTATTCCATTTGGAGTTCACAGAGTTTCCTTTTAGCTGGAACTAAGAGACATCGAGTCATTTGCACCTGCTGTGTGAAATCGGGATAGAGTGATAGCTCGGAGCCCTCATGACACAGGGTCTTCAGCTCTCAGGCTTTACGTAATGCAGCGTCCTGATCCCTGTAATTCAAAATCTTGCAATTATGGGACGGGGTCAGCCCCCAGGTTCAGCCTTGGTGCAAGGAAGCAATGGGTGCGCTCTACCACGAAGATATCTGAGAAAGTTCCCCTGCCCAGTAGATGAATTAGGAGGCGCTCCACATAGCATTCTATATTGTCTATGTTGGTTGTTCCTACAATAGCAACAATTCTTATATTATTTGTCCATCCTCTTAAGTGCTTTCAACAACACCGTAGTCAGCCCCTCCTCTGCATTTGACACTCTTCTCTCCACAGCATCCAGCCTGTCTGTATGTTTATCTAGCCTCTCTGACATTCTGTTCATTCTGAAGGAGAGAGCAATCTTACCATCGATTTTATTAGGCTATGTTGCATGGCTACCAGTAGATGTTTGAGTTCTGTGTCTGTGGTGGGGTCGATGTTCTCCGAATTGGGCCGTGTCGCTTATTCCGGCCTCACGGGGTCTGGGCGTCCTGCATAGGTCAAACTGAAGCTTAGGCTGGGATCTATCTGAGTTACCTATGCTTTCCAAGAGGCAATGTTCCCTAAAGTGTGATTCCAAACCTCCTCTGTGCCTCACTTAGGTGTGGCAGTCCCGCCTAGGCGTCTATCAATGGATTTCACCTTACTTAATATCTGCATCTCAGGCGGGTTAACAGGACCATGCAGTCGCTCCTCACACCTCTGCTAGAGCTCCTCGGGTGGCACTCACCAATGTGCTCCTTACGGTCAAGTCCTGTTAACAGTTCCCAATATATAGATATATATATATATAACAAAATTACAGAGTTGCACCATGACAAAATAATATGCACTGCGATACACCAAAAAAGGCCAAAGGCTACCACATACATATACAACAAAAACAATATCAATGAGATAAGTCGGGAAGCACCAAAACCAATGAGGAGAGATTGTCTTACACGGCACCATGTATGAGAGGGGGGGACACTGAGAATCGGGGGGAAAGGGAGCAGTGAGGAGGAGACTCATTGATCTTCACCGGCGGCCGCCGCGGGCGCGGGAGAGGTCGCCGGGTGCTGGGAAGTGTGACTCAGGAGGTAGGAGATAAGCGGTCCCCAAATATCCAGTGGGCGGGATCTGGCAGGCATTAGGTCCCAGAATTCGGACAGGAGAGTCTGACAACGGGAAGCATCCTCCAGCCAGAGGGCCACCCTCGGTGCGGGCCGGCGACCCCAACACATGGAAACCCTGCGCCGCGCAAGGACTAGTAGCATAGCAGTCAGTTTACGGGAGGCATCTGGACAGAATTTGACAAAACCTAAAAGGCAAGGCAGAGGATCAGGCGGGAACGGAGAGGAGGTGATCTCGGAAATGACAGCGCATACCTCACGCCAGTAAACGGAGACCTTGGGGCATAGCCAGGCGACGTGGGAGAAGTCGGCCGCAGGCGCTGAGCAGCGCAGGCATCTGTCACTGGCAGTGAGTCCCATCTTCTGCAATTGTGCAGGGGTCCGGTAGAGCCTGTGTAGATACTTAAAGTGGATAAGGCGCAGACGATAGTTAGGGGAGAGGCGTTTAATCTCAGTGCAGCAATACAGTCAATCGGCCTGGGAAATTTCAATGCCTAAGTCCTCCTCCCACGCCACGTGCGCCCTGCCAGTAGAGGTGGAAGAAGCCGCCAGTGTGGAAGCGTAGATTTTGGTGACCAATTTCTTTGGGGAGGAAGACGTGTAGAGGAAATTGAGAGTGGCCATCGAGGGGGGAGGCTGGGGAAAAGAGGGGTGGAGCTTCTTACAGACCGCCCGGAGCTGATAATAAAGCAAAGTGTCCATAGGGCCAGAGTCAGCATCAAGAGTGTAGAACATGTTCTCAGGGTAGAGATCAGACACGGTGCAGAGCCCAAGACAAGTGGCGTGTTTCGCCATCCCCGAAGATTGAAGAGGAGGAAAGGCCGGGTGTTGAGCAATGGGCATCGCAGCTGCAGAGAGCATGTCCGAACCTGAGAATTTCCGAAGCCCCTCCCAAGCCCAGCGCAGGGTCTCGACCGTATCAACCTCAGCGCGCGGAGGCCTCGCCGGAGCGAACAAAGTGGTAGTGAGAGGCCACGGAGCGGCCAGGTCAGTCTCAACCGCGACATGGGGCTGAAACGGAGTGGGGTGAAGCCAGAAGTGGAGAAAGCTGGCCTGGGTGCTGAGGGCATAGAGTTTAAGATCGGGGGCACCAAGACCACCGCGCGACATAGGAAGGGTTAAGACATTATATGCAATCCGGGGTTGACGGCCAGCCCAAATCAGAGTGATCACCAAAGAGCGGAGTTTACGGAAAAAGTGAGCGGTGAGGGGGATAGGGATATTGACAAATAAATATAAAAACTTTGGGAGCACCACCATCTTGGCAATGGATATGCGACCGGCTAAAGAGAGTGGCAAACGACTCCAGAGGGGAATCTTGGACTCCAACCAGTCCACCGCGTGGCCGAAGTTAGCTCTCCAGAGCTCGTCCACGTCCCTACTCAACCAGATCCCAAGATACCTAGTGGGCTCAGTTGCCCACACAAAGGGATAATCTGGATCGAAGGGCATCGAAGCGTCGGTAAGAGGAAACAGCACAGACTTGTTCCAGTTTACCTGGATGCCGGAGTATCCGCCAAAGCGTATCACCTCACGAACCAGAGGGCTGAGGTTCTCCTGAGGGTGGCGGATGTATAGGGTGACATCGTCCGCATACATAGAAACAAGTAGAGCACGGGCCGCAAAGCCGATGCCCCTCTGGGTGTGATACTGGCGCAGTCGAGCCGCAAGAGGCTCCATCGCGATTGCGAAAAGCATTGGTGACAAAGGACAACCTTGCCGTGTGCCACGCCCGATGAAGATAGGATCTGAGATTTGGCCGTTGAGCCGAAGGCGGGCGGTAGGAAGAGTATAAAGGAGCAGCACTTTGCGTATAAAAATCGGACTGAAGCCCAAGCGGGGGAGAAGATAAAATAGGAAGGGCCACTCTAGGGTATCAAAGACTTTAGTGGCGTCCAGCAGGGCCGCCACTGCGGGGAGCGCAGGGTTTATTTGATGAAGAACGGAGAAAATGGTCCGGAGATTATGGGAGGTGGCACGGCCAGGGATAAACCCGGACTGATCCGGGCGGGCGATAAGCGGCATGAGGGGGAGAAGGCGCGAAGCGAGCAATTTGGCAAAAATGTTGTTGTCCGTGTTTATAAGTGACAGGGGGCGATAAGAGTCCTGTAATTCGGGTGATTAGTCTGGCTTTAAGAGCAAGGTGAGTAAGGCCTCGCGAAGCGATGGGGGGAGCTGTCCCGTCTCAAAGGACTCGTTATACATGGCGGCTAGGTAGGGAACCAAAATGGGGGCGAAGGCCTTGTAGAAGGCCCAGATCTATGTTCTGGAGTGAATGTATGACATTGTTCTGCATTCTGTCCATCAACTGTTGTTTTTGCATTTGTCACCCCGAGTGGGACGGGTATGCCCAGACGTGGGTCCCGTGCTCTCCATGCAACTGGAATCAAGCTATCCTGGCTGAAGAGGGGTGAAACCCCAAAACCGGTCCTAGGATGCTTGTTTCCAGTCCAGGGAGGAAATGGCTTGGCAGTTCGGGCTGGACTGTTCCCATGAGGCACAGGGTCAAGACTGATTTGCATATGGCTGGGTTCAAACTGGAATGGCATGGTGAGCAAAAAAACAATGGATTTAGGCCCAGATCTCTGTACTGGGGTGAATGTATGACATTGTTCTGCATTCTGTCCATCAACTGTTGTTTTTGCATTTGTAGAAGGAGGTCGGCAGGCCGTCCAGGCCAGGAGCCTTATCGCCGGGCATTCCGTTTATTGCAGCTAGTATCTCTTCTTTGGAGAAAGGTTCGTCTAGGAACTCCCGGTGGGGATTACCCAGCCATAACAATTGGAGGGTGTCAAAGTATTGGTCAAGGATCGCATGCTAAGGGACTGAGCCGGCCGTATAAAGTTGCGTGTAAAATTAAATAAAGCGCGCTTTGATTTCTTCGGGTGAGGTTGTTCGATCAGGACCGCCGTCACGGAGGGCGTTAATATACGATGCAGCCCAAGGCGGGCAAAGAAGGTTGGCCAGGATTTTCCCGGGGCGATAGCCCTTGCCGAAACGGCGCGCCCAAGCCTCTCTTCCGAGAAAGGCAAGTTCTCTGTCGGCCTCGTCGGCGAAGTCTGTCAGTTTCCCCCGGATCTGGGCGAGCTTATCAGGGTTGGGGTCCCGAGCATGGGAAGAGTCGAGATCCACAATCTCCCTTTCCAATTTGTCAAGGGTGCCGCGGATGGATCGAAGGACGCCGGACTGTTTAGAAATACACTCACCACGAACAACGACTTTAAAACTCTCCCATAGCGTGAACGGTGAGTCCACTGAGCCCTCGTTAAGCTCGAAGTAATTCGTGATTGCAGTCTGAATTTCGTCACAGAATACTGAATCGCGGAGAGCGTTAGAGGGGAGCCGCCAAGACAAAGCGCGGCAGGGGGAGTGGGGAAGGCGCAGGCATAAGCGAACAGGAGCGTGGTCAGAAAGGGTGCGCGCCATGTGATCGACGGAGGTGAGCCAGGCCAAAGCGTCCGGGGTAGTACTCCATGGGTCCAAGCGGGACCAACAGCCGCGGGAGCCAGTGACACAAGTGCCTTCACGCGTGTCGGGGCAAGTGTGTCGCCATGCGTCGTACAAAGAGTTGCCTGTGAGAATGGAATTGAGGAGGGCCGTGGCGCGCGGGTGAAGGGTACGGGGACCGGACCAATCCAGGGAAGAGGAAAGCGTTATATTAAAGTCCCCACCCCAGAGGAGCGCAGCAGGGCTGAGCGCAGAAATGTGGTGCCAGACTTGTGCGAAGAAGTCAGGGTCATCACAATTGGGCCCATTCAGGGCGGTAAGCGTCAGAGGATGGGCGTGAAGAGTACCATGGAGAATCACAAAGCGTCCCCCAGGGTCAACAACCACCTTTGAGGTCTGCCAGGGGAGCCCCTTGCGTAACAGGATGGACCCCCCCCCGAGAATAATTAGAATAATAAGAGGAGTGAATTTCGCCCCAGTGTCGGGAGAGGAGCCTAGAGGACGTGGCAGGCATGAGATGGGTTTCCTGCAGGAAACATATGTCCACCCTATGACGAATAAGGTGGGCGTGGACCAGTCGCGCCTTACGGTGGTCGTTAAGCCCCCGGACGTTCCAGGTCCAAAGGACAGAGTCCGTCATTGTGCCGTGTCAGGGAGGAGGGTGATAAACAAGTCAATGAGAGAGAGAAATGGTGCGTGGCGATATAAATGATGTTGCCACAAATGGTGCAAAAATAAGGTCAGTGCAAGAAGCATGGAGGCGCAAAGTGGTGTCATAATCCATAATGCAAAAAGAGCCCCGCATGAGGGCGCAAGTAAAATCTTCGCGGTGCCCTCGGCTGAGGGGCAAACAGGGAAAGTGCATGAAAATAGCATAACATTGGAACCATTAGGTGCATAGAACAGAAATATGAGATAAAAAAGGCGCGTCATGAAGGAGCCAGAAGCATAAAGCAGTACAAGAACGAACATCAAAGCCCCGATTAGAGGCAACAATTCCCAGATACCCCCAGCCCAACCACCCAACCCACCCACCCCAAGAAACAACCCCGGAAGACCCACTACCCCCACTCCCACTCCAACCCCCCAATTAGGCTGAGATTCCACCCATACCCACCCCAGGGACCCACAACTAGGAAGGGGAGAGTCAATGTCAAGCAAGGGAATTATCCCGTGGGGGCATGGCGTCGCTCAGCATACACCCTTGCTGATAAGGCAAGGAGGCCAAGCCCTAAGCATTACAGACAACAAACAAAAATATCAGATGGCAGAAGAACAGAAGCCCCTATGTATGGGCCAGGAAAGGCATGACCCAGGGGGCCACAGCAGCGAAGAGAGCCAACGTAGAGCAGGTATAGAAGCCACAAACATTGCAAATAGTAACCAAAAGTAAGTACAAGGCCAGTCAATCATTGTCACTAAGGTGGTCAGCTGCAGTGGCTTGAGAGTCAGCAGGTGAAGAGCGATGCGACCTGTCTAGTTTCTTGGCAAAGGCGAGGGCGTCTTTAGGATCCGGGAAGACCAGCGTTTTAGAACCCTGCCGGACCCGCAGCTTCGCAGGATAAGCCAGTGAATAAGAAACTTCGTGATTTTGGAGGATCCGCTTTGCCGGGAGGAATTCACGGCGAGCCGCCTGGACAGCGATGGTATAGTCAGGATAGAACGAGAGAGAGTTGCCTTGATGGCGGATTTCGCCCTTCTCTCTGGCCGCCCGGAGGATGGCATCGCGGTCTCTGAAGTTCAGGATTTTGGCGATGATGGGGCGAGCCGGCAGGCCAGGACCTGGACGAGGTCCGAGGGAGCGATGTGCACGTTCAACAATGAAGACGGAGGAGAGGATATCGCCAAAGAGTTCCCTGACGAGCTGTTCCACAAAGTCCTCCATTCGGGAGATATTGGTGGATTCGGGAACTCCAGTGATGTGGAGGTTGCTCCTCCGGGAGCGCGCCTCCAAATCTTCATTTTTATTCCGAATGAGGTTGAGTATTTTGTCCATCTGTAATAATTTTTGGCGATCTTGAGTGGCGGCATCCTCGACATCAGAGACCCTGGATTCGACATGCAGAAGACGAGCATCGTGGGAGTCGACTCGGGCCTTAACTGAGTCCAGACGGGCGGACAGCTAATCAAGCTGGGCCGCAATACCTGTGACCGTGGACTTGACGTCGAGCATTATTGCCTTCAAGTCATCTTCACGTGCGGGGGGTGCCTCCATGTTGGCAGCGGGGTCGCCACTATCCGAGCTTGCGCCATCCTGACACGTCGGGCGACGCTGGTCAAAGGCGATCTTGGGCTGCTTAGGGTCTGTTCTCCCCATGGCCGGCGGAAGCAGGTAGGCGGCACAGCCAGAAAGCAAGGAGGAGTTAACAGCCAAGGACGAAGGCGACAGGAACTGCGACAGGTGAGCCATGGGCAGACAGCAGCTAGGCCAATTGCAAGGGTGATGACAAGGTTCCAAGAAGCGTCCCCAGAGAAGCCGAACAGGAGCAAACAGTCACTGAGGACCACAGAGGCAGCGGGGTGAAGGCAGAACTTGCCACAGGGTGCGCACACCAGGCCTGCAGGTCGGCGGAAAGGCAAGGGCAGACCCCGCACATACAACGAAGTCCAGAAGAGGTCGCGCCACTCCGAGCTATGGGGCGAGTGCCCAGAAAGTGCAAGAGGCCCAGCGGGAGGTGAGAGTAGGGGTGGCGCGACGCCAACTTGAATCTCGCAAAGGCACGTTACTGGTGCAAGAGTTAGGCGGCGCCAGGAGCAGTAGGGCTGCAAGTATGGTTCACAAGGTGCGGCCCGCAGGATCCGATGACACAGTGTCGGTGGCGATGTCGCAGAGTGCCAAGGGGGACGGACGCCCCCAACGTAGGGTCCGTGTCGCAGGCCAGTAGGATGGGGAATGATGAAGGATGCCACAGCAGGGGTACGAGGCAGAGGGCCCCCCATGTAGCACGCGGACCCCCAACTCCGTTGTAGAGGCCCCCGCAGGGATAGCAGATGCCGTGGAGGGACAAGGCCAGAGGTCTGAGGACGCCAGAAATCGCCGCGGCTGGGGGGCGTGCAGGAGAGCGTCAGGATCGAGGCCAGCAGTCCGGGGGCCGAGGAACTAGCGCCGCAGGCAGCCCCAGCCGGTGCAGGGCAAGCAGTGAGGCCAAAGCAACTGAAGGTAACACCGCTGGGCGGGGAACCTCGGGCTGACTGTCATGGCGAGTTGGGCCCAGGGCCAGACGCACCAGTGGAGCGGGGCCGATGCGGCCAGGAAGAGGCCGAGGTGGAGCAGCGATGTGGCGGAGAGTAGCTGGAGGAGGCCACAAGGAGGATCGAAAACGCCAGGCGTGTTAAGCAGCCCTACGGGGAGAAGCCAGGAGGACGCGCCAGCTTGGGTGCAAGCGCGGCGGGGAGTCGCGGGGAGCACGCCGCCCCCGTCACCCGACTCAGGGCACAGAGGGCCGCCGCAGCGGGCGCCAGAGGTGGGAGGATATGGCGCCCGTGTCGCGGGAAGGCCCGAGCCGGGCGGTGCAGCACACGGGCCCCCAATCCCGCCATGAATGACCCCGGCGGCAGCGACACTCACCAGGCACAGCAGTTCGGAGTCCTCCGCAGTCCCCTGGTCGACCCCGAGGCACAGGAGGCCAAACCAGCAGCAGGTAGGAGGGCCAGGCCTCGCCGGCGGCAGGGCCCAGGCTCAGCGCCCCGATCGAGCGGCAGATCTCGGCTCCCTCGCGTCGCCGGGGGCCACAAGCCGCACAGGGTGACGCCCCAGGACTAGAGGTGACAGGAAAGCAGGATATCGGGCAGGTTTAGGGCAGTTGTCTGCAGGATGATTGCGGATGTTTGGCTTGGCCGGCAGAGCCCACTTAAAGTGCGGCCATCTTGCAGCCGGCTTAGCCACGCCCCCCAACAGTTCCCAATATATGGTGCAGAGATGGTCTTGTATGCAGTCTGCTTACTTTTGCACAAGGTAGGACCACACCTATGGTCCCTCACGCCCCCCAGCACCAAGCGTCGTCGATATGGCTGCCTGAGGGATGTCCGAGCCCATAATGTATCCCATGCGGTCTGCTATCTTGCCAAGGGGGAAGTGCCCGGGGCTGAGTCCTCACTGCACGTAACGTGATGGTTCCAGTTGTTGCCCTGCTAACCGCTCGTGCACAGCAAATCTCCGAAAAGCCTTAGGGTCTTTTCCGGGCGCCCACCAGCCTCCGCAAGGGCCGGCCCGTGCAGTCACCACCGGGCTTCCCCCATCTGTCTGGCAGCCGGGAGCCCCTGTATGCAGCTTCCAGGTCCCAGCCGCAGCCCAACACAGCGTAAACGTCTCCGCTCACCCCTATTTGTAGCAGTTGGGGTCCTGGTCCATTAAGTCTGCAGGCAGAGATGCAAGGCTCGTCTCGGTATGCCCACGGCAGTCGAATGACGTACGTGGTCCGCTCACTGCGCAACTTCCTTTAGGCCCGTCACAGGCTGCAGTCTTCTCTGCGGTCTCACTGCAGATTTGGGGACGCGTTTACACCGCTATGGGCAATTTCTATTAGTTAGCGTGCAGGAGGGACAAAGTACTCAGTCCGGTTGATGAAGGTGGGCACCAAGATTATTGCGGATAGTAGATAGGTCGACGGAGCTTCTTTAGTCTCTGGTCATTTTGGAGCCAGGTAAGCTCCGCCCCCCAAGATTCTCCATTTGTTTGCATTGGGCGCACCATTGGTGGTGCAGTGAGGTCACTTACCTGAACCTTGCCTGGGACTGATTCTTCATCAATAAAAATTCTTTTTTTTTCTCTTTTTTTTTTGTAATTATCAAGAAGATACAGTACACATCTATCCTCCCTCTCACACCTGGAGGGGTGGATAGACCAGAAAGAGTCAACATAACAGATGCAGAGCCTACATACATTGTAACTATCATGCAATATATGTTTCCAGTCCGGCATAGCAAATGACACCTGATGGAGCAAGGTAAATGAAATAAATTTGAAACCCCCTTAATAAGAATAATAAATTAACAGTACTAAATGTTTGCTGAATTAACCAACAAATACACCTTTAGTAAACATTACATAAACGGTAACTGCTATTTTTGTGCAAAATCTAATTTATTTACAATTGTGACGTAAGTCGATACTAATATTGTGATTTGCGTACTAATTAGAGTAAAAACGCATGATTTATGCTATGTAGTAAATTGTATTGTGGCAAAGAATGCGGATGGTAAGTAAAAAATGGCTTTAAATGTCGCTTCTGCTAGGTAACATCTAACACGGGTTCTTAGAATAACGGGTGGTAAACAGAAAGGCTTATATTCTTTGTTTTAATTTTGGTTGTGTTTGTTCTTATGATAGTTCGTTCGGGCCTGTTAGGCCATGCTGCGAAGATGGCTGCCGAGACTGATGAGGTCTTACCAGAAAACAAAGATGGCCTCTAAGCGGAAGAAATAATGGAGCTGAACCATGTGGGTACTGCCTGTGCTCGGAGTGAGAGATGTCAAGGACACTTTGACCTATCATGGGGAGAGTGCCAAGAAAGACTCAGTACATATCCATGAGAATGGGGAAAAGAAAGTATTTGAGAAACAATGGACTGACAAAATTGTGACCATCTAGATCGCAACATTATGAATAGTCAATTTGGACTGCTTTTACCCAAAGGTCATGAGAAACGCTAAAACATTTAACTATCCCCGAAACCAGTTTGGACAAGGAAGGCGATGAGGTGATCTTCGCCACCCCTCAAATGGACCAATTAGCGTGATTCCTGCAACCAAAGATTGCAACTTTTTGTGTAGTAAGCTAGAAGTAGGGTATAAGAGGGACTGCCCTTATGTTGGATTAGTTAATGCTGAGGTTTATGCCGGGGAATGCCGAAATTAATGCCGATATTAATGCCGATGTTAATGCTGAGATGCTAATGCTGATTTTGATCCTATGCTGCCATTGACTTTGAAATTGACTGGGGAAGGAACGAGACCGTTGCGGGAAATCTGTACGGGAGGACCCGTCGAGGAGGCCATTTAGTGGGACAGTCAGTCAGTTTGGGAGTCTATTCTGTGATCTACGGTTTATCTTCTTTTTGGTGAACCATTCTTATCTGCATCTAAATGGGTAATGCATAAATTTAATTTCTTTTCAAAATTTCTTATATAAGTGTTATGAATGTATTAAATGATTAATAAACTAAGAATCTCACTCGTGCAAGCAAGAATTTAGATAAAATGTTATTCTAATTAACTATGAGTCTGTGGTTCTTTAGTTCACTAATAAGTGTGACATTTAATAAGGTTTTAAATGATTGAGCTGGACTTAATCACCATCAACTTATTCAACTAGTTGGTCCATCGACCAAAGAGCGGAGTACCTTGATGTTTAGAACCGACATGATTCAAAAAGCTAAATGTATATGATGTTTGAGGTATTAATCTGTCGCATTTAACAAGGTATCCCGTTCCTCCAGCAACTCGTTTTTCTCCTTAGTGTGTGTTGTTTGTGTGTAATCCAGGGAACGACTGAGTGTATGATATGCGGTGTTATGGGCCCCACCATCATATGGTATAGTTGATGTGAATGTTTTTCACCTGGATTCGTGTCCAAAGGAGAAATTTATATTAGCCGCTCTGGATCACACCTTAGCGTCCAAGCAGCCCATCAGGGGCATTATAATATTCTTGCTGAGCAGAGCCCATTCTGTATTGCCAAATTCCGTTGTACTGTAGTGCAAATCAAACATGTGAGAAAAAAAAAACATTTAAAAGAGAATAGAGAGAAAAGAGGGGAACAAGAGAAGAGAGGGAGGGAGGGGGGTCTCTCTGGCCGTCGAGTAGGGGGCGATCAGCTGTGTTCTTGGACCATGTGGGGACGTTCGTCTTGCGCTTGCTTAGCCAGTATTTACGAAGCATCCGCCCGGTCTGGCTGCTGAGCCGCGAGATAGCTCTGCAGCAGTTCCCAGATATTTTTAGGGCACGCCTGCGCGGGCATTAGTTCCCAGAACTCTGATAGCTGAATATGGCAAAACGCTGAGTCTCTAAGCCAGTCGGCCATCCGGGGTTTCCACCTGCGGCCCCAGCACATCGCTACTCTCCTTTTAGCAAGTAATAGAAGCATGGCTGTCAGCTTCCGGTTTTCAGATGGAACGTTACGCACATACCCTAGAAGGGCAACCAGCGGGGATTGCTCACATCTGTATCCAGTCACTTCCTCCAGTACTTCAAATACAGTCCCTCAATACAGCATGACCCTAGGCCACTCCCACGCCAAATGTAGGAAGGAGGCATCTGGCGTCCTACACCGCATGCAGCATGTGTCCTCACTTAAACCTGCCCTATGCAGCCAAACGGGGGTCCTATAAAGCCTGTGAATGAACTTGAAGTGGATTAGTCTCAATCTGTAATTGGGTGACAGCTCCCTGGCCTGCGCGCAGCAATATTCCCATACTCCCTCGTCGAAGGGGGCTCCCAGGCACTCCTCCCATTTACGCCGTGCCGGCGGGGTTCCTACCGGATTCATCAATAAAAGTTCAATATCATAAATCATTTACTTACCTGTATTTGGCGGATTGTGTTTCCTCCCATAGGATAACATTGTACTGATTGAAAAATGCACAGTGTCCACTTTTTACATTTAAAAACAGTGATATTGCAAAACGTTTTTTACTGCAATAAAGTATCTGTTTCTATAAATAAGTAAATAATAAGTAATATTTTTACAAACGATTGGTCTCGGATTTAGTCATTGAGTGTGTGTAATCATTTCTTGCCTGTGTGTGTACAACAAATGCTTAGCACTGCCCTCTGATAAGCCTAACTGCTCACCCACACTACCACAAAAGAGAGCATCAGTTTTATCTACTTTAGCCTCTGTAAACCCTCTGGGGATCCACTGGACTCTGTGCACACTATGCCTTACTTTGGTATAATATATACAGAGCCAGATTCCTACACTGGCCATATGTTATCTTTAAGTAATGTGATGGGAGCTTGCAGGTCTCTTTGAATATGTTGAGAGCATCGCAGGTACTGCTTCTTTTCATAAAAACAACCAACCCACCGACTTTACACCTGTCCTTAGGCCCTTCGTGTGGCCTAAGACATTGGTGTTTTTTGTGAAAGTTAAACAATTAGGCTGGTGAAGCGAGGCTGCAGGCCCATATTTTTTAAAAAAAGGACAAGAAAGGTTTTTCTACTTGTGAATGGGCCTTGGGAGGGCCATTGGGCTGCCCTGAGTTGACCTGGCCCACCTGTCCCCCTCGCTAGAACCAGGTCTAGCGTTATTCACATTTCAGTGAACCATAGCTACTTTAGGCCTCATTTTGAAGATGACCAGCAGCTGGTTGCTATGTTGCTTTTTGTCACATCTCTATTTCAGGAGAAGCTGAAACAGCAGCTTTGAATGCTGTATCTGTTGTTTTCTGTTCTCATGTAGAGAACAACTTGGACCAAATATTTCTCATTATGTTACAGATCACTGATAGTCTGAAGGACGTTTAGAGAGAATTCATTGTGCTTTGGCTTGCGAAATTAATGAATTTGCTTTATCTGTTTCAACTTTAACTTGATTGGTCCCCTCATTAGAATCAAGTAGGTGAAACGACATGTTGCAAATATCTGATTTAAACTAATGCAGTATAGATGAGAACTCAGAAGCATTTTACTCGACTCTAACAGAGAATTTTCTTTTCCACTGCGTGCAAGCAGATGCTTACTATTGACTTTCAGAGGCTTTCTGGCAGAACCCTTTTCTTCTCACTTTTCTCCTAACTTTCCCTGATTTTCCACTTAGCATAGCTCTGTAGGATGCTCTCTTTATGGGAGAACTGATATTGCTATATTCTATTTGAGACAACTTTAAAACAGCAGGTCTTTGCTTTTAAGACTATGATTTGCTTCGAAAATATTGATTAATGCGTATATATTTTATTTCAGGAATTTCACAAATTCTGATGATTTCAGATTGCGACTTTGCAAATCTTCTAATAAACCTTTATGGTTTTGAAGCAGAATCACTCTCAGTCCTCCTTGTGGAGCCAAAGCTGCTTCACATTATTGAATTGTATCAAAATGTAATGTCAGACTCAGTCAGAACAAAAGATTCATCAGAGGGTGCTGTCCTAACCTGAATTAGCATGGAGCAAAGTGGTAGTAGAGGATGGTTTCCAATGAGGCTTAGGAGGCCCAAATTGCAGTCATTTGAGTTACAAGCTGCACCAACCCAGTCTACATTCCTGAGCTTCCATCACCCCGTTCAGAGTATTGACGGCCCTCAAGTGTTCTTGAAGTGGTTGCAGTATCCTAGGAGTGTGAGTACAAGTTGGGTTATGCGTTTTTGAATCTGAGTTGTCGACAGTTTTGATGATTTCTTGTATTTTGAGTAGCGGTGTCAAATTTAGGTCGAAGAGGGCTCCACGTTGCGACAGAGAATTGAAGTGCTTTTTCGTGTATATCTTGTGTGCTGATTAAGATTAATGCACTTGCTGCAAAGAATGGAGTTGATAATCGGATTCGTCATAATGCAAGATCCCAGGATAGATACAGAGTTTGATTAAGGTTTTGGCTTGCCTGTTAAGGTTGATATGTGTACCATGAGGTACCATCAGCCGCACCAAATAGGGACTTATTAAACTTTCATTGTGAGATTGTACTGACTGAGATTGGTGTTCGGTTGATCCTTTGTGTACAGGAGTAGACTGCACTAGTCGGGGTGGCTTCCAGCTGGTCGAAAATTCACTTCATGTGTTTGATAGTGCCAGGAGGATAGAATTCTCCATTTCCCTAGGAGCAATTGTTGCCTTTCGATTTCTTTTTATCGGAAGAGCTTTTTGTTCTGCTTGTGCAAAGCTGATGTGGGTGTAGTGAGAGGTGCCACGAGGTGCTGCAAATTACGTCATGAGGTGTCGCTCTGGGATTGGTTGGTTTGTGTGTGTGCTGTGTTGGGATTGGTCATTATGCCATTGGGTGCTGTGCTGCGAGTGGTTGGTTCCGTGTCTCACTAAGATTGGATGTTTGTGCTATTGAGTATTGTGTTGTGATTCGTTGGGCACTGCTGGTAATTCAATTGAAGTTACTGATTTACTAAGCAATTGTGTAATAAGTCAAATATTTTGGGAGAAATTAAGAGCTATGTTGGGAAATATGTGAGAATACCTGCCAGCGAGGGTGAGGAGACCCCTCCAGAGGGCACACCTGCCCATTTCATGATGACTAAGGTCAGGTTTTTTTATTTTTTTTTATTTGTTTATTGAGTATTGCAAAAGAAAAATGAGCACACACTAAACAGTTAACATAAGTACATTCGTAATGTCTCAGTGTCCTTTACAGAGTTGAAGGTGCATCCCATCTATACAGTTCTCCCACATTAATACCCTTATGAGTATCATTTCGCAGTTGACAGGCTAGCATACATTCGTGCTTATTACCTTTTGTCCAATTTCTATATTCCGGGGTCCCAATGACTTTCGTAATAACAGGAGGGATTTTATTGATTTGGAGTCTCTGGTGAAGTTCTGATGGAGATCTTCAATGCTACTCATATGGGGGGGGAGTTGTCTGCTCATCAAGCATCTCCGAGTGTGTAAGCAAATTTGTGCGCAATGGGTCCCAAATGTCCCTTAGTCTGGAGGGCGTAGTGTCTGTTTCTGCCAAAAGAGGAGGTCCCGAACCCACTCTTTAAATTTAGGTGCTCGTCCTCTATCCCATCTATACGCCACTCTCCGCTTAGCCAACAGTAATCCCAGAACCACATATCGGCGGTGTGCCGAGGGTATGTCTGCCGTGTAGCCCAGTAGCGCCAACTCAGGTGTTTGTGTTAATGTTGCAAAGGTCATTTGTCCTAGTGCTTCGAAGATTTGTCTCCAAAAGGACTGGATCGGGGGGCGTGGCCAAGATGGCGGAGGGATAGGACGCTCGATTTTCGGCTCCTGCTCGCCGTCCGCCCGTAGCAGCACAGCGCGGCCCCCCAGGGGCCCCAGCAGCGTGAGCCGACCCGGTAGCACCATCTGCACCCTCCGGACCCGGTTTGGGCCCGGGGCCTGCATTGCAGCGCTGGCCGTGGGGCCGAGATCGGCGGCGCGGGGGAGACGGACCCAGCCGCCCTACGCCAGGGCGGCCTTGACAACGCGGTGGCCCAGGTCCGGACCGCCGAGGCAGGCTTCTCTTCTCCCGGCGCCCCTTCGCCGCCCACCAGACTGCAATATTGCTGACAGCGGGGTGGCGGACGGCCGGTCCACTTGCCCGAAGAGGCCACACTCAGCGCTACCGGAGGGGGTCGCCCGCTGCCCTGCCGGGTTTGGAGGGCCCCCCTTGCACTGGTGATACCCTCGGGCGCCCGCAGCGGCAAAAGGAGAGGCCCGCGGGGCATATGCACATGGCCACCAGCAGCGGGAGAGGAGGGACCCGGGCCTAACAGAGGCTCTAGGCCGCAGTGATCCCCGGTCTGGGGTAGATTCGGGCCCGCGGAGGACGAGGGGTGCCCGGGCAGAGACGACGCAACACCGTGGGCTCTGGGATCGGCCCTGACGCTGCCCTGGCCCGGTCGTCTCTGGATCGGGATCTGCGGGGTCCCCCTCCGGTGCGCGGACACGACCGTCTGCCCTTTGTGGAGGCCGCTGGCCCACCGATGGAGAAGCGCTAGAGGCGAAGCCACGCATTGCCCTGAAGGAACCGCCGAGGTCGCTGAGCTGCGCGGCCTGCACTAGCGGTAAGGAGAGGGCTTCGCGATAAGCGGGGACAGAAGCAGGGTTGACGTGACCCTCGGACACCGCTGCGGTTCCTGGCCTGAACGGCGCAGTTGAGGGGCGGCAGGAGGCTGGGCCCTGTGTCGATGGAGGGGGGCCTCTCCACCAACATTATTGCTCACATTGACTATGCCATTGCTCACGCCTGGCGCCTGCCCTGTCTGGGACCCTGCACGTATCGCTGAGCCCGCGGCCTTCCTAGCCTAGGTCAGGGGACACGGATACACCGGCAACTACCACATTAACCCCCACCCTTGGGATACAGCACTAGCACAACCACGTGAGAGGGCGGTCGGCGCGGCCGCGACTTGGCAAAGGACACCGCCATGGGATCGGCATTACAGAGCTGCTATCACCTCGGAGAAGACAGCGAGGAGCTCCCGCTTGCCCGGAGGGGACAGCCGCCCCGCAAGAGACCCCTCCTGGGCCCCGTGCCCAGACAGGCGACTGCTGGCTCGGGATTGACAGAATGTCCAAGACCAAGAACAACAAAGTGAAACCCCTCAAAGAAATTTTTGGCCGCTCGCAATCCATACCCGATATGGCATCCGCGACCCCCGGGGCGGAGGCTGGGAGATGCCCTGCGGCTACTGCAGAGGAGCCCATCACAAAAGCCTTCCTTGAATCGCTATTCCTCACTCTCAGAGAGGACATTCAATCGGTGAAGGCTGAATTTGCCACAGAACTTCGGGAGGTACGCCGGGACGTGGATAGCGTTGGGGAACGGGTTGCCTCTCTCGAGGAGAAAAGCGACGCCACAGTATCGGACCTGACCACACTCCAGCAGGAGGTTATCCGACTTCAGGACCAAAACGTCGACCTGCAGACCCAGATGGAGGACTTGGAAAACCGATCCCGAAGGCACAATATAAGGATCCGTGGGGTCAAGCCTTCAGAGGACACCCACTACCTCTTTGCTTTCACTCAGGGACTCTTCCGCCACATCTTGGGGGAAGCGCAGGAGTCTGATGTGGTTTTGGACAGGGCACATAGAGTGGGGCCACCCCGGGCTGGTGGCGCCCGCCGGCGGACATCTTGGTTTGTGTTCAGGACTTCAAGACTAAGGAGGCTATACTGGCTAAAGCACGATCACTCCATCCCATATCATTTCAAGGTCACTCTCCGGTGCTCTACCAGGACCTTGCCCTGATCACACTACAGAGGCGCCGCCAGTTCCGTCCGGTTACTGAACACCTCCGTCAACAGGGGACATCATATTCTTGGGGCACCCTTCCGCCTCATCTTTCGTCATAACGGGAAGCTCCACCAGCTTCGCTCTCTCACAGAGGCATGTCGCACGCTGGGCCTGGCGGAGCCGAGCGGAGAAGACGATGATCGCAGCACCGCCTCGGGGCCCGAGGTATCCCCGTCGGGGTGGCAACGGCGGGGAGGGAGGCGGCGTTCCAGGCGGCTGCCCAGGGCTGAGATAGCCAGGGGTCAGCGGGCGGCCCTCAATGCGGCCACTGAGGCCCTGGCCGGAGGGGACCTAACTACCAAATGACCTTCTCTGAACTACCGGACCTTTCACTTGCATCTTTGCTGGCTGCGGGGGAGCGGCGGGTGGGCCGATCCCTCTACCCGGCCACACGATGACCCCCATCTGGTTGACTGACCAGTCGTCTTGGGACGACGGACTATTTGGATCACTTATTTTCGTTCGAACTGTTCCCCGTTGGGGACAAGTTATGGGGACTTTTTCCCTGGGGGTTCTGGTTTTTCCCTCTCTTTTATTCATTTTTCCTTCTTGCATTTTTCTAGGTGGGTCCCTCCTGTCCACAGCTCCCTCCCTACTACTGGTACGGCTTGGAAAACAACTTTACACAGTTCTCGCTCACTGGTACCGCTCAATGGGCTTGCTCCCGGGGTGCCCTGCCATAGCCCACACATCCTCCACACGCTAGATGTCACGTAGGTTGCTTAAGGTTCTGACCCTTAATGTCCGGGGACTCAACAATCCCATCAAACGTAGGGCTGTCCTCAACTATTTGGAGCACTCCTCCGCCGATATTTGTCTCCTACAGGAGACACACCTGCTGTGCAAAGATCATCACAGGATGAAATCCTGAGCCTTCCCAACACAGTTCTTTTCCTCCAACTCCACTAAGTCGGCAGGGGTGGCTATACTTATTTCCCGTTCTTTCCAGTGCAAGGCGCTACAGAAGGATGCCGAGATCAGGGGCCGCCTACTCACATACCGGTTCCGGGTGGCTGGGGTATCCCTTATAATAGGTTCAGTGTACGCCCCTAATGAAGGCCAGGACAAATTCCTCCACGACGCACTCACTGAGGCCACAGCCAACTCGGAAAAGCGCCTGCTCCTTGGGGGTGACTTGAATCTTGTCTTCGACAATATCACCGACCGCTCCTGTCAGCGCACTAGCCAAGCAGGGGCTCTCTCCCGGTCGGGGTTAGCCCGCATCCACAAACTTGGGCTGGTCGACCTATGGCGTCATTTTCACCCTCATAGTCGAGCGTATACCTATTACTCAGGAGCCCACAAGACCTATGCTAGACTCGACTATTTCCTATGCTCCACTCCATTACAAGCGCTAGCCACTGACGCCGATATTCTCACTGCGTCCCTGTCGGACCACTCTCCGATCATGGCCTCCTTCTCACTACCACACACGCAGCTACCTCAGCGACACTGGCACCTGCGAGACTCCCTATTACACCAGGCCTCCATAACTGCCCAGATTAAATCCTCCATCTCGAATTACCTAGCCCTTAATTCTAATTCAGATACCTCACTCGCGACACAATGGACCGCTCTCAAAGCTGTCTTACGGGGAGAATTCATAGCTATCAACAAAGAGCGCAGTCAAAAAAGAGCTGAGCTTACTCAGAGAGTCGCTGAATTGGAGCAGATGCACCAACGTACTGGGGCAGCCAGGGCCTGGCGCCAACTTTGCACGGAACGAAAGCAACTCGCGGCACTGGACCAGGACAGGGCCGAATATGCGGCCCTTCGCCTGCGACACTCCTACTACACCGGAGGGGATAGGGGAGGCCGGCTTCTGGCCCATAAACTGCGGGAAGCGTGACAGCGACAGGGGGTGCAAACCATCCGCCCTGCTGGGGGGGCACCTCACATCGGACTATGTAGCCATCGCAGAGGCCTTTCGAGTCTTCTATGCTAAGCTTTATTCGGGTGACTCCCTAGACATGCTTCGCAGCCTTGATTATCTGGAGGCTGCGCAAGTTCCCACTCTTGACCAAGAGCAGGCCGCCCACCTAGACAGAGACATCGGGACGGAAGAAATCATTGCGGCGATCTCTCGCCTCCGACTCGGCAAATCACCTGGCCCGGATGGGTACTCCGCAGCCTTCTATAAAACCTTCTGTAATCAGGTGGCCCCTTTATTGCGGGATCTCTTTAACGCGTTCGCACATACAGGCGCCATCCCGGAGGAAATGCTAGAAGCTTCGATTGTCGTTATCCCGAAGCCCGGAAAGGACGCGACTCTCTGCAGCGCGTACAGGCCGATCTCCCTCTTAAACATAGATATCAAACTATATACAAGCATCCTCGTGACGCGTCTGGCCACCTACATGCCCCAACTGGTGGACCCGGATCAAGCGGGCTTTATATCCCAGAGGCAAACGAGTGACAACACGAAGAGAATATTGCACCTCATAGAAAAAGCATCTCGCACATAGGGGGAATACATGCTACTAGCAATCATCGCGGAAAAGGCCTTTGACAGGGTCCACTGGCCTTATTTAGAACAAGTACTACAGAGATTTGGCCTCGGAGACAAGATGCGCACCCGCATTCTGAACTGCTACCGTTCACCGCAGGCCACAGTTCGAGTTAATGGGCAGACATCCTCCCGCTTCCCCATAGGCAGGGGTACACGACAGGGTTGCCCCCTCTCCCCCCTCCTTTTTGCGCTATACATGGAGCCCCTAGCGCTAAGAGTCAGACGCCATCCCCTAATCACTGGGATTAAATTTGGCGGAGACACACATAAGATAAGCCTCTACGCGGATGACATTCTGCTCTCTGCGTTTTATGGTAGATTAGAGATACTACATGGGTAGGGTTTGTGCTTTGCAGCAATCGGTGCAGTGGGGCCATCGTGGGGGTTCATCAGGAAAGTCAGGGGTAGCTGCCTTCACGCTCTGCCTCAGTCTGACGTACATAAACAGGTCCATTGTCACAGGATCTGTATCTGTAAAGAATTGTTCTTTAGTGCGGACTGTCCCGTCTATATATAGGTCCCCCCACTTTGTGATACCTATTTTCTCAAGGAGCTGGCAACATCTCAGCTCCTGAGTGACTTCTAGATCGGGGTGTCTGTCTATTGGGAGCAGAGGCGAGTAGAGCAATACCATATCTAATCTTTTCGCAATTCTTTTCCACGCGGTCACAGTGCACACCACAGTAGTAGAGCCTGTCTCTCTCGCCCTGTCTTGTGTAGCTATAAATCCCGACAGCGGCGTGGGCTGAATATAATACTGCTCCACCGCCAGGTGCGACATGAAGGGCGTTGGATTGAACCAATAGGTGGCATAGTGTGCCTGTGCACTAAGATAATACAGTTCAAAATCAGGGGCTTCAAATCCCCCTTGTGCGTAGGGCCTGGTCAGGGTCTCCTACCTCAGCCTGGGTTGTTTCCCCCCCATGCAAGTCGTATCATCTGGGTTCTCAAAGTTTTGAAAAAGACTGGTCCCGGTGCATGGGGGATGTTGACAAACAGATACAATAGCTTAGGCAGGACAACCATCTTCATCAGGGAGACTCTCCCTGCCATGGACAAGGGCAGGGCTATCCACCTCGTCATCGACTCTGTGATGTGCTCTATCGTTTTCCCATAGTTCGCACGGAGCAGTTCCAGGCCATCTCTAGTAACAATTATTCCTAAGTATTTTACTTCATTAGGGCACTACTCTATGGGCTAGTCAAGGGAGATGGGGCGTGTAGCATCAGTGAGGGGGAACATCTTGGACTTCTCCCAGTTGATTTTGATTCCAGATAACTCTTCGAAGGCCATGAACTCCCTCAAGATTGGGTTGAGGCTGATCTGAGGTTCTCGCACATACAATGTAATGTCATCTGCGTACAATGAAATCAGCACGTGTCTAGTGGGAAATTCGAGGGCCCATTCTCGGTGATGCTGTCTAAGCCTAGCTGCCAGCGGCCCGACGGCCAAAGCAAACAACAGCGGCGACAACGAGCACCCCTGATTTGTGTGCCTCTTGTGATGGCGAAACAGGGCGAGTTGGCACCGTTTATTATTACTCTAGCACGCGGCTGGAAATAAAGCAGCCGTATCCAGGACAAGAAGCTATGCGGCATTCCCATCCTTTGCAGTATTCCGAACATGTTGTCCCATTCCACTGAATCGAACGCCTTAGTGGCATCCAAAAATACTGCGACCGTCGCAAGATCTGTGTTTATGTCTTGCATCACTGCAAACAGGGTGCTAAGGTTGTGGGAGGTGGCCCGGCCCGGCACAAAGCCTGCCTGTTCGGGCAAAACCAGCGCCGTCATGAGGAGACTCAGCCGGTTTGCGATTATGTTTGCTAATATTTTCGCATCGCAGTTAATCATAGAGAGCGGTCTATATGAGTCGCATCTATCTGCCGGCTTTCCCGGTTTAAGTATAGAAAGTATGGAGGCCTCTCTCATGGTGGGCGGTAACTCACCTAACTCGAACGCCTTTTTTCGTATACCTGTTTAAGTATTGGGGCAAGGTGATCTATATATGCTTTATAAAAATCGGCAGGTATGCCATCAGGTCCAGGGGCTCTGCCCAAACGGAGATGCATAATTGCAGCGTGAATTTCGTTGAGTTCAAACTCTGCAGAGAGAAACTCTCTCTGGGAATCCCCCAGCCAACCAAGTGCGACAGGCTCCAGATATTGCTGCAGCACCAGCCGATGTTGTTGCGTCGTGGTGTATAGTGAGGCATAGAAAGTTTGGAATGTCTTAAGAATGTCTGATGTGTCACTGACTATGTTTCCTTCCGGTGTCTGTACTTCCAGAACGTAGCTCGAAAATCGCGGCTTGGGGATCTGTTCAGCTAGCGCTTTCCCAGGCCTTTCATCCTCACCATAACGGCGGGCTGTATGGTATTTACTTCGGAACCGACACTCTCTATCCGCTGTTTCTTGATATTCAGTTATCTTGTCTCTAAGCTCGATATATTTCGACGCAGATGGTGAGTGACCAATGTCAGTTTCAACTTGTTTTATCTCTGTCTCTAAGCGGGTAAGCGTGGAGCGCAGATCTCTGAGTACTCCCCCCCCCATAGCAATACATATCCCTCTAGCAGTAACCTTGAACGCCCTGCCTCTTCTACCTCCTTTGCTTCCAGCTGGGGGGGTTCACCATTATTATGCGAACTATAGTACATATTCTTGAGGTACTGCTATATTAATACATAAGCGCCTGCCCTTTCAACTACATAAAGTGCACAATGATAGAGAGGGTCGTTATACCCTTGTCACTGGGAGACTAATGGGTTACGGTATTGCTCTACTGTGCATATATGCACCCAATGTTGATGATCCTGACTTCTTCCATAGTATGCATGCATTACTCCTTTCATGGGGTGCAGAGTATATCTGCGTGAACGGAGATTTCAATCTTCTCCTTATCCCCGAGAAGGACAGCACAGCAAACTCCCCTTACACTAAACCCCGGGCTCGCAGTGCGCAGCTGGATCTTTGTAGCTCACTCGGCTTGATAGATATATGGCGCATGCACAGCCCAAATGAACTAGCATACACGCATTACTCTGCTCCACACGATACCTGGACACGGCTTGACTTCTGGCTTGTCTCTATATGGCGCCCTGGTTCAGATCTACTATCCACCTTCCTAGAACGTACTCGGACCACTCCCCCGTTGTATTGCAAGTACGGGTTCCCAGACCCGAAGATAATGAACGGCAATGGAGATTTCCGGGGCAGGCTTTAAATGATGCTGTGTTCTCGGCAGAACTGCGAGAAGCTATAGTGACATATTTTGAGCTTAATGAGGGCTCGGTCAGCACATGGGCGACCTTGTGGGAAGCCTTTAAGGCCTACGCTAGAGGGTTATGCATCTCCAAACACTCCGGGATATTGAAAACACTGAGAGATACTATTACCCGCGTAGAACAACAACTGGGTGCACTTGACGCTGAACAACTCCAGTCCCCTACCCCATCTGGACCCAACCGCCGATTGCTGCTGATGACTGAGTTCAGGGAGGCAGGAGAGTGCGAACTAACTTCCTTGGGAAGTATGACACTGCCAGGCAATATGGTGAGGGCGACAGACCGGGGCGCCCATTGGCACAGCTTTTGAAGCCTAGCGTAGGAAAAGCCTACATCACATCCATTCGTTCTGAGACTGGCCAAATACACACCAGCACTCCCGAGATCAGAGATGAATTTCTGAAGTACTACTCTAACTTATACTCCACACGCACAATACACAATGATGATGACGCAGGGCTTACCTGGACGAGATAGCTATGGTATGGTTGGAGGATTTTATGCAGAAATTCTTGGACGAGCCATTTTCCAAGGACGACATAGATGCCTTGAACGGCTCCACTGCCCCAGGCCTTGATGGCTTCACTGGCATATTTTATAAAACATATAAAGATATACTGGCCCTGTATCTCCTCGAGATGTACAATGAAGCCCTAGAAAAAAAACAACTTCCTCCAACGCTACGCGAAGCAGTAATTGTCCTACTTCCCAAACCAGGCAAGGATCCCATGAGCTGTGGATCTTATCGACTACTATCGCTCCTTAATGTGGATTATAAAATCCTCGCAAAAATGATTGCGCTTCGGCTGGCATTGCTGCTTGATCGCATCATTTCCCCAGCGCAAACTGGATTTATTCCCCATAGATCCACAGCGCTGAATCTGCGTACATTGTTTACAGTATTGCACAGAATTGCGCCGGAGGTGCCTGCCGCAGCAGTTCTTTTGGACACAGAAAAGGCTTTCGACTCCCTGGAGTGGCCTTTCATTTGGGCAGTCATTGGTAAATTGGGTATCCCCAAGGGTTTCATTGACCTTACTGCGTTACTTTACATCGCACCCTCCGCCAGACTCCGTTTAAATGGCACGTTGTCCCCGTTTGCTCTCACGTGCGGCACCAGGCAGGGGTGTCCACTGTCCCCCCTGCTTTTCATTTTAGCCCTTGACCCGCTGGTGCGGCACTTTCAGGAAAAACACCTGCATAGAGGCATACAGTTCAACACAGGCCCGCTCCTGATCTCATTATACGCGGATGATATTATATTATATTATATGTCCGCCGTCCCCAGATAAATTTAGATCCACTTGTCCGAGAGATAATCCGGTACGGGAGCTACTCAGGTCTGGGTATAAATTTGGGCAAGTCCGAGATTCTCCCTCTGACGACTGGTACTGGAAGATGGGATTGCGAATTCCCACTGACTTGGTGTGAAGAATCAGTCAGATATTTTGGAATTCAAATACATCGGGACACCAAACAGATTCTGCATAATTATGGGCCTGCTTTACATAACCTGGAGCTCCAGATCGAGCGTTGGTTGAAACTCCAGTTATCGCTAGCAGGCAGAATTGCTTTAAAGAAAATGATTGTGCTCCCAAAATTCTTGTACCTGTTTCATAACATCCCCATTCCCTTGCCAGATAGGTTCTTTCACACTCTCAAATCACATCTCATCAGGCTTGCATGGGGCGGTAGGAGACCGAGAGTACGCTGGGATACCATGACTCTGCCATATGAGAGAGGAGAGTTTGGCGCACCGGATTTTAAAATGTATTATCTAGTTGCACAGGCCAGCTTCGCTCACTCCTGGTATCACCCAGATGCTCGCATCCCATATAGTAGACCAGAAGCTGATCTTGTATTCCCGACCCCTCTATACGCTCTCCTACCTCAGAGGGGTTACCTCGGGTCCCCGTGATATTCAGACAATGTCAACAACGAGTTGGGCATGGCGTAAACTGTTACGAGCTACGGAGCTGATCTTGTATTCCCGACCCCTCTATACGCTCTCCTACCTCAGAGGGGTTACCTCGGGTCCCCGTGATATTCAGACAATGTCAACAACGAGTTGGGCATGGCGTAAACTGTTACGAGCTACGGTGGGCACCGCCCTCTACTCCTCCGAAATACCTATCGCAAAAAACCCATGGCTTCCTATCACGGAGGAGAAATTAGTCCTGCGCACACTGACAGCCCACTCTATGACTAAATTTGGCGACTTGTTCCCGGATGGGCATGTATTCTCTAGCACAGAGGGGGGGAAATTTAGCGATGCGTCATTCAAGGACCAATTTGTGTTTACTAGAGTTCGTAGAGCGATCCGTGCCAAAATCCTGGAATATCCACTCGAGCCTTATTCTTTTCCCCCTCTGACGCTTTTAATATCTAGCGCAAGTGGGGACCAGTTAATCTCAAAGCTGTATAAAGCTAGCGTGGCTCTTGTCCCGTGTCACGATGCCAAGATCCGGGAGGCATGGGAGCGTGATTTAGGACACCCAATTTTAGACGATCAATGGGCATTCTGCTGCGCTCAAACTAGAGAGGTATCCCTTAATAGCAGGCATAAATTGATTCACTTTAAGTATTTATGGAGAGCTTATATGATGCCTGCAAAGCTTCATGCCATAGGTCCCAATCGCCCTCACAGCTGTGTAAAATGCGGTAGTGCTTATGCCGACTTTGTCCATCTGGCGTGGAACTGTCCTAAGATTGGAGACTTTTGGAGGACTGTTTTTAGGTTACTTTCCCAGATGCCACATTGGGAGATAGATCCTGCACCTGAGGTTGTGTTACTGGGCTATGTATACAACATGCCAAAGAGCCTACGAAAATTCATCGCTCTGGCGCTCCTACTAGCCAAACGTGAGATTGCTCTCAAGTGGGGCAACAGACTTCCCCCTACGACAAAAGCCTGGCTATCCAGTCTTACTTCCTGCAACATAAATTGCGAACTCTATGCTACGATGCAGCCACATTGTAGTGTAGCTCCTATTTCCCTGATAGGTTCTGCGCATTGGAATAACATACACTATAGGCTTGGCATAGGACTGAGGTCGGTATGCCCCTATCGCGTATATTAAACTTAATTACTGTGTACCAGCTAGCTCAGAGGCCACTAGAAACGTCTTGAAGACAAGAAGGGAATAGCTTCTGGCAACCACATAACATAAAACCCTGATCCCTCAGGATCGTGGAAACAATATACTACTTTTCATTCAGTCACTCATCTCAGAGAAGTACATAGAAGAAACAGTCGGGTGTGTTTACAATAAAATTTATTGCACAGTTGTTATTCTAGTACTGGTCTGCGACGACGGTTGGACAGTAGCAGAGAAATATGGCCAGCAGTGCAGTTAAATAAAAATGCATGGTACAGTTTTACCATTGTGCAATAGTAATGAACACATACAAGAAATGCAGAATGCATTAAGATAAAGCCTATACCCCTATGATGCCTAACTAGATGTACCTAAGTGTACCTAGCATGTGTGTAGGTCTTAGAGAGCCAAGAATCCCCCTAGGATTTAGTTCTAACCCCATTACCTTAGTGGGACTTCATCCTGATGTTGAGCTGGACACCCCACGATGGGTGGATGGACCTCTGCCATCTGGAGCTGTGGCATGACGCAGGTTGCAGCGTCTCAGGTCAGAGTGTCGGCATGGAAAGTCTCGGTCCCCTCTGCTTTGCTTGGGCAAAGGGAGGTATATTTATACCTGATAGGTGCCTTGGAATGTTAGTATTGACGTACAGTCGGTCAGAGGAAGACGTCAGGAATGAACCCTTAGGAAATAGTGGTTCATGCATATTTAATGAGTTCTTGGAGAAATCAATAATCCTGTGCTAGGGAAAATCCCAAGAGCTTAAGGGTCTGTTTCTAAGAACTCGTTGTGATGTAGGTTAGTCACTGTTGGACATGGATATGACGTATTTAGGATGGACCGTCTTCTGCACCCAGAGCACACGTCAGATAAGGGACAGCCTCTGTTGCTCGTTATTTGTGAAGGGAGGGCTGGCTAATGTAGGTGAAAGGGCCTTCCTGTCTTTGTGGCACGAAGGATCTGTGCCTCTGAAACGGCGCACCTATGTTAGGGCCTCAATCCAGCACATAACACCCACTCCAATCTATGGGCAATCGTGCCTAACCCATTAAAAGCAAACTACGTGACTAAAATAGGCATTTGTATATAATTGGCAGGTAGTTGCATGAGAGTGGTTTATGAGCTGAAGAAATAGCAGCTGTTAAAATATGTAAAATTACTATAGACTCTGTGGAGACGGGAAAAATCTATAGTGTCATTAAAAAATACTCTCTTAGAGTCAGTAGTTACTTATAAAAGTTCCTGTTTATAAAATTGAAAACTCTTACAAGCTGTTCAGAAGACCATGCTTTCTTTTAGAAAAGAAAAGAAGAAAAAAAGGTCAATTTAGAGGGAAAGCTCCAAGCACTCAGTGAGAGTTGAAACAATAAGAGAAAAATGTGGTTCAGGACATGTTTTAGCAAAATAAAGATAACCAGTGGCTGAGAGACACAACATTTCTGTTGCTAGTTACTGCAGGGGACGGACCTTTGTAATACCTCGCAGAATCGCTGTGGGAGCACAGAATGAACAGTGCTGCCAGTTGCTGGTTCCGAGGCAGCCGGTGCTGTAATCGATACCTTGGTGCTAGCTAAAGGAAGCAAAAAGGCACCCACTGGACTTGCAA
This sequence comes from Calotriton arnoldi, assembly GCA_963921515.1. Taxonomy (NCBI): domain Eukaryota; kingdom Metazoa; phylum Chordata; class Amphibia; order Caudata; family Salamandridae; genus Calotriton; species Calotriton arnoldi. The sequence goes on from CAWUFW010006557.1 coordinate 1,037,228, forward strand.
GGAATGCTTTGGTTTGATGGGAATACGCTTGGGACACAGCCAAGCATGGGACTTCAGCAGTTCCAGCCTGGTGGTAAATGCCGCTGGCGTTTCCTTTGGAAGTGTCAGACAGATGATGACCACGCATTCTTCACTGCAAAAAACAGGCATCAGAGAAAAGGTATGTGGCAGTTGCAGTCTTTTCAGACTGGTCTTTTAAATATTAGAAACCATGAAAAGCATAGTTCCTGTTCGTGAGGTATTCCCAAGGTGTTTCACACTGCTTGTATGTGAAAGATAAAATTTATCAAAAAGGAAAAAGGGTCAGTCTGTATTTAAGAGTGCTATTTTGCAAAAAAGAAAAAATATTTCTTTAGCTGATGTGAAATGAAAAATAAAAGTGCTGCACAAGCATGGTTTTCAGATTGCTCAAGGCATTTGAACTTTATAAAGGAAACTTTTGGTTCACTACCTTCAGTGTTGGGGCTTCTAGCCAAAAAGGGCACAACTTCCCTACACTGTAGGATTTCACTACCTCTGGATGTTATCTGTACATAACGTAGCTCTGGCTTATGTATACTGAGTCCCTTGGTGATGTTCAGGAATCATTTTTGTGACAGGTATTTGTGTCAAAAGGCCAAACCATCCATACTTTCCTAACTGGGTCTGTCCTGTTGTTTTGTAAATGGCATCTAATGTTGCCCCTGCTGATGTATGTCAACTATTCCACCCCCGTGCGATGGTGTTTGGTGGTGTTTGGCAACGTTCCTACTGGTGTTTAAACAACCACATTTCTAGATGCATTACAATTGTGTAGGAGTTGATAACCTTAATGAAGGTAACAGGTTTAAAGCATCACAATAAGAATAAATCTCTAACATTTCATGATCTGAAAATGTAGCAATTATTCCTAAAACAGACAGCATATTATTCACTGTATCAGTAACCCAATTTTCAGAAAAATGTACTGCAGGTAATGACATCACTGAATGAATGATAAAATGAATGAAAATGAATGAAAGTTCAAAATACATTAATCAGAATTAAAAACCGGATGATTAAATACATAATTTAGAATACAAAGGCTTGTTCAGGCCGAATACATTTATAAGTCTCTTTTGCATTTGAATTGAAAATGGACGTGGCTTCAGTTTTATGTTGATCCCGTGTTGTAGAAAGTGTCCACTAAGAGTCATACTAAAAGCTAGCTCTAAGCAAAGCTAGAACAGAAAAAGATGAACCCAGAAATACTCCATAGTTCTACCCATGGTGAAGCCAGGTCTGTATCTTTTTGGAAAAAGAAAAGGTTCAAAAGTTTGTACTTGCATGTTCGTTGTTTGTTTTTTGGCTGGCTTCGCTTCCTGTTCACGTGGAGCCATGGAAAACGTATCAAAGTTAATGAAATAGCCAGTAGCTGTATGGTCAATTGTTGAAATTGCATCGTGTTTAGTTGAAGTTATTTCTGCTGTTTTTGTTGAAAAACGTTGAAATGTTGAAGTTAATAGTTCATGTCTTTGCTGAAAAACGTTCAGATGTTGAAGTTAATATTTTATGTTTTCGTTGAAAAACATTGAAGCATTTATTAGTTGTTGCTTTTGTTGAAAAACGTTGATGCATTTATTATTTGATGCTTTTGTGAAAAAACGTTGAAGCTTTTATTATTTGATGTTTTTGTTGAAAAACGTTGAAGCTTTTATTTGATGTTTTTGTTGAAAAACGTTGAAGCATTTATTATTTGATGTTTTTGTTGAAAAACGTTGATGCTTTTATTATTTGATGTTTTTATTGAAAAACGTTGGTGTACACATTTGTTTTTGGCCAAATTGCAACTTGAGTGTTGTCTTGACTTTTATTTTGAATTTGAAAGGTTGGTTCAAGGAGAACTAGTTCCATTGCATTGTTGCATAGTCCCCCACTCCATAGATTTGATTTCTCAAACGTGATGAGCTTTTCAGTTTGAATTTCTTGAATAGTAGTGAGAGGGAAGTCTACTACTGTGGAGTTCACGAGGCCTACTGCTCAGTATTGGCCACATAGCGTTGTTTGATTCTTTCATTTGAAATGAATCTGTTTTCCTTTTTCACAGCAAGATGCGGCAAAAGTACAGTTCTTGTTCCTTTCACTTCAAGGAATGGCACAGGTTTTCCTGTATGAGGGGCCAAATTCCTTTGTGTCCGCGATCTTAATCTCTCTCTGCCCAGATCCCCGACTTTTGGGATTCAGACAGGTCTTGCCGTGATTACCTCGACTTCCCAGTGGCGGCCTGTTTCACTTTGACAGAATCTTTGTTTGTTTGTTTGTTTCCTTTAGTTCCTGTAAAACAGCCAAACGATCATAGATACAGAATGGTTTTCATCCGCCACTGTGCCTTCACATTTATGATCAGATTCCCACATTCGTAAATGGAGTCAGACCTCCTAGAGAGCTTCTTGGCTGGGTGTGTATTGCCCCCTGAATCCATATAAGTGTTTGACCCCACTAACGCCCCGCCTAATACCCTAGCTGTTAAGGAATGCTCTATGCCCCAGTCCTTCCTCTCCTCTACCTAAATTCCCTCAGGATGGCGTTGGAGAGGAGTACCGCAATGCTACGCCCATCCCTTCCATGGCCTCTTTGTCAGTCCGAGAGCTAAGCGTGGAGCCACAGTCAGGGTGTAACGTTGATTGCGTATCTCATGTTATGGACTCGCAAATCTTTCTATAACAGTTTTGAGCGTCAGCCGAGCGCTAAGGCCATACCTATAGGAAACTGGAGCACGGATCCACTGCCACCAAGATATATTTTTAAGCCACCTCAAAATTTGAGGGGCCGCAGTGGTCCTGTTACACGACACGATCAAGTGGACAGTCTGATGCTGTCTAGCAATGGGACCTGCGCGGGTCTTGTGATGGTGGAGCCTGGCATCTGTTTACAGATGTTGCAGTTCAAGACAAAGTCAATAGTCTGACTTCTGAACCCTGGCCACCAATAGCACTGTTGCAATGAAGAAATAGTAGCTATTACCCCTGAATGCGCGGAGCCCAAGCCCTTGTGTGCTTTAAATGATTAATTCCTGCCTACTATCCATATTTGGAAATACTCTATCCCCCACTCCAGGAATATGAGCATATGGAATGTTGTTTGCACCTAACTTGTAGGAGTATATGAGTGGAAATTTCTTAGGCACTGCTGTGCTGGCTTTGCGTGAAGCAATTACAGCCACCATATTCTAACCGTCTATTCTCGTTGTTGAACGAGTGTGCGCAGCTACGGAAGCTGTGTGAACAGCCCCTGTGTGGCTTCTACAGCCAATAAATTCCCTGCAACCTGCATGACATCACGTTGATGACTCCGTGTGTTAATCACGTGAGATTTTGTTTGGTAGGTCGTTTTTCAACTCCACTACCTGTTCCCATAATTTTTGTGTTTAATTATGCCACCTTTTTCATCTTTAAACCCATTTTGTTCCCAATGGTGTAAATATTTATTACATGATTGCACACAGTAAAAGGAATCGCACACAATGAGTGTGGGGAATTCTCGATCCGTGTTTACAAGTGCAAGTATCAGGGCTTTTAAAGCTGCCAACCGAGCCGTGCTATTACCTAGAGGTAGTTTTTTGGTGCAATGAGGACGGAACTTACCATCCAGCATCTGTTCTTTAACAAAGGCGGCCGGTGGGGCAGACCCATCAGTGTAAATTTTAAAAATTCATACTGTTCTAGAGGCAAGATTTTATTTGGTAGATGATGTTCTTTTTTATATTGCAGGAATGCCTGTGTTTTTAAACTTGGATCAAATCTGGATTCAAAGTCTGATGCAGCAAAAGAATTAGCCCTTTGTATCCATTCTGGATGTAAGGCTTTGGCATTAGGAATGCTAGCCCCGGTACTGGGGTGACGACAATAATGCATCATCCCATGAGCCAGTGCTCTTTCTTTTGCTACAGCAGTCTGAATGGTTGTCAGAATTTTTCCTGTTGAATTAAAACTCATTTCTGTGTTTGTGTACAGATGAGATTTGTATGCGATTGGTACAGTTTCACCTTCATTAAAGGTTTAATAAGTGTATCCGCATTGACCCAAAATGATACTGAGTACCAAGTGGTGCAAGTTTACACGTGTGTGTATGTGTTTGGAAGCAATAATATCTTCCTGGAGTGAACAAAGAATATTGGTGTGTTCTTGTGTCCAGTGTTTGACTGAAAAGTCAGGGTTGGAAAAAGGTCGTAGAAAGGTTTTACTCTCTCTGCGAAATCAAAAATGTATGTTCTGCCAAAATCTAGGAATCCCAGTACTGATTGGAAGTTGTTTTAATGTCTTTGGAGGCTGGAGCAGCGCACACTTTTCTAAAAAGTTAGCTGCCAGGCTTTTCCCTTCACTTGAAAACTAGTATACCAAAAATAGGACACAGAGGTGGGCAATTTTTGATTTCTCAAAATTAAATTTGTAGCCCTCAGAGGCGAATCCCATAATAATGGTGCTCACCCTGGTCAAGTGTTTCCCCAATAGGTCGTCCGTTAGATAAATATCATCCAAATAGGACAACGCTTCTTCATCAAAGTGCTTTAGCCATTCAGTAACTCTTTCAGAAAATACCCCTGAGCTGTTCTTATACCCACGGGGGAGACGACAAAAAATTGTCGTTGGGACTCTAATATACTAAATGCTGTTAGGTACCTGTTTTCAGGTGCTATAGTTTGACAGAAAAATCCATTTGAGACAACAAGTGTCGTTTTTTTTCCCCCCCCGCATAATGTTATTCATTAATGCGGCACTATCTGCATGTTGGACAGCATATGTCTTTGTGCAAGTGTTCAAGTGTCTGTAAATGAAAACTAGACGAAATGTATTATCATGTTATGATAAGTGAAACAATGGATTGTTCTTTTGTGAAGTGCATTTTTCAATGATCTCCTGGTATTCAAGTTGATCTAAGATCTCCCTGACCTGTGTTTTTAGCTTCTTGCTTAATAGGATATTGTCTTTGAGCATGTTGTGAAACTATTAATGGGATTACATGGTGGGTTGAGGCATCATCCCATCCAGCGTGATTTTTATACAATGCTGGAGCTTGGGCTACTGCCCACTCCCATGCATATGTATGTTTAAGGTGAACGGGAACATGGTTGGAAAATGCAGGAAAAATATACTTTCTCCCTTTGGGCGCTCCCTGACGAATGCTGGCGGCTAATCTAGTTCTGCTAACAGTATGTCAAAACCAGACAATAGGTTCTTCGCAAAGAGACCTTTTACTATCCTGTGTTTGTCCTCCTCCATGCGGAGTGTTATTTCATATAACTTGTGTGGGACGTTCACCCTTTTGTCTGGTGTTTCCACCGTGATGTAATCATTAAATTTTGCTGTCCAGAAATTCCTTCAGGTTCTGGCGAGCTATTGTTACTTCTGCAGCGCTGTCTAGCATTGTCTGAGCCCATTCCCCGTTCAGAAGTTGAGTCCTTAGGATTCTGTGCATGTCTAACTTTGAGACCTGCAACTTTCTTCTTTTTAAATTGAGGTTTGGATTGTGGCTTGTCTTCTGTTTTAGAAGAGTCCTGAGCGTGCTTGTCCCTGGACTGCTTGCGCTCTTCTTTGTGTGCTGACTCTCCTTCTCTCCCTGTGTTGTTTGTCGAGAGGAATGTGTATCAGTATCCTGATACCTGTCAGGTTTCCTAATATTATCCCTATTCCTAAGGTTATACCTCTTTGCAGAGGGCTCCTGTTGAGGAGACCTACCTCGGGACTGAGAATCTTTTCTGAAACTTTTTTGTTTTTTATTATTATCCCACTTCTTTTTAGAAGAAGTAGGTGTCTGCTTAGAATTGTCCTTCTCAGGACTGCCCATTAGCTGTTGTTTTAAAAGCTTTCCCAACCAAACTGTCCCTTCCCAGTTCTGCATATGCAGTTTCAATTATTTTGGGAAGTTCTTGTGGTTGGTCTATAAGACTGACCTCTCTTAGGTGTTGGCGGATCGCCACTGAAGCTGCTTCCCCTTTAATGTTAGCTAGTATTATTGTTGATACCTGGTCGTAGTTACCTAGTAATTTCATACCTAAGGTCAGAGCTGGTTCAGCTCCATACTTGTTCTGTATCTGTCGTAAGACATCTGGAATTACTGCTAAGGAAGGAATACCATGAGTCCTGGTATATATGGCAGCAAAGACTGTACCCCAAGTGGTGTAGTCCTCTAACTGTGGTGTGATCCCCATGGGCAAGCAGAGTGTTAGCATTATATGCTTTCAAATGGTGTGGTATTTGGAAATACTGCTTCTAACTGGATAATTTTCTGAGCTACCCAGAAAGGAATCTGTTCACATTTTGTGGGCAGTTTACCCATTACTGTGTGTAAGTTTTGTGGAGTGGTTTTAGTAGCGGTGCTCTGTGTTGGAGCTGTGTTATTTGTAGCTACTGTGGGCTGGACACCAAGTGTCCTCATCACGTGTTGCGTCATGGCTCTGTTAGAGTTTTACCAACTCTTTGTGTTGTAAGAGCAGTGCATCTTGTGGCATTATGTCAATGCCAGGATGTGGTGTGTAGCCGGCTAATGTCGGCCATGTAGCTCCTGGTCTACCTAGTGGACCGAGCCTGGTTTTATTTATTTGTTGTAGGGCGCCATTAAACCAGAAATTGTGGTCCTGGTGAGTGAGCGGAATCTTAATCTCCTCGAACGGAGTGTAGACCGCTGGGACTTTTTCATGTATGTAAGAATGAAAAGTCTGAGTTGTTGCATTTACTGCTGGGAATGTAACCCAAGAATAGAACACATCTGTTTGATAATCTTCGTGTGCCTCTTATTAATATCACTGTACCTCCTCGGTCTGTTAAACCATGTCTGAGGGTATGCCTGATTTTGGGTGCAAAATGTATTGCATTTGCTTCCTCTTCGTCGTTTGAGACCTGTGTCCCAGTGACAGGAGCAGCTGCCTCGACAGACATTGTGTTGTGAAAACAAAATGTCCTAAAAAAGGGTTTTAAGATAAGGTTTTAAAAGGCACAATTGTTCGGGAACTTTTTCCTTCAAGCTTGATTAACCAACAGCCAATACATAGGAAGTTTGCCTACTCAGCTGTGGCGGAATTTTGTGCCTACCTACTCCAGACGTCTCGGGTTTTGTGAGTAGGGGTCTCTGAGAATAAGCATGACTGAACTACTCAGATTCTACTGTTAAATAAGTGCCAAATTCACGTTTGGGCGCCATGTAGTGTAGCTCCTATTTCCCTGATAGGTTCTGCGCATTGGAATAACATACACTATAGGCTTGGCATAGGACTGAGGTCGATATGCCCCGATCGCGTATATTAAACTTAATTACTGTATACCAGCTAGCTCAGAGGCCACTAGAAACTTCTTGAAGACAAGAAGGGAATAGCTTCTGGCAACCACATAACATAAAACCCTGATCCCTCAGGATCGTGGAAACAATATACTACTTTTCATTCAGTCACTCATCTCAGAGAAGTACATAGAAGAAACAGTCGGGTGTGTTTACAATAAAATTTATTGCACAGTTGTTATTCTAGTTCTGGTAATATATGCTGCGACAACTGTTGGACAGTAGCAGAGAAATATGGCCACCAGTGCAGTTAAATAAAAATGCATGGTACAGTTTTACCATTGTGCAATAGTAATAAACACATACATGAAATGCAGAATGCATTAAGATAAAGCCTATACCCCTATGATGCCTCACTAGATGTACCTAAGTGTACCTAGCATGTGTGTAGGTCTTAGAGAGCCAAGAATCCACCTAGGATTTAGTTCTAACCCCACTACCTTAGTGGGACTTCATCCTGATGTTGAGCTGGACACCCCACGATGGGTGGATGGACCTCTGCCATCTGGAGCTGTGGCATGACGCAGGTTGCAGCGTCTCAGGTCAGAGTGTCGGCATGGAAAGTCTCGGTCCCCTCTGCTTTGCTTGGGCAAAGGGAGGTATATTTATACCTGATAGGTGCCTTGGAATGTTAGTATTGACGTACAGTCGGTCAGAGGAAGACGTCAGGAATGAACCCTTAGGAAATAGTGGTTCATGCATATTTAATGAGTTCTTGGAGAAATCAATAATCCTGTGCTAGGGAAAATCCCAAGAGCTTAAGGGTCTGTTTCTAAGAACTCGTTGTGACGTAAGTTAGTCACTGTTGGACATGGATATGACGTATTTAGGATGGACCGTCTTCTGCACCCAGGGCACACGTCAGATAAGGGACAGCCTCTGTTGCTCGTTATTTGTGAAGGGAGGGCTGGCTAATGTAGGTGAAAGGGCCTTCCTGTCTTTGTGGCACGAAGGATCTGTGCCTCTGAAACGGCGCACCTATGTTAGGGCCTCAATCCAGCACATAAAGAATATCTGCTGAGCTTAGATTCACCTTCTCCCACACTGCAACCCTCAGGGATAGTCCCAATTGGGGTGGGCTGAATAGAGTTTACGAGGACAGCACATTGTATAGACTACTGGTGACACACTTTGGGTGCAAAAGACACACAATTGATGGACGGAATGCAGAACAAATCAAAACATTCACCCCCTGTCAAGAGATCTGGGTTAAATCCATCATTCTTTTGCTCACCATGCCACCACAGTTTAGACCTGGCCATATGCAAATCAGCCTTGACCATGTGCCTCATGGGAACAGTCCAGACCGAACTGCCAAGCCAGGTCCTCCCTGGGTGCAGGCAGGATTGCTGTAAGACAGTGCTGATCGGGGGGGAGAATCGATAAACGCAAACAGAAAGGTATATATTCCAGATTTGTTGATATCCAATCCTTGATTGTATATGTGCATGATGTCATGATGCAGATATGTTGATAATGAATGATTCGTTATTGCAGTGAGTTTAGTAAAGCCAGATTGTATATATGTCAGAAAATGATAAATAAAGTTAAAAAAAAAAACCTTGAACGCCTCCCATATCGTCTCCATGTGTTTAACCAAGCCCATATTACGCTGAAAGTAATCCTGGATTTCCTGATGCAGCTCAGCCCGGAACGCTGTCAAGAGCATAGTGGGGTTTAGACGCCAGTTCATATAAGGGGCGTGTCTCACCGGTGGTGCAAGACTCATGACCACTGGTGAGTGATCTGAATAGGTGTGTGCAAGATGCTCTACTTTAGTCAGCCTGGTGCTGAGTCCTCTCGTGATCACCCAATAGTCCAGCCTCGACCACGACGCATGTGCCACTGTATGGCATGTGCCCTGTCTCATTTCCGGATGAATGTGCAGCCATGCATCTAGCAGGCAGTATTCTGTCATGATGTCGCAGACTTGGCGTTGGGTGCAAGTGTAGTGGTGTAGTTGTGGTCGTGATCTGCCCAGCGTCGGGTTAAGGGTTGTATTAAGGTCTCCGCCCCATATCACGTGTGTGGATCCTATATCTGTTATTTCCCCCCCCCCAGAGTGGCAAAAAACCTTGGGTCATCAGTGTTGGGCCCACAGCAACTAACCATCTTTTTTTTTTTTTTTTTTTTTAAAAGACCTTTATTGATGCCCACAGTTCTTAACACAGCATTTTGCCTACATCCCGAATGGGCCGGCAGTGCAATGTTGCGCTTTGTATAACATTAAAGATGGGTAGCAATGTACACAGCAAGCCGCCTACAACCACATCGGGCCAACTAACCATCTTTACCGAATGGGAGGCTAGCGTTCCCCACATCAAACTGAAGCGGCCTTTTGGGTCTGAAATCATGCCTGCGGGCACATATGGAGTATTTTTTTTTAACTAGGATCATTGTGCCCCACGAGTAGGTGGAGTAGGATGCAAAACAGCTGTATCCTGCCCATCTGGCAGCGAATCTCTGTGGTCGCTTAGGGTCAAGGTGGGTTTCTTGCAACATCGCCACCTTTATAGAGTGCCAATCTAAATATGCCAGTATTTGCCTGCATTCGCGTGGGTTACCCAACCCTCTGACATTCCAGGTCAACAAGCGTATCTCGGGAGATCTACAGGAATTAGTCATTTAGGGGTTGTGCAGTGCATGTTGCTTGCCTCTTCCATTATGAAGGGCGATCCTATTCGTGTTGTGCGATGCACCTATTTGTGTATACTGTCTGCAATTTGGAAATTCTGAGACATATGCTGCATTTTCATACAAAGAATTTATGCTCCAACATTTCATTTTACCACCCCCCACCCACATCGACAACCCAAACTTGTCATGAAGACTAATCCCACCCACACAATTCAAAATCGAGGAACATGACAATATCATAAGCAAAGATAAACTGTACATAATCATCATCAGTAAATCCCTGCAATTGCTTCAGGAAAGATTGCAATACCTACTTTACTCTATCTTGAGGAAACTATTATAACCGGGGGGTTCGCCATGTGGGTTAGCACTAGAGGGCACGTCTACCCGCCTCCTCTACCCTTAAGAACCGGGACAGATTGGGAGCGGGGTGCCCGGGAAATTAAATATACATGCTCACTAATTTCTTCAATTATATACTTAGACCAAAACTTTTTTCATCAGGCTAATATTTCGAATTTCTGCATAAGTTCTTTACAGGTTATAGCCAAGACAACGTATGTGAAGTTCTCATTTTACAACGTCGGACACTTTTTACTCACGGCCAGTCCCATACAGATGGAATCAATCATTATCGGATAGCTGCGAAGACGGTCGGCTCTCGGGGTCGTCGGTCTCTTGAGTCAGTTTCTGCTTCTTTAATTTCATTAGATAGTCCTCCACTTGCTGCGGGTTGATTAAGAACTACTGTTTTCCCTGATGTGTAACCCGGAGACGGGCAGGGTACATCATTGCGTAGTCTATGTGCGCTTGAATCAGTTTCCGCTTGACCGATGCGAACTTCTTTCTGGCCTCCTGGACTGCAATTGTAAAGTCTGGGTATAAAGCAATAGTATGCCCATCATATGTCAGCTGTTGTTTCGCTCTCGCCATCTGCAAGGCAGTGGCGCGATCTCTATAGTTCAGCAGACTGGCGTTTATAGGTCTGGGTGGTGTTCCCGGGGGCGGCCTGGGGCCCAGGGAGCGATGTGCCCTTTCTACCACCAACTAGGTCGAGAAAGAATATGTGCCAAAAAGGTCTGTGAGCATCCGTATGATGTATTCCTCCATTTTGCCTGTATTGGCGCTCTCCGGTACTCCCAGAAATTCGAATGTTATTGCGCCTCGAGCGTGCTTCAAGGTCCTCGTTCTCGGCCACTATGACTTTTAACAGCTTATCCATTTGTGACAGCTTTTTTTCCTTGGCGGTCGTTGCAAGATTCTTTGTTCTGCCTCCCCTATGCGTGCGTCGTGCTTTTCCAGTTTTTGGACCAACCGGATCGACTTTATGGCCGTGTGGAGACCTGCTGCGGCGGTAGAAGACGTTCGCCCCGCGATACACGATCGCTAAATAACAAGGAGAAACGAAATCCCAGTGATAGGAGATCTTGCAGCGAAAACAGCTTGGAGCAAAAGCTGCAGATTCTCCACACGGCTCCTTCGGCTCCGGCCTCGCGCCTTGTTTCCGCGTCGCCACAGAGCTCAGAGGGGGGCCGTTCTATCTTCCATTTATCGTCTTGCAGACTGCTTCTAACCTTATCTGCTGCAGCCGGGTATCATCTGACGTTTGTTTCACTATGTTTAGCGAGCAATTATTTAACAGGAGCAGGATAATATCGGAGAATGTCTCCCAGGCCGCCGGAGCCTCACGCAAGTACAGCCATCTTGCTTGCGCGCCCTCTAGCGCCCCCGACTAAGGTCAGGTTTACATGTATTTGGGTGGGACAATGGAATAGGCTCACAGCGAATGAAAGGTTATTGCATTTTTCCCCACGTGGTATCTTTAACTTGAGTATAATTGAGAGCCCAAGGCGAGTGTTGCAGGAGATGAAACCTCCACCAAGAACTGCTCTGTATGAGACTTTGAATGTATGGGAGTGTGCCATGCATGTGAAGGAAAAGGGGAAGTATAAATCCCAAATGAGAAGTATGGTCTGTAGCTGGACGGAGGCAAAGTGGGACGCAGAGCGGCAGGGATGGAGAGAAAATATGATTGAGGGCATAGAATAGTGAAGGGAAGAGCAGAAGAAAGAACTCATGAGAGGGAGGTGGAAATGAGGACAAAAGGGATGAGAGCGACCGTAACTCAAATGATGACTTTTTGGATGATTTAGTAACTTCCCAACCCCCTCCATACAATGTTGTTAACGAGTTCCAAGAAACCCGCAGCCCATACTGGGAGCTGTAAGAAGAGGGACAAAAATTGATACAAGTGTGAGCGCACCTGTTGATCCGGGTACCCAAGAGGAAGGTTTGCAACCCATGTATCTGTGATCGGTCATTGAGAGCCACCACTAGCTCCATTTTTATTACAACCCCAGGTACGTCCGTTGTCACCACAGCACCCACTACACCCTGTGCTGTTGCTACCCTAGGTCATAGTGGAGAGTCAATCAATAGTTAGTTCATAAAATTCACAGAATCTCGACTTGGGATTTCTCAAGACAACTTTGTTGTTAACAAATCAATGCCTTTAGTATTCTTCCAAATCTTTTTCTTCATAAAATGCCATCATACAGCCAACACGTTTCACTCAATCGCTATGAGCTTCCTCAGGGCTTCAATCTTTACATATGTTGTCTGAACCATCATTCGATCTTTATTTATTATGTTAAGCATTGGCAGACAGAATGTTGTTTTGAAGTGCGTACGCAGAACATGGCATGAATGTTTACACACTTGAAGTATATTCCATAAGAATGGTGAAAACCTGGAGGAAAAACATTGGTGAAATACATAAAACCCCTCTTGCACTTCAAAAGATTGTACCTTGCTCTCAGAAAAAGAACTTCACACTACCCTTTTGT